>QRFJ01000107.1:2478541-2543699 GCA_006176705.1 Cocos nucifera | reverse complement strand
AGAGCGAAGAAGTGTCCCCCGCTGAAGCGGAATGAAGTTCGGCGCGAGGAAGGCCGAACCCACCTATGAGCCCGTCAGCGAGGAAGCTCCGACAAAGAAGTATGAAGTCCTCCTGCGGAAGCTTCCACGGGAAAGTGGAACGAAGTTCGGCGCAAGTAAGGCCGAACTCACGCTCCAGAATGTCCCCAAAGGAACCGCCTACAAAGTGTTCACTGGAGGCGGAATGAAGTTCGGGCGAGAAAAGCCGGGCTCACCCCAAAGCTCGGCATCAAGGTAAAATGAAGCTCGGGAAAGCCGAACTCCTCAACTCGACCTCCAAAATAAAGTTCGGCGCTGGCAAGGACGGAACGAAGCCCCTTCCCGGAAGGTTCCGCAACTACGACCGCTCCTCTAACTCGAATTCTCGGCAAAGTTAAGAGCCAACGCCAAGACCTGAAGGACTACGGCCTCTCCAAACATGTGCGATCAAGGAAAAGATCGGCTATAGGCACTGCCGTAACTGGAAAAGACAAGAAGGTTGGCCGTCCCGCGGCGTCAATCAACGCCACCCCGGGGAGGAGCTAGGAGCTAGCTGCATCGGTGATTGTCATCCCCAGGACAAAGTCAAGAGAAGCATGGTCCAAATTATGAAGGCCGGCAGAGATAGAAGAGGTCGTCTGGACGGGACTTGCTGCTCGAGGGAGCTCCGAGAACAGCACCCGTCGACCCCTCAAACGAGAGCGTGCTGTCCACGATCTCCCTTCGGATAAATTCTCCCCTCTGCAAACATTATTTCTGGATGCGAAAACTATGCGATGACAGAGGAGACAGCAGTCAATAATCGCCGCGTTAGGAACAGGAGGAGAACCTCGCTCCTAACGCGAGCAACAAGCTCGGCCGCAGGAGATAAGATCTCCCCCGAGCGCGCACCTCGGTCGCAGGAGATAAGATCTTCCCGAGAGAAGCTCGGCCGTAGGAGATAAGATCTCCCCGAGCGCGCACATCAACCTCGGCTAGAGATAAGATCTCTCCCGAGCGACCGTGAACAATCTCGGTTAGGAACAGGAGGAGAACCTCGTCCTAACGCGAGCGCGCACCTCGGCTGCAGGAGATAAGATCTCCCCGAAGAAGCTCGGCCGCAGGAGATAAGATCTCCCCCGAGCGCGCACATCAACCTCGGCTAGAGATAAGATCTCTCCCGAGCAACCGTTGATAACCTCGGCTAGAGATAAGATCTCTCCCGAGCGACCGGAACAACCTCGGTTAGGAACAGGAGGAGAACCTCGTCCTAACACGAGTGCCAACCTCGGCCAGAGATAAGATCTCTCCCGAGCGACCGTTGACAACCTCGGCTAGAGATAAGATCTTTCCCGAGCGACCGGAACAACCTCGGTTAGGAACAGGAGGAGAAACTCGTCCTAACACGAGTGCCAACCTCGGCCAGAGATAAGATCTCTCCCGAGCGACCGTTGACAACCTCGGCTAGAGATAAGATCTCTCCCGAGCGACCGGAACAACCTCGGTTAGGAACAGGAGGAGAACCTCGTCCTAACACGAGTGCCAACCTCGGCCAGAGATAAGATCTCTCCCGAGCGACCGGAACAACCTCGGTTAGGAACAGGAGGAGAACCTCGTCCTAACATGATGCCAACCTCGGCAAGAGATAAGATTATCTCTCCCGAGCGACCGTGACAACCTCGGCTAGAGATAAGATCTTCTCCGAGCGATCGGGACAACCTCGGTTAGGAACAGGAGGAGAACCTCGTCCTAACACGAGTGCCAACCTCGGCCAGAGATAAGATCTCTCCCGAGCGACGCTTGACAACCTCGGCTAGAGATAAGATTCTCTCCGAATCCACCAGAAGCGACCGGAAGGACGAGGTTCTCCTCCTGTTCCTAACCGAGGTTGTTCACGGTCGCTCGGGAGAGATCTTATCTCTAGCCGAGGTTGTCAACGGTCGCTCGGGAGAGATCTTATCTCTAGCCGAGGTTGATGTGCGCGCTCGGGGGAGATCTTATCTCCTGCGGCCGAGGTTCTCTCGGGGGAGATCTTATCTCTAGCCGAGGTTGCGTGCTCGTGTTAGGACGAGGTTCTCCTCCTGTTCCTAACCGAGGTTGTTCACGGTCGCTCGGGAGAGATCTTATCTCTAGCCGAGGTTGATGTGCGCGCTCGGGGGAGATCTTATCTCCTGCGGCCGAGCTTCTCTCGGGGGAGATCTTATCTCCTGCGGCCGAGGTGCGCGCTCGGGGGAGATCTTATCTCCTGCGGCCGAGCTTGTTGCTCGCGTTAGGACGAGGTTCTCCTCCTGTTCCTAACGCGGCGATTATTGACTGCTGCTCTCCTGTCATCGCATAGTTTTCGCATCCAGAAATAATATTTGCAGAGGGGAGAATTTTACCGAAGGGAAATCGTGGACAGCGCGCTCTCGTTTGAGGGGTCGACGGGGTGTTGTTCCTCGGAGCTCCCTCGAGCAGCAAGTCCCGTCCAGACGACCTCCTCTATCTCCTGCCGGCCTTCATAATTTGGACCATGCTTCTCTTGACTTTGTCGCTGGGGATGACAATCACCGATGTAGCTAGCTCCTAGCTCCTCCCCGGGGTGGCGTTGATGACGCCGCGGGACGGCCAACCTTCTTGTCTTTTCCAGTTACGGCAGTGCCTATAGCCGATCTTCTCCTTGATCGCACATGTTTGGAGAGGCCGTAGTCCTTCAGGTCTTGGCGGTTGGCTCTTAACTTTGCCGAGAATTCGAGTTAGAGGAGCGGGTCGTAGTTGCGGAACCTTCCGGGAGGGGGGCTTCGTTCCGTCCTTGCCAGGCGCCGAACTTTATTTTGGAGGTTGAGTTGAGGAGTTCGGCTTTCCACCGAGCTTCATTTTACCTTGATGCCGAGCTTTGGGGTGAGCCCGGCTTTTCTCGCCCGAACTTCATTCCGCCTCCAGTGAACACTTTGTAGGCGGTTCCTTTGGGGGACATTCTGGAGCGTGAGTTCGGCCTTACTTGCGCCGAACTTCGTTCCACTTTCCCGCGGAAGCTTCCGCGGGAGGACTTCATACTTCTTTGTCGGAGCTTCCTCGCTGACGGGCTCATAGGTGGGTTCGGCCTTCCTCGCGCCGAACTTCATTCCGCTTCAGCGGGGGAACTTCTGCTCTCCGTTTCTCTCTTAGGGGCGATTGGGCTCCTCCCTAAGGCTGATTCCTCCGCATTTCTTCGGCAATAAGTTCCGGGGTGGACGACCTCCTCATGCTGAACTCCTCAATTTGGTGCAAGCTCTTGTTGCTGGGAGATGGCGAATCGCTGATGCACCGAGATCTTTCCAGGGGCCATGTGAATGACGCCGTAAGGTGGCCGACCTTCTTGTAGTCTGGCTACGGCAGCGCCCTTAGCCGATCTTTTTCTGCTTCAGGCCGGTACCGGAGGAATTTACCCAGCCGACCCGTTCTGACGAGCTCCTCAATTTCGTCTCGGAGCTGGATGCATCCCTCCGTGTCGTGGCCGTGGTCGTGATGGTAGAGGCAGTACTTATTTCGATCGCGCTTGTTTGGGGGAGATCGTAATCCTTCCGGTCTTGGCAGCTGGTGTTTTACTTCGGTGAGAATCTGGGTTCGAGGAGCGTTGAGGGGGGCATAGCGGCGGAACCTTCCGGGAAGTGGACTCCTTCGCGCCTCCTTATCAGGGCGAGTTCGAGGAGTTCGGGCCCGCCTGCTTTCGTAGGGGGTCTGCGAGTGCAGCCGAGCTTCACCCAGCTCTTCCTCGTCCGCCAGCCGGTCCTTTCTGACGAGCTCCTCATCTTTCAATTTGAAGGCTTCTTCCGCACGGGCATATCTCTCGGCTCGAGCCAGCAGGTCGGCGAAGTCCCTGGGATACCTTTTTTCCAGAGAGAACAGCAAGCTATTTTTCTGAAGGCCGCCCTTAAGTGCGGCCATCGCGACAGACTGGTCCAGGTCCCGGACTTCCAATGCCGCGGCGTTGAATCGAGTGACGTAAGTCCGGATGGATTCCCCTTGCTTCTGCTTGACGCTCATCAGGGAATCTGAACCTCGGCTCGGTCGTCGGCTGCTGATGAAGTGGGCCGCGAACCGACTGCTCATCTGGTCGAAAGAGAAGATCGTGTTGGGCTTCAACGCCGAGTACCAGTTCCTCGCTGCTCCCTTTAAGGTAGACGGGAAGGCTCGGCACAGCACGGCATCTGAAGCGCCGTGAAGCAGCATCATGGCCCGGAAGGCCCCCAGGTGATCAACCGGATCAGAAGTTCCATCGTAGCTTTCCAGTTGAGGGAGCTCGAAGGTCGGTGGAACAGGTTCTTGCATGATTTTCTGCGAGAAAGGAGGGTCTGCACAAACGTCATCACCACGCGAGGGGGGACGAAGTTCTTCAATTCGCCGGTTCATTTCCGAAGAGCCTTTGGCCCAGCAGGTCCTCCCGGTCTCTGATCTCCAAGGCTTTCTGGTGAGATGGGCGCGAGGCTTCACCCTTGGTCGATCCATGATCCGAACAAGGGCTCTCCCTCCTCCGCCTCTCCAATCCGGGTATCGGAGGTCGGGCTGCCCAGGCCGGTCGCTCTTGGACTGGATCATCCGACTTCGGAGAGTCCCGCGCCGGTCGGGCTGGCACTGGGACTTGTTGGTGCAGCACCGCCTGCACCGCCTCCGTGAGACCGCGAACGTGCTGGATGAGCTGGTTGAACTGCTCCGTATCCACTGCGGTTATAGACGGGGGCTGAGTCACCGGGGCCGGAGCAGGGACAGACGGACTCGGAGGGGATCGAGCCGCGGAAGCCGTCGAGCGCCGCGTCGAAGCCCTTCTGGGGGGCATTTCCTCTTTCCAGAGAAGGAATTCTGGAAGAGGGAGAAGAGAGATCCGGAGCAGGGGCGGAAAATCGTCGCCGAGCACTCCTTTAAGAACAAGGGAACCTCGAAGGTTCAGTCCCTTCGGTTCCCACAGACGGCGCCAATCTGTTGGTGCAGAAATCCGTCGCCGCCGGAGGTCGCCGCAATCGAGGCCGCTGGGCGCCGCCGGGGACCTGCAAAACGAAGTCCCGTCCGGAACCGGTGGGGTGGTGGCTCCGGCAGGACCCTCCGACGGTCAAGTTAGTTTCCGACCAACAGTAATGGAGTGCTCGGAATGAGTTCCGGAGCTTAGAGATGTGGAGGAGAGCTTAGAGAGTCGAGAGTTCAGAGAGCTTAGCCTTAGTATGTCGGGAGGGGTCCTTTATATAGCGGAGCTTAGTTGATGGTGACAACTGCAGCCGCGTGCTGGCGGACCGCTCGAGGTTCGGCGGAGTCAGTCCCACTGGTGCCGTGTGCGGCGGATTGAGGGTGACAGCCATCGCCGCCTGGCAGTGGGTCGCTATCGCCCGCGGCGGACTGACCGATGGTACGGCGGACTGACTGATAGTGATGGTTGCAGAGCTTGCCGAATGAAGGGTTGAAGGCCTTCGTCGTGTGCCCATTTCGTGGGAGTTCGGGCTCCTGAAGAGGAAGATGGGAGGGAGTTCGGCTCCCATAGGCGTCTGGCAAGAGGTATGCAGCTAAGGCTCGTCCGCAGAAGAGTTCGGCTGCTGAGAAGTCGAAGCTCGGCCGTCTGGGGTTCGGCCGGCTGTTGGGCTTGGGCTGAGGCTTGGACACTTGAGAGTTCGGTAGGAGCTCGGTCGGCCGAAGTTTGATGAGGGCGACCGCTGAGGAGTTCGGCCCAGTGACGACTGCTGAGGAGTTCGGGCTCCTAAGTGACGACTGCTGAGGAGTTCGGCCGCTGAGAGGACTTCATTGAAGCTCGGCCGCTTGGAGTCGGCCCGAAGGAGTTCGGCCGCTGAGAGGACTTCTCGGCCGCTTGGAGAGGAGTTCGGCCGCTGAGAGGCCCGAAGAAGCTCGGCTGGCCAGTTGAAGGACTTCGGTTGCTAGTTGGTTCGGCCAGGGCTCGCTGAGGAGTTCGGTCGCCTAGGGTCGGTCCGAAGGGGTTCGGCCAGGGCTCGCCTGAAGTCGGTCCGAAGGAGTTCGGCCGTGGGGTCCGAAGGAGTTCGGCTGCATGGGCTCGCCTGGGGTCGGTCCGAAGGAGTTCGGCCGTGGGAAGTCCGAAGGAGTTCGGCTGCATGGGCTCGCCTGGGGTCGGTCCGAAGGAGTTCGGCCGTGGGAAGTCCGAGGGAGTTCGGCTGCATGGGCTCGCCTGGGGTCGGTCCGAAGGAGTTCGGCCGTGGGAAGTTCGGCGGGCGGAGGGAGTTCGGCCTCTAGGGAGTTCGGCCGTGGTAGGGGCTCGGCCTGGCGCCTGGCGCTAAAGCTCTTCAGCGGCTACTGGTTACATTGGGCTGAGCGTCGGGCCGGGCTTCGGCAGGAGCGGGATTTATCCCCAACAGATCCATATACATCCGAATGTACTAGATTCAGGAGTTCAGTGGCTCGTTCATCTTTTTCAGTAAAAGGTGACTTGGTCATCTTACCAAAAAGACAGAACTCACAGGTCGGAAGTGACTCACAATCACTAACCTCAAAAATTTCTTCTTGAGCTAACCTATTAATTTTATTCTTGCTAATATGACCTAACCTACGTGCCAAAGGTAGACATCAGACACATCACTAATTCTAGAGCATTTACTGGAGGATTGAACCACGTTAATAGGCATAAAAAGTAAATAAATTCTATTATTCAATTGTTCAATCAAAATTGTAACACCATTCAAAATGATATTATAAAATTTTTTTATTGATATTTCAAAATCATTCATGGTCAAAAGGTCGATAGAAATGATATTCAATAAGAAAGTTGGACAATAATGACGTTCATTAAGAATAACTTTATTTGAATTGATTACAAGATTCATAATTCCTAAAGCTAGAATTAGAACTTGTCTTCCATCTTCAACGTTCAGGAACCTCTCATCTTGATCAAATCTCCTACTGACCTACAAGCCCTGCATAGAATTACAAATATGATAAGAGCTTCCAGTATCTAATACCCAGACAGTAGAATCAAATAAGAAAAAATTGTAAGATGTTATTATATAATTACCTTGTCCAGCAATCACTTGTTTCTTCCTCGGCCTATTCGAATCCAGGAAGGCAATGTACAGAGAACAGTTCCTCTTCTAGTGCCCATGCTTCTTGCAAAAGAAGCACTCTGCCTGGCTCTGGTTGGGCTTGCGCTTCTTGGTCCAACCTTGTGCAGTCGTCTTGATGTTTGGCCGCACCTTCTTGTTCTTGTTCTTCTTTTTTTTCTTAAAGAGTCGACGACCAGAAGAAGACCCTTCCACTATATTCACCATCTCCTTGTGGAGTTAATAATCCTTCTCAAAGTTTTGTAGCAACCCAACAATTTGTGGTAGTTGACTGCAGGCTTTGTCATTCTGAAATGAGTTAGGAAGGAAAAAACTTGGACAAGAAATTAAAGATCACATCTTTACCGAGCTGCTTGTGCAGGAAAAAGCCCGACTTGCTAAGGTGCTTAATCATCTCGATCATGTATAATACATGATCGGTGACTGAGGCCCCATCTCTCATCCGAGCGTTGAAAATGGCACAACTTGTTTTATGCCTTTCAACGTCGTCCGGCATGCCAAAGGAGCCGTTCAACATTTAAAGCATTTTCTGTGGCTGGGCGTTTTCAAACCTGCGACTAAACTCGTCGTTCATTGCCACCAGCATTATACATCGAATGATGGTGCGGTCATTGAACCACTTCTGATAAGTGTCTCGGATCGCTCCCCTAACGTTCGAGATTGGCTCCTCGGGTGCAGGATCCGTTGTGACATAAAGGATCCACTCATGCTCCAGAACGATTTTTAACTTATGATACCAGCTATCGTAGTTAGATCCCATTAATTTATCATTATCTAACAATGACCGGAGCGATAGATTAGTGGCCATTTCTGCATAATAAAAAAGATCAAACTTAATTAGTATATGAATCAATTATCCTAAAGACTTGGACTTTAATCTAAAGATTCTTTCACTATTTTATACGAATTAATAGCCTCTACCTTCAATTTGAGAAATTATTTTAATTCCTTAATGGGTACTGAAATCTACATAGACTACACACGAGCCCAACTTTGGTTGGTCAACCCATGTGCACCTATAGGTAGGTTCAAAACTAATTGCTTCTCTAAATAATTTTTAGTAATATCAATTTTGCCCCAGAGACCTAATCAGTAGGCTTTGACCTCCACTGAAAAAGTCTGATTAGATCCAACCGTTAACATGACCACATTTGCTCTTATCTAACCAATAAATGATCAGGTCCAACTTTGGTCAGCCAACCTAACCACCATCAAAAAGACTTAACCAAATCATTATTTTATGAATGATAATTTCATTAGTCAATAAGCATCAGACCTTTGGGCCTTCGGTGATTATCAAATTAATGAACCTATTATCACTTAACTTAATGGAAGGCTATGATTTAGTTATCTATATAACTATTTTATTTTTAAGGACCTAATAATTTTAGAGGATTTAATTAATATATTTAAGAAAAATAAGTCAATTTCGATCCTCTCTCTGACTTCACTAAGTTAGATAAAAAAGGATCTAATCTAAGCTGGCATTAGAAGCACCTAAATCAGTCAGACTGATTTACCTAATTAACATAGGTGAGTTCGAATCACCAAGTGATCTAATCCAAACCTAACTCACCAGGATGGTCAGGTAAGTGAGATCAGTGGAAGGGATATGCCATTAACTCATCAAAGGCCGAATCAGTATAAGTAGCTCCTAATTAAAAATCATTGGTCAAACTGCCAAACTTACCTTAGACACCATCCGATTTATTAGTTTTAATTTGACCAACCTAGTAATTTTGAGTTCAACCGTGTAGCTATGAATCAAGTCCATTTGGTCCTCGATTTGACCAACTACAACTATTATAATTGAATCTATAGAGTTCTTGACCTAATCTAAATTAATATTTAATTAGATTTGATCAATTACTCTAATTTAGTCCACTCTTTAACTAATCTTAGGTCTAATCTAATTTATGGACCTAATTCAACTAACCCAATAACCCACGTTTTATGATTAATGACTTAGAGTCTTAATTCACAATTCTAGATACTAAATCATTATACTTAATATTTAATTAAGTTTATGGGCTGTGGGCTAGGATTCGACATTTCAAAAATATTTTTCAAATTTCTGAAAGGTTCTTTACAACTTAGTCTTATTCACCAATTGAGTCAACTCATTTTAAAATTAAATCGACTCAATTCACAAACAATACTAGTTGTAGGATTTAATCTGAAACTATGTACACTACATAATACTAAACCATGAATCAAACTTTATCTAATTATGCATTCATTATGACAAATCAGATTAAAGCTTAATATAATCAAATCATAAAAATATTAGATCAAATCTAAAATTTTATAATTAACGATATAGATCAGTAACGTACCAGTACAACCTTTTCACTGTAGGGGGTAAACCTTACAACAGGACAACCTACAGTTCATGCGATCTAGATTTTAATTTTTAGATCTAATTAATCAAATTATTAAATTAATATTTAGATTAAATCTAAATTATCAATCTAAAATATGAAAGCATATCATGTTTAGCGAACATGCCCTGATACCATTTGAAGGAAATCGCGTAGGGTTTAAGCATATACATTTTCGAAACTTTTTCGAATAAAATAGCAGTGGAAGCAAATATTAATCTAAAATTAATACTATACATGCATTGATCATATCAAATAAACCCCACTCAGGATCTAAACATGCTAATATGTGATAGAAAAATAAAATGCATTCGATCAGCAAATCGAATCTGCTGACCGATACGAGTTTAGAACTCGATACCTTTTCGCGGATAGCTGATCTCCACGATCTGAATCCATCGGAAGAAGCTGTGGTGTTACGCTGCAACCGCATACTCGTTCAGCCTCTATGGATGGTCCACACGGAGATCCTGATTCCGACCAGCTCCATCGGAGTGCTAGCTCCTCGCCAGAGCCTTCGACGGCTAATCACATCGATCCAATCGATCGTGTACTTTCTGATTTTTCGGATACTCCAGAAAATCAGAACACAAATATTAGATGATGATGAAGAGATGTTTCAAATTTGGTAGCGATCCGATGCTCACAGCACTCGATCTCTCCATCCGAACCTAGATTCTCAAAACTAGGGTTTCACTCAGCTCAAAAATTCTGACACACTAAAAATTCTATCATGTCCTCTCTGTGTGGAGTTTTTCCATGAAACAAATTTTCGTATAAAGATGACTTTCATATCTATAAACCCTATTTAGATCATATCTAAAAATTGGATATCCTTAGAGGTGAAAATCAGAAGATAAGAGAGGCATGAGGGAAAAGTAAAGTGCTGTATGACCCTGCTCACCTTAACTCCGAGATTTTTTTCGCCCAAAACTAATATCCAATCACTCTAAAATTTTTACCACGTAATGCTAACCCTTTCTTATGCACGCACAAAAAATCTCATAATTTATTGACGTGAATACCACAGAAAAAGCACGTAGAAAGAGATAAGGATCGAGTGATTGAAAAGTTTTAACCACTCACTTGATTTCAAAAATCAAATGAGTCTTTTATCCTTATCCAACGCCTCCTCCCATGTGTTTAACACGCAAGACTCTCCTTCTGCGTACGCACATTTTTATCTCTTCAAAAAATATTCGACAAACAAAAGAAAGGGCGTGGAAAACAGATAAGGTTAGATTGATTCCAACCTCCAACAAACTGAGTTGAATTCAAAACTCAACTTACTTTGAACCAATCCAACCTTTGGACCAGATCAAAAGCAGATAAGAGAGGGGTCGCAGAAACCTTCTGGATAAGAGAAAAGTTACATACAAAATTTTGGGGTGTGAAACAGGAGTGGAAAAATAAAAAGCGATGGGCGCATGGGAGAGTTTGAATTCAAACTTCATTTGACCTAGTCCTCATTGATTTCAACCAAACCAATTAATCTAGACCCAATTAGACTAGGATAAATCCAACCAAATTAGGCTTAGCCTAATCCAATAAAATCCTAATCAAATTAGAAATTAATTAGATCCAAGTCCTAATCAAATCAGGGTCAAAACTTTCATAACGATGAGGTCATCTTATGACCTGATCGGATCAAACCCAATTGAATCAAATTCAATCAAACTTGATCGAATCCTCATGACTCAATCAAATTAAGCTAATCAGCAATTGAATTGCTAATTAATCCTCCAAAAATATCTAAGTCTAAATTGGATGGATTATCGAACAACAGAGTCCCATCAACATGAAACTTCTGAAAAGTCCCAATCTAGTGGGACTCTTGAACACAGTGTCCCAAACGAATGAAACTCGCAATCTTAGAGTCCCAGACCAGTGGGACTCCTGAAAGTCCTAGACGAGTAGGACTCAGAGTCTCAGTCTAATGAGACTCTTGACCATAGTGTCCTAGGTCATCAAGAATCATGATCAACCATCAGATTAGGTAGAAACTCCTTATGTGTGTGACCCCATAAGTTCGAATTCTAAGCTGCTAGCACAGGAACCAATTTTCTGTATCAATCGATGTGACCATCTAGCAATGGTATCCGACATTCGGATAGATTGAAAAGTCACAATGCAACAATGACGAACCTATGGAATATGGTTACCGTATAATGCATCCCCTTGATCACAATGCTTAAAAGGACGATCAGGATTTACTGTCAATCCTATAATTCATTTATATTATATTTTAAAATTTAGCGTCTATCATATGGACTACTCCGATCGATGATTTGCTAAATTGAAATACAATGATGCACTTGCTCCAACACTTGAAGGGATCAATCCCATCTTGACACACACCGATAAATCAAGTACTTGACTGCACCTAATAGCCTTCCATCATTGAATTAGAAATTCAGATAGTCCAGTACCTAAATACAGTGAGTTGCTTACAAATCACCATGATGGTCTCAGATCTAAAGGACACTTATACCCATATTTTTTGGGACTAATCTTGATAGAAGAAAATTTTCAAAATTGGTCACATTCAGTGCAGATATACCCATACATCTCATTTGCATGCAATGCCAGTGTCTCAATACTCCTTGGTTACGAAGACAAACAATCTATATGGCATACAACAATCTATACTCGATAAATATTGTCGTCCTAAATAACAACGTATCTTTTAGTCATGAACAATTTAAGGACTAAATAACAAGTCCTTCTTTATCAAATCTAGATAGTCCTAAGGACTTCATAACAATACAGAAGTTCATTAGAAGATAACAGAATTTATGATGAAAAATATCAAAATAATTTTTATTATTTGATAATTCATATACAAGTATAATAAGTAGCACAACCGTCAACAAGCTAACGATTGACTCTGAGACATATTTCCAACACAAAGTGTGCAATCGAAATCAGCATTTACCAAGAAAGAAGAAGAGCAGTAGTGGAGTGGCACTAGCAGCACGGAGAAGGTATAAGAAGAAAAGAAAGGACGAGGATGTAATCGAGATCGATATTTATCGAGAAAGAAGGAGAGCCGTGGTGAGATGATAAGAGGGTGTGGTGGCACTTGCGAATACGTAGAAGATATGAAACAGAAAGAAAGAAAAAATAATAATAAAATATTATTTTATAAAATAATAAAAAATAATATATATAATAAATAAAATAAAATAAAATATTAAAAAATTAAAATTTATTTATTATTAATATTTATTATTAAAAAATTTTAATAATTACATGTCATAATCATCCACCTCGTGCAATGCATGAATTTTTGACTAATTATTCTTAAAAACTGAATTTGTGACCATACTACCAAGTCCCTCATGAATAATTATGGTTCGCTCGATAAGTATTGCTAGAATGACTTATTATGATTAGGAAGAATGACATTCAGTAATCAATGTAGCTATACCAAAAGCTACTTTAATTTTAAGCGTTGAAAGAATGGAGCATTCAAAGCTGAAGCTGCTGGAAGTGACCCTTATGGCATGATGCTAAAAGGCTAGTGACAACAGGGAGATGAATGAAAGGTTCAATTTGATAGCATATGTACGTGGTCTGCGACGGTAATAAAAGTCATCTTTAATAAAAACATTTGCGTATAAGTTTACAAAAATCTATTGTATACTCATTTTAGATTGCTGTATAAGTTATAATGCACCATTATAATAGCAGCAGGTGTGACAACAAAAAGGATGATTCAAAAATATATTGCAACATTATATAAGCAGTTGATTTCCAAAACTTTTCAATTCCCATAACACCCCTAATAAGATTCACCCCCAAGGTTTTAACCATGCAACGATCCTAACACTGCAAGGTTTTAGCCATGCAAGGATCGTTCAGTTGGGGCGTCAATGATTCAATGCATAATAAGTGTACTAGATTCTCAAAAATCCAAATTCATGGTGATTTGTTAGTCATGACAAAACTTAAGCTTATATAAATTATGAATGCAATATACCAAATAAATCTTAAACAAATCCATGAAGGCATATTTGCATCTTATCCATGCTAAGATTTGTGCAAACTTTTTCCTGTATATAAAATCTTTACTAGTAGCCACATCTGCACATTCAGTATCACTGGCGTGTTTCAATATAAACCCAAGAAACAGAAATTATGTGATTTTTTTTTTTTTTCCGGTAAACTGATGAATAGGGTAGCAAGAGACTTGAGGTCAGCAAATTATAACTCATCTACAAACATAAACAAGACTCACATTGCTTCACGGTAAGGAACCATAGTTAATAAAAAATAATTTACGAAGTTGAAAATGTAAATATAAGAACGAGTTGTTACACAAGATAATCATCAAAGATACGGAGAAGAAAGTATGTCATAGTGGAAAATGAGTTGTTGTACAAGATTAGTCATCAAACATACAGAAAGAAAATATTATTTCATAATGTGTCATTTTGAAAAGACAACATTTCTTCCTGAAATAGCAATCAGTATGCTTAGACAATTTTATTAACTAGTTACAATATCAGTCTAAGAATATCAGAAACATAACAGGAATTACATGCATCTGTGTGAAACAGAGTGTAGTGACCTTGCAGAAATGAAGAAGAGATAGAGTCTTGTACCTTTCAAAGATGAAAAATTTAACATCATTGCCTGCAACAGGAAATATTTGATACTACTCCCGATGGTGACCACCCGGACAAACATGCATGACTCCATCACCAACATCAAATGCTACCCCTGCCATTTCGGGCCAGAGAAAAATATACAGATCAAACTTGCAAAGAATGTTTCCTCACTCCTGAATACAAGAACAATTTTTTTTAGTTCTTATGACATTTGTCATAATCTCCATAAAAGAGGCTGCTTAGGTTAGATGAATATTAATATGCTAATGTCAGGAGATGCAAGATCAAACTGCAATTGCCCAAAAAGTTTAAATATTCCTACTTCTGAAACAATGTTGTATGCACTATGCAGCATATTTCTCAACACTGATGCTAGTAAAATTACCTACCGACAAAGACCTTGGCCATGTTCTTGCTTCAGAAATATGTTTGCCCCTTCTGTTTTGTAACAATGATTTGATTATGCACCTCCTAGCTTAGTACCATAAAATGCATTTTAGAAGAGGGCATTGACAATGATAATAACTTGCATCAGCGACTACTTCAGAGGGAGCAGATGTGTGAAGTTTATTATGAAATTTCGAAGGAACAATCTACAGTCATATTGAAGGCAGAAGACACTGGATTGAGTTTCAATTTGGCTCATAATTCACCTTGCAGATGAACTTGGTTTGCACATACAAAAAGGTATCTTCTCACCTCTTCATCTAGAATCCAATTTGGAGATCACCCTTCTGATTAAACTCAAAAAAGTAATAAGGTCCCCATTCCCTTCGAACAGTCTATCAAGATTTATAACAGGCACCTTCCTTGCATTAGTTGCTTTGGTCAAAAATCTGCTACTATTTCATGAAGGGACAACTTTAGGTTAAGAGCTAGTTTAAAATGCTCTCACAATAGCTCTCAAACTCACATAACCATGATTAACCATGATCAGATTATAAGTCCATTTTCTTAGGGCATGAAGCTAACATATACAGCGGAATCTTAAAACTGCTGGGCAAGACATCAAAAACAGTGCGCATGCTGCAGACTCTATACATAAATTTATGTAAAGGTTCATACCTAGAAGGAAACGAACAGAATACCACATAAAACATTTAGCTGTAACTCACTTGGTCCTAGATGGGAACCGCTGAACATGATGTAAAAGGCATTGCATGTATAAGAAGCATCATCAACCTTTATAATAAAAACTGAGGAACATAAAGAATAATATAACCAGCCTCTCAGAAACTGCCCTATGGAAAGCAGAACCTTTGGACCATGCAGTTGATGAGAAATTAGACAGTTCAAGGCATTGGCATCAAAAATATTCAGTAGACCCCTAATATCATTTATAGTTGTAAAACATCCACAAGAGATGCACCAGTTTCAAAAGAGATAGAAATGAAAGGACACCAATAGAAATAGATATTGCCATGACCAACTTGCACTCTGGAGAAAGACATGGCATTCTGCAATAACACATCTGAAAAGATCACAAAAAATTGCACAGCTGCACAAAGAAGCAGGAATTTCATCAGTTGCTAACACACAGGTAGGTTTAAATATCCATCTCCTGAAAGCAAAAGTCTGAACTCTGAAGCATAATCATCATACAATCCCAACTAATTGATACCCAGATATTCCCGTAACTAATAATTACTTCTATTTTTGCAACGTATTGGCTGCTGAATCATTCCATGGTGACCTTCCAATGCGACAAAAGGAGAGATCATTTCTTTCTTCCACCACGCTCCCTTAGAGCAAGAGTTAGTGTTTCTCCAGGGCCAATGTTGTAATAAGCAAGAGTAAGATTGTCTTTTAGAAATCCTGCTCGACTGCTCAATTTCTGCTTATTAGCAGGGAGTTGAATCTCTCCAGCAATCTTCTCCTTGAGACTGCCAACAGTCTCTGACAAAGACTGGATCATGATCTCCAGCAGCTGGCCTTTCAAGTTTCCTTCATCAACATTGGGGACAGAAACAGAAATGCGAACAGGTCCCTACAAAAGTAATAGGAAGAATTAGTTATTTACCCTGCAATCATTAGTTAATCCATTGAATGATTGAAGTAAATACAAGACCAAAATGTTAAAGAAAAAAGAAGCATATAACAACAGGAATTGTGCAAGATCGTGATAGGCACTACCGGATGCTGAGCAAGGAATTGATCCTCTGGTACGAGTAAAACATCATCAGTCCTTTGCCTCTTTGGCTCTGGCTCATCAGGTAGCGGTGGAGGAGCTTCCTCAGGAGGAGGTGGTGGCGGCATCCCTTGTGGAAGAGGCGGCGGCAGGACCATTGGCATGTTAGGAGGTGGCATGGGCATAAATGGTCGGGGAGCCACCAAAGGAATGAACTGTGATCCAGGGGGTGGTGGTACAGGAATAGCAGGTGGGTTCACCGAGATTGCTGGGGGCATCGGTGGCCGGCTCATCATAACAGGCTGCTGGGTCGAAGTCATAGGCATTGGTGGAGCTGGAGGCCTCACAGATGGAATCATGGGGGCAATTCCAGGCCTTGGCGGCGGGGCAACCATACCTCCACTGGAAGCAGCAGAATAAGGGGCTGCATTTGGAGGGAAACGAGGAATATTCAGAACCAATCCCGGCGGTGGTGGAAGGGGACGCACTGATGGTACACCGGGCTTTGGAGGAGGAGGAGCAGGGCCTGGAAGAGTCCTCTCAGCATCGGTATAGTTAGCATCCGCTTGTTCCTCGCCGGAAAGACTCTGGGACAAGGCTTGGGTCGCAGTGCGGCCAATACTACTGGAGTGCCCATCCCATATGACCTGCTTCGGCTGCTCATCTTTCTTCTTCGCGATCTCCGCCTTAACAGCATTCGAGACTTCTTCCTCCGTGGTCCCAAAGATATCGGGACGGGTTCGTGCGAGGCCCACGATGTTCCTAGAGATCTCATCGTCGGCAGCAAGGGTCGTCTCCCGGATCTTTGCCATCATCCTCTCCTTCTGCTCCTTGTACTTGGGATCTATAAGCGAGATTCGCATGTGCTCGGCCATCTCATTAATCGGAATCAGCTCGCCGGTGATCGGGGAGATGACAAACTTGGTCGGGTCTCTTTCGGCCGGGATCCTCTCTTCTGGCCGCTTCCAGTTCTTTACTATCCTCATCGGAGGCTCCGGTTCATCCGCAGGCGCCGCGTCTGCTTTGCTCTTGTTCTCATCCTCGCCATTCTCATCCAGTCTCGCGGCCCTCATGCCTTCTTCTACAAGCTGGACCTCCTCCTCGTCCATCTCCATCTCCACCTCCTTTCCTGGTTCGACGGTCTCCATCGGCACTTGATCATCCAAAGCCGACATCTTGCTCCTCCTGATGACCTCCTCCAGTGTCATCGGCATCGGAAGCTCTTCATCCTCGTCGTCGGCGAACTCGATGGTCTCCACCACGACGAAGTCATGCCAGTCGATCATCGCCATCTGCAGCCTCTCCTGCTCGATCTCGTCCTCGGCCTTCTGCCTCGCCTGCTCCTGGGAGCGCTCCCACTCGAGGCGGTGCAGGCACCGCTCGAGCACCGTCGTCATGTCGGTCACGCCGTTCCGCAGCTTCTCCGCGACCCCC
Organism: Cocos nucifera; assembly: GCA_006176705.1. Taxonomy (NCBI): domain Eukaryota; kingdom Viridiplantae; phylum Streptophyta; class Magnoliopsida; order Arecales; family Arecaceae; genus Cocos; species Cocos nucifera. The sequence goes on along the minus strand of QRFJ01000107.1, from coordinate 2,526,118 downwards.
TTGGGCGGCATGAGCACCTTGGAGTAGGCGTCCGTAAGCGCGGTGAAGAAGGTGAACATGCTGTGGGTGGGACGCAGGAAGTGGAATTGCGGGTTGGTGGCCTCCCGATTCGAGAGATTATTCAAGAAGCCCTTCCCGTTCCGGGCGACGAACTGGGCTGTGAGCTTGATGATGTCGAGCTCCTCCCCGGTGATCCCCTCGGGCAGCCGAACGGTGTACTGCTCGGCTTCGGGCGGCTCGAGGACCTTCCGAGGGGGGATGCGGAACAGGGCGGCGGGGTCGGGCTTGGCGGCAGAATCGCCAGAAGGTGCGGCGGGGGCGGAAGAATCGGGGGGAGGGGGCGGCTGCTCCTGCTGCTGCTGCTGGGAGGAGTCGGCGCCGGCGGCGAGGGGTTGGGAGCGGAATTCGGAGACGCGGTGCTGGTAGTAGGCGTTGTAGGGATCGGAGGGTATGAGAAAGTTGAACTTGGCGTTGCCGGCGTTGTTGGCGAGGATGCGCTTCTCGAACTCGGGGCCGTTCTTGGCGACGAAAGTGGCCGTCTTCTCGATGATCACCCGGATGTCGGGGGGAGGGTGGATGATGCCGATGGTCCTCGTGTGGGTCGCCACCGCCGGCGCCGGAGCGGCGGCGGCTTGATCTTCTTTGGCTTTGTTGTCATCGTTGTTCTCGTCGGGGAGTTGGGCGGGGGGAATGGGGCCGAGATTGCCATCGGAGGGCGGGGCGGGGAGGGGGAGGATGGTGCCGATCATCGCTCCCCAGGATCAAGAAGAATATGCGAAAGATTGGGGGAGGAGAGAATGAGCGAAGAAATTGGGGAGCGAGGCGGTCCAGAATCCGTATCGATCACGGCTATCGCCGGCGCTCTTAAAACGAGAGAAGGAGAGGCGCCGAGATGAAACCCTAATAAGCAAACGCGGGTTTGTAGAGAGGCTGGGGATCGGAGACCGAAAAGTCCAGAACGAGCCGGGACCGGTTTACGTCGCCCCAGACCGCGACCGACATATATTGCTGAGCCGGATCAAACCATTGGAAGAGTGGGGTGGACTTCTCTGAGAAGAAGCCTGCTGATCTGGTCCGTTAATTTATGATAAATGGATGTAATTCCATCATTGTTTAGGATCTAAATACAAAAAGTACATTTATGGTGATTACTATTTCAAAGTAAAATCAAAATTAAAATTCTTTACTGTATTTTATATTTAAATTTCATTAATTCTAGTTGGAAGACAATTGAATAAATAGATTATTATATTTTAATTTAAATTTTATTAATTCTAATTAGAACTGAATGATTCACATCAAGTGTGGAAAATTTATTAACCGATTATCACTGAAACTTTAGTTCTTTTTTTGGTACCACATTACTGCTGTATCACTAAAACTAAACAATTGACATGTGAATGCCAAAAATATGAAAACAAATTCTTAGTATATAACTTATTGATATACTAGTTTGTGACTATACAGACAAAATTTTTATAAAAATACCTTCAATCCTCAATGGCCAAAGTTTCTTCACTGAAATTAAAAAAAAGTAAAATAAATTAACCATCAATTTATAAATTTATTTTTAAAAAATTTTTAATTAGATAAGCCGCGAAAAATTTAAAATAATACAAAATTTTTAGAAAGAATTATGTTATCCCAATTTTGATTTTTTTGAGATGGCATCACCAACGATCTCCTGCATAATAAATAGTAATAATTTTAGTAAATATATAAAAAATGTATATCATAAAATGTTTAATAAAAGAATGTTACGGCATTTTGCTAGAAGATTTTTTCGAAGGATTGATTTCATGAAACAAATCATGCTCGATTTACTTTTCAGGAGTTGCAAAACTTAATTCTTCCATCGATTGTGATGGACATGCTGATGAAGAGACTGCCTCTAAATTTTCATATGGGTATTCATCTTCTTTGAAAATTTTGGTAACCTTGAAGTTCAAGCTATTATCGAACTGATTTTATGAAGCAGGTACCATTTGAAAAATATAATTATTGCCAATAATTTTTTTAATAACAGTTGGAAGTACAAATCTATCAGTCCCTTGATCCGTTACAAGATTAAGTGCCGGTACACCAATTAAATGTTGAGCTATTTTTTCAAATATTATAAAATTTGTTGCACCGGTACCATCCTCAACAATAGTGTTCAATTTGTACCTAATATAATCATAATATAGTTAGATCTATGTGAAAAAAGAATGTATGAAGTTTAAATTGGTGGGCCAAAATTATTTTATAGATATTTTAGCTATACCATGGCACTGGAGGCAAATCATTTCTCCCACACTGGTTGCACCAAAAATTCTCACCATAAATTTTAACAGTAGCTCTACAACCATAGCATGACTTGTACCACCATCCATTGGTTGTGTCTATCTCTTTCAATTTTGCTTTACATATGAATTTCATATTCTAAAAAAAAAGTGAACTTAGTATCATTTTTTGCATTTATAATCTTATGAATTAATAATAAAATGTTGCAACATACCTAACATTCAAGGAGATTTGATTGCAATAATTCTTGTATTGTTTTTCTATTAGCAATTATCTCATGTTGTGGGTCAATAATTATCGGTTGCTGTTTTTTGGCATATACGATCGAAATGGTCAGAGCTTTTAACCTACATATTTATAAAAAAATATTAATTTTTTAAAAAAATTATGTTAATTAAGTATTCCATGATAAATTTTTTTGAAACTAATCTTTGTTTATAATCATTGATTTCTGATATACCAATATCTATATAAAATTTTGAAGCAGAACATGTCGATAAGTATATTTTTTCTATAGATGGAAATCATTTTGATTTATTCAAGTATAAAGATATTAACTTTAATTTTAATAACTTGGAAAGAAGATGTTAAATACCTTTATAAGTTCTAACGGTCATGCCAAAAAAAATGATAACCACAGGACCTTCTTTTTTCTTCTCCCGCACTTTTTTTGGATCTATTTCTTCAGCAAATTTGGTCTATAAAGTAACTGATACTGTCTGCATACTATGAAACATAGGATGTATTTTTTATGCATAGTATTATTATATAATTTTTAGATTAAAAGATATATAATTAAATAATTATATTCGGATGATATTAAAAAAAAAGTAACGATAAAAATTACTCTGAATTCTGAATTTCTATGTTTCTTTTCAGCACCATTTTCTATCTAACAGATATATGCTCAAGAGGACCTAAAAAAAATGATATGGCCAATGACATCTGCAATGTAGATAATTTATTATAACAAATATATATATGATCGCATTACAATCTATATTTTAGAAGTTTTTATATGTGGTGTCTAATCTATGTACCTATCAGGTAAAGATCATTGCAATTTCTAGTCGGCAAATTTTTAAAGCATATAAAATTAAATCTTTGAAAATGTATAGAGTCGTCTTTATCAATGATTTCTTGTATAGTTGTCCATTGATTGATATAGATTATATATTGATGACCAGAAGATCTAAAACCTTTTTTGTTGGAAGGTACATTGAATTTTTCCAAAAAAAAGATATTTCCTTCAATCAATATACTTTTAAACTGTGTTGCATCTTCTTTCCGTATAGATGCTTGTATTATAGTTTCCTATAAAGATTTAATTAAAAAAAAGCATATAAATATATAGAAAATTTATAAATAAAAATATTGATAAAAATTTATTCTAATAATATTAGTAATATCTCATCATCAATCAAAATACAATCAATGCTTAATAGTTGATTGTCAATATTTGGATTAATGGAATCTCAAAGTCTTGCAACCCGAACTTTGACCCTCCAGTTACACTTTTTCGGCGATAATTGTGACAACAAATTATATTCAATTTTTGGCTTCTAACCTGTTTAAGATGAAAAAAATAAACTATAATATAAAGATTTTAAAATTTTTTAAAAAATTATAAGAGATTATTCAATTTATTAATTAATAATATAATACAAAAGAAGCATATCTGATGGTAAATCGTCAAAAACTTCATGATATATAATATTTTTGGTATAATTTTCTGATATATTATTCTTATTTTTTATCAATACTTTTATCCCTTTTTGAGATGTGATGTGAGAAAATACTACATAAAGTTGGCCATGACTGAAAATAGGAATGAGCAAGTACAATCCAATTTTTTTCAAAGTTTGACCTTGGCTTTTATTGATTGTCATTGCACAGCAAAGTCTCACCAAAAATTGCCTTTTTTTAAAAGTAAATGGCCATTTCATTTTAGTCACTTGCATAATAATGTGAGGGATATAAATTTTAGTACCAATTTGACTGCTCATGATAACTTTTGCTTCTATAACTCTTGAAATTAAATTTATCACAATCAATCTGATGCCATTGCATAGACCTACATTTTGATTAATATTTCGTAATAACATTACTGGAACACTTATTTTTAGACTCAATCGATGATTAGGAATTCCATTAAATTTTAAAAAATTCAAGAATTCAACCGAATATAAAATATTTATTGTTTCATTATCCAACGATATTTTGCATATTGTATCAGAACTTAAATATACCCTCTCTTCAATATCCAATAAAGATAAGATATACATATTTATCTCATCAACAATTTCATTCATGGGCATGATTATAGCTTTTTCTTTTAGATATTTTAGATCATTATAGTTTGCCAAAAAATTAGCTGAAGAAATATGCTAAACATGATTATTCTATATTTTTATGAGGAAAGCATCCTGAATTTTTATCCAACATGGTTCATCCTCATTTTCTTGTAGCTTGATGGTTGGAATTTTTCCATCTTCGACATCCAAAAGCCATTTGCCAAAACTCATTAATGATGATTTAGATTTTTCATCCATATCGATATGCAATAATCATATTTTTTTTTCAAAAATAATACCTTATAATGTTTCCACAATTATGATATACTAATTGATGCATCAACTGTTTCTGATCTATCTCCTCCAACAACCACTGGAAGAATCTGTCGGAAATCTCTATCAAAAAGTACTATTTTTCCACCAAATATTATTTCATCCGTTGGCACATCATGCTTTTGTAAAAAATCTTTTAAACTTTTATCAAGTGCTTCAAAACAATTTCTATGATTCATAGGAGCTTCGTCCCAAACTATTAAACTTGTAGATTCAATTAACTTTGCAAGCTGTGTACCTTTTTTGATTTCACATATTGAAGAATCATCAATTTGAAGAGGGATTTTAAATCTTAAATGTGCAGTTCATCCGTCAGGCAACAAAAGAGAAGCTATTTCTGATGAAGCAACTGTTAAAATAATTTTTCCGTCGGATCTTATCCTTGTACTTATCATTCGCCATAGATATGTTTTGCCAGTTCCTCCATGATCATATACAAAAAATAATCCACCTCTATTTTTCTGAACAGCATTTAGAACCGTTTCATAAACAACCTTCTGCTCCTCGTTTAGATTTTGAAATAATTTCTGATGTTCAATTTATAGTTCATGGACATCATAATTAAGCTCCTCTCTCAATAATCTATTGTTTAACTCTTCCATCATGATATTATTAGGTATTGGAAGATTGTAATCAGAAAATGAACAATAATTTTTGTTGAAGACTTTCTCTAGTTCAAACAAAAAATGATTCTTCAATTGTGATTCGGGAATGCATAAATTTGATAATTGCAACATATTCTTCAATCTACATACAATATAATCTGCAAAATTTTTCCAGTGCATTTCTAATAACTTATTCAGATCAGCAATTTCATAATAAATTATAAGAGTTACGAAAAGTTGTCTTAATTCTGATGCTGATACCCAATAAGAAGCTTCTTCTAATGCACCATTCCATTCTTTATCATCACCTAATAAACCAAGTACATTACATGCTGATTGAAAAGGATGTATGATACCATTCATGATTCTGATCTCTTCATAATTTTTGGGCCCTTTAACAATACCTAAAAGCATTTGTAAATAATATAATTCACCTGAACTAGGATGAACATATACAATTCTACCAATTCGAGTTTTTCTTTTTCTCTTGCTCCAGATTTTATCTCTAGAGTTCCATACCCATTTAGTCGAAAATTCTGCATATATTAAATCTCTTGCATCATCAAACATCTGATTTGTTAGCATCCATTCAATTAACATTGTTTTACCAATATCTTTTCTTGTAAAAATGGATGGTAAACTTTGATTTTCGTGATAAATAACTTTATTCATAAATGAAAGATGCACCATCAATCGTTCAACTGTTGGTTCTCTGAAATGAATATCAAGCTGAAATATCCACCAAACCACTTCATATGCTGATAAATATCGACAATCAAGATACATTTTAATTTAATCAACTTGTTCATGCCTTGTTTTTCCTATTTGAACATCAAGCACAACATTTTCAGCAATGACAGCTCTTATTCTACCAACACCTTTATTTACGTATTTAAAAAGATACTTAATCATTTTTGATTTATTACACCATTCTACATTTATATGTGCTTGGTAGCATATAAGCAAATCCAAATTATATGGGACAACAAATCTGTTATCAAGGATGACTCCATTTTTAAAACCATGTCGACCATCATCTCTCCTCTTGTAAATGGCAAATCCATTTTCATCAATCGATGTTCTACTACAAAATTTTTTTGGAAAATATTTTGAACATTGTCCTTTGACCATATACGGTGATTTTGGATTTTCATATCCATACGGACCATGCATCATAAATTTTAGAATAGTTTCATACCCAATTGGTTCCATATTTTTATCAGATAATTCTACACTAATTATAGAATCTATATCTGTAACTGTCGGATACTTATATTCTGAATCTAATCAAAGCAATATATGCACATGAGGCAAATCACATTTTTGAAATTCTATTGTATATAGAACTACAAAAGTTATAATAATAAACAATATCAAAATATAAAGTTAAATATATCGATAATTATATCATATTCATTCCTTAAAAAAAAATAATTTACCTCCAGCAGCTTTTCTAAAATGGTGTTTTTTAGTGAGATCCGATAATAATTCTTCGACTTTCATTTTGAAGACCTACTCACTATATCGGGTCTATCTTTAGCTTTCTGACCTAGTATTAATGTCAAAACGGCTTTGATTTTAGGCCACTGTGTATTGCAAGTAAATGTGATGAATAAATCTGGATGTTCATGCCATTTACAGATAGCAATAGCATCTTGATAATTTTGGATCATGTATCTGTTGGAAATATGTTGCAAAGTCAATCGTCAATCTGTTGAGGGTTGGACCATATATTTATAATTATATATGAATTATAAATTAATAAAAATTATTTTAGCATTTTTTATCATAAATTTTGTTGTCTTCTAATGAACTCTTATGTTGTAATGAAGTCCTTAGGACTATCTAGATTCGATAAAGAAAAATTTATCATTTAGTCCTTAAATAGTTTACGATCAAATGATACGTTGTTACTTAGGACGACAATATTTATCAAGTATAGATCATTGTATGCCATATAGGTTGGTTATCCTCATAACCAAAGAGTATTGAGACACTAATATGGCATGCAAGTAAGATGTATGGATACATCTACACTGAACGTGACCAACTCCGAAGCTTTTCTCCTATCAAGATTAGCTTCGATGGAATATAGATATAAATATTTCTCTGATCTGAGATCACCACGATGACTTTCAAGTAACTCACTATATTTTGGTGCTAGACTATCTGAATTTCTAATTCAGTGATGGAAGATTTTTAGGCACAGTCAAGTACTTGTGGAGTCAGTGCGTGTATCAAGATGGGATTGACCACTCTTGATTTCAGGAGTTGTATTCAATTGTATTTCAATTTAGCAAAACCTTGATCAGGATAGTCTTAGTAAGGAGTCACGAGACTAATTGCTTTGAGACATGATATGGATGTATTTTCTAGGATTGACAGTCTAATCCTGAGTCATCTATTACATAGAGGTCATCGAATATTACGATTGTGATTATTCGACCTATCCAGATGTCGGGTACCATTGCTAGATAGTTACTTTGATTAGTATAGAAATTAATTTTTATGCTACCGGCTTAGGTTCAGACCTACGGGATCACACACATTAGGAGTTTCTATCTGATCTAATGGCTAATCAAGAGTTTCACTAGACTAAAACTCTATGATCAAGAGTCCTACTAAATTGGGACTCTGAGTTCTACTTATATGAAATTCTCTGATCAAAAGTCTCACTGATCTGGAATTGTATGGTCAAGAGTCCCACTGGATTGGGACTCTATGACCAAGAGTTCTACTGGACTGAAACTCTGAGTTCTAATTGTCTGGGACTCTCTGATCATGAGTCCTAATAATCTAGGACACTGTGGTCAAGAATTCTACTAGATTGAGACTCTATGACCAAGAGTCATACTGGACTAAGACTTTGAGTCCTACTTATCTGGGACTCTCTATTCAAGAGTTTCACTGGACTAGGACTCTATGATCAAGAGTCCTACTAGACTGGGACTCTGAGTTCTACTTATCTGGAACTCTCTGATAATGAGTCCTGATAATCTATGACACTATAGTCAAGTGTCTCACTGGACTGAGACTCTGTAACCAAGAGTCCTATTGGACTGAGACTCTGAGTCCTACTCATCTGAAACTCTCTGATCAAGAGTTTCACTAGTCTGAAACTCTATGATTGTGAGTTTGATTTATTTAGGATACTGGGTTCAAGAGTCCCACTGATTTAGGACTCTTCAAGAGTTTCATGTTGATAAGACTTTGTTGTCCAATAATCCATTCGATTTGGACTCAAATATTTTTTAAAGATTAATTAGTAATTTGATTGCTGATTAGCTTAATTTAATTGAGAATTCCATCAAGTCTAATTGAATTTGATTCGATTGGATTTGATACGATCAGGTCATGAGATGACCTAATCGCTATGAAAGTTTTGATACTGATTTGATCAGGACGTAGATCTAATTAATTTATAATTTGATTAAAATTTTATTAGATTAGACTAAGCCTAATTTGATTGAATTTAATCTAATTTAATTAGATCTAGATTAATTAGTTTGGTTGAAACCAATTAAGATCAAGTCAAATGAAGTTTGAATTTAAATTCTCCCATGCGCCCACCATTTTTGACTTTTTCACTCTGCTTCCCATGCCCTCCCTTTTGTTTGTCGAATATTTTTTAAGAAATAAATAATGCACACAAAAGGAGAGTCCTTCTGCATGTTAAACACAAGGGAGGGGGCATTGGATAAGGATAAGAGGCTCATTTGATTTTTGAAATCAAGTGAGTAGTTAAAACCTCTCAACCACTCAACTCTTATCGATTTTCATGCTATTTTCTCATGGTATTCACGTCAATAAATTATGAAAATTTTTATACATATAAGAGAAGGGATAGCATTATATGGTAAAAATTTTAGAGTATTTGAACATCAGCTTTGAGCAAAAAAAAATCTTGGAGTGAAGGTGAATAGGATCCTGCAGCACTTTATTTTTCCCTCATCCCTCTCTTCTCTTATGATTTTCACCTCTAAGGATATCATATTTTTAGATATGATCTAAATAGAGATTATAGATATAAAAGTTATATTTTTATAAAAACTTATTTCATAAAAAAACTCCACATAGAAAGGGCGTGATAGGATATTTAGTGTGTCAGAATTTTTGGGCTGAGTGAAATCCTAGATTTGAAAATCTGGGTTCGGATGGAGAGATCGAGTGCTGTGAGCATCAGATCACCATCAAATTTGAAACACATCTTCATCATCCTTCAATATTTATATTTTAATTTTTTAAAATATCTAAAAAATTAAAAAATATATGATCGATTAGATCGATCATGATCAGCCATCGAAGGTCCCGACGAGAAGCTAGCACTCCAGTAGAGGCTGATCAGGATCAGAAGCTCCATGTGGATCAACCATAGAGATCGAACATGTGTGTAGCTGTGATGTGATACCAGAACATTATTTGATGGACTCAAATTATGGTGATCGACTATCCATGAAAAGATATTGTATTCTGAACACGCAGATATGGTAAATAGTTTATTATATAGTTTTATTTTTAGATCTATTGATGTATGCATGCAATTATATTTAGATCCTAATGTGTAGGATTAAATAATTTGATATGATTAATAGATAATTAATTAAATTAATTATTTTTTCTATATCATTGCTATTTTTGAAATATTTTTTGAAAGTAGCATAGCAAATCCTGTACCGTTTTCCTTAATTGGTATCAGAGCAAGGTTCTTTAAACATGATATGCTTGCATATTTAGATTAATAATTTATATTTGATCTAAATATTAATATAATAATTAAAATAATTAGATCTAAAAATTTAAAATTTAGATCATACGGACTGTAGGTTGTCATGTTGTAGGGTTTATCCCTTATAGTGAAAAGATTGTCCTGATACGTTGCTGATCTATATCGTTAATCATGAAATTACTAGATTTAATCTAATATTTTTATGATTTAATTATATTAGGCTTTAATCAAATTTATGATCATAAATGCATAATTACATAAAGTTTGATTCATGATTTCATGATTATGTAGTGTACATAATTTCATATTAAATCCTATAACTAGTATTGTTTGTGAATTGAGATGATTTAATTTTGAAATGAGTCGATTCAATTGGTGAACAATGCTAAGTTGTAAAAAAACTTTTAAAATTAAAAATATTTTTGAAATACCAAATCCTAACCCTTAGCTCATAAACTTAATTAAAAATTAAGTATAATGATTTAGTATCTAGAATTATAAATTAAGACTCTAAGTCATTAATCATTAACTTCTAGATTATTGGGTTAGCTGAATTAGGTCCATAAATTGGGTTAGATCTAAGATTAGTTAAAAGATGGACTAATTTAAAGAAATTGATCAAATCTAATTAAATATTGATTTAGATTAGATCAAGGATTCTATAGACTCAATTATAATAGTTGTAGTTGGTCAAGTCCATGCCTTTAATAAGGATCAAATGGACTTGATTTAAGGCTACGCGGTCGAATTCAAAATTACTAGGTTGGTCAAATTAAAACTAATGAATCGGATGGTGTCTAAGGTAAGTTTGGCAGTTTGACCAGTGGTTTTTAATTAGAAGCTACTCGTACTGATTCGATTTTTGATGAGTTAATAGCATATCCCTGAAGGAAAATCCTGATTTTTCGATCCAAGTTTGTTCAGATCTGATCAGATCAAGAGATATATTTTAAAATTTTTTCTCTTTGATCTGTATCAAATCTAAAATATTTTAGATCTAATTTTTATTATTTTAATAAATAAAATAAATTTAAATAAATTAAATTAAATTTAATTTATCTTGAAGTGGGTAATCTTATTATCCATTGATGATCCTGTAAGTAGCGAAAGATTCTGGATCTAGCCATGCAAGTGCCTGGCCTTTACCGGTATCCACTCAGGCTGGATCTAGAGATCCTCTTATTTTCTATCACATCTTCAAAAATTAAATCTGGATCTGATCTGGAGGATCTTTAAAATACCTTTCGAAGATCAGTAGTCATCCTTTACAGCAACGCAGTCTTCTAGCTTTCAGTCGCCTTTCTCTCATCTAGATTGCACCAACCAAGAATCCAAACCTCTTTGGACGTAGAGAGAAGAGGAAGAAGGTGCTTTGGCATGGAGGAGGAGAGGAGAAGCAGCTTTGGGGCATGGAGAATTATTATTTTTCAATATTTATTTGAGTTGGGCGTAAGATCTTATTTATAGACTATCTGTGATCCAACTCCTCTTCTTCTCAACCAATCACAATCCTTTGTAAAATCAGATCTAAATCTGATTGGTAGGAATAGAGTCCCCTGGATTCCTCCTTAGAGGGTGCCTAAGATCAATCAAAGTTAGTTCTTAGGAGAACTCTAATCGGAATCCAAAAAGAAGATGGAGTCCCTGTCCAATAGGGACTCCTGGGCGCCTCCAACTTGGGCACACGCCAAGGGTGGCATGCGCCCTCCTCCTTCCTAGGTTCTAATAGGGGGACAGGCCCCCACCAGCTCTTCAATAGGTACGTGACACATGGACAGAAGTCAAAGTGTCAAAGGTCAATGTTTGACCAGTCAAAGGTCAACTTTTGACCAAAGTCAAAGGACGAGAAATGGTAGGTGACCAAAAATGGCAGGTAATGTCTTACAAAATAAGACAATCTTTTCTGACTTAGAAAAGCTCCAGTCAGACATTTATGGATAGTAAAAGAAGATGTTAGGTTCAATTCGGTGCTAGTACGAATTTATTTTGAACCTAATTGAATTCTCATTCAGATCATAGTTGAACTGGAATCGAGTTTAAATTGATGATTCACCAAGATTTGAACTTTAAATTTGTGTGACCCAGTTTAGATCAAAATTCTGTATGGTAATGGGATAATGTCAATCTCTATCATCGACAGTCATTGAGAACTATTCTTCGATGGAATTCAAAAACCTTCTGATTCGAAATAAGCTAGAATGATCGGGTTCATTCTAAGATCATATCTAATTACTCCCAAAGATCCGAGCCAAATGATACTAGAAGTATATGGTGGCAACCCATCAGAGCAGAATGCGAACCTCTTGGTGCAAGCTATGCTGTAAGTGATTAAGTTCTTCTATCTTGAGCCTCGATCAGATTAGGGTTTAAGGTGAACTCGTCAAAACTCTAGTCTCCGTCATATGATGTAATAATTTCGATTTCAAGTTCGATGTGAAAAGCAATAGAACTCTTTCTATTATTTCACTCTGCCATGGTCCCATGGACTTCTGGACTTGATTCCAATGATTCAATCATAAGGACTGCTTTCTATCCATCGAGGTAGATAGAATTTCATCTTGAATGCTATCTGCAGTTCCTTACCAAATGAACATGCTATACACAACATACACCTCAGGGTTCCATATGGCTAAAAAATCGAGTAATGGTATACTCAAGATTATAACAACCCCAAAGGGTAAACCGCCGATGCATCTCAGGTTAATAGAACCCAGAATTACACTTAACTGCAGGCATCGAATCATCATTGATGAGAAAGTAGAACTTCTAATGACATAAACATCGTATTGGTTTCATCGCTCTATGTTTATCACAGGTGCAAAGATTGGTGGATAGCATGATCTGCTGTCTGCGCGAGAGCGAGTTACCTAATACTGCTCGCTCCCGATAGGTCTCTTCACATGGTGGAAATGGCCGAAGTACACCAGGGTATGAAGCTCAAGGGACCTCATATATACTAAAGAATAAAGGATTAGAGTGACATACGCAACCTATTCATCGGGATCAATCACCAGGAATCGCACTGCGAAGAGGAGGCGATTGATTATGATCTAAGTATGGTTGTGTGAGATTTTAGAGAAGCCATTCTTCACAAATTGTGGAGTTATATATGATTCGTAAGTATACAGCTGATCATTAAAATTTTTGTAACCTCTTATTGTGAGCGGTAAACACTAATTTATTCTCTATCTAGATCTCATTAACCTCTAAAAGGGATGTTATCACGAGAGTCGACTAAAATGACTAAGTTACTATTGGGTGGATAATGACATATAATAATATCAGCGGTTGCCACTGTTCTAATTAGGATATATAAGTTAGATTGTTCGAAAAATGATCACTTAAGGTTGATAGGAAATTTGGACCGTCCCTAGAAAGGGTATATGAGAGATCGAGAGAGTGATTTGTTGAGCACAGAATGCATGGCACTCTAGCACGTATCGTTACACGAATAGGTGTACTACCGAGGAGGGAGGACTCTTCACGAGTCATAGCGAGTGATTCATTAGCGCGAGCTTTATTAGGTCGTATAGCGGAGGATATGAGCCGCAGAGTGAGCGCCATCTTACATTCAGAGTTAGAGGTGTTGCGTCATTAGTTCAGGCAGTCTATGTCGGAGCGCGCTATATGTGTGTGGGTACTATCTCACTTCTCGGCGAGGAATGAAAAGAGTGTGCATGGCGAGCGCATTTAACACAGAACAGAGAGAGCGCATGTAGTGCCTATATTTGAATTTCTCATGCGCTATATAAGTATCCGTTAGCTCGGATGAGATTTGATATGTAGTTTCATATATAGTCATAATCTTACGGGATTGTATTACAGTGTATCACATTATGCTTGGGTTATTATTATATCAACGCGATTACTGCGCATTCTTAGAGTGCAGCCGATTAATAGCATTTATTAGAGCTGTCACATCTATGACACGCCCATCACACCATCTCACTCACGCGCAGTGCAGTCTGTGATAGATTATCTCTGAGCAATAGACGGTTTTCTATTTCTGGTTCTTGAGAGCGCCCACGTGTACCCATGATGTATACTTCTCTCGAATGTACGATCGCGAGAGTGCACTCTGTGAGAGAGATGGATTTCAGGTGCAGCGATTGGAGGTCATCAGGGCATAGAGACACCGAATAGGGGTGCTAGGAAGTAAGTAATACTTTTGTCCTTATCAGGAATTTAATCACTGAACAGGGATATTTGGCGTAGAGAGCTCTCTTTGCAACTAACCAGACAGCATAGCCATTTTGCCACTCTACTCTCTCTATAGATAGAAGCCTTTGTGCTCTAATTGAACTGTCGAAAGCGTTCGAATCATGTGCGGTAATGATCGGTGAGTGTATTGGGAATATGTCCAATGCCTGTGCAAAAGCAATGGCTTCAAACTATTTTGGAAGTTTTCTTGCACGTATCTCAGATGAAGAGCCAACTATTCATATCCCTTTGAAGTAGGCGGTCTTTCACAACTACTTAGAAAGGAATACAGTTTGTTTCTCTATGCGCGTAAAATGTGTCCAGCTGTATCTTGTCATTCTACGGACTTTGAATCCTCGAGATAATTACATCTTTGTGGACGACCACGCGACCGCGCACCATGGCGGAGACATATGTTGAGGGACGTCGCATGTTATCACGCGCGCGCGTATACTGTTGTCGGCGCAGTACCCCAACTGATTATCACTATAAGTGGACGAGGGATTCCAATATAGTATCAGTGAGTGATCAAAGTCTGTCGGTCGTCTAATCATCGTAGGCTGTATTGGACGTTGCAGAAGCATAGAGCGTGTGCGGTATGCGGGAGCACGGAGCTCTCATAGAGGAGTATTAAGATGCACTCACGTCTCTGAGCTGTGACGTTTCAGCTCCTCTGTCTTAGGAGGTTTACTCGACTTGCGCACAGTGGAGCGAGCGTGAGGACGTTCATTTGGAGGCTAACGAAATAGTTGAGATTAAGCGCAGGAATTTGTATGAGGTTCTACAAGAGGGAATTGACACAAGATGTAAGTACTTGCCTCGTGAGAGGGATGGTTAACCATACCTCAAAAATCCTCTCTTAGTCAACTTTCTTCTAGTGGTCACATCTTCACTATGAAAGGTCCTAGATCCTATCTTTTGGTCTAGTCCCTATAGGGACCATTATAATCCTAAAATAAATGGATGCTTCACCAAGGTCCTTCATGGAAGATTCCTTGGACAACCATAATTTTGACTGTTGTCATTATGGGAATATCATTCCCAATAAGGAGGATGTCATCCACGTACAATAACGAGAAAGAGCAACAAGTGCAGTCTTCCCCACTGACCTTTTTGAAGACAGTACGAGACGTTTTCTCTTCATTTATAGAAAACCAAATATTTTGAATCACATCATTGAAAACAGTGTTCCAGCTCGAGATGCTTGCTTAGTCCATATATGGACCTTTGCAGCTTGCAAATCTTTGATCAGTATCACTGTATGTAAATCTAGCGGCTGTTCCATAATATGATATCTTCCTCAATATAATCCTTCAAGAATGTCGTTTTCACGCCATTTGTCATATTTTCATGGTACGAAATAGGGCTGCAACGACAAGCAATGTGAGGGATGGATTTAGCATAGCCATGGAAAAAAAGGTAATCCTGATTGTCAATGCCTTCGCGTTGACTATAACCTTTTGCACTAGATCCTACTTGAATACTCCACATTTTCATCTGCATCAATTTTTTTTTGAAGATCCATTTACAACCAATGGTACTATACCTTCCTTTGGTGATTCTACCAAGGTCCAGACTTGGTTTGAGTGCATCGAGTCAATTTCTGACTGCATTGCCTCTAACCATTTCTCGAGTCGATAATCTGATATCGCCTCGTTGTAGATTTTGGGATCATCACCATGAGCACCATTACCTACAAGGAACATTTTCTCTACTTCCTCTGAAATAATACCTAAGTATCTTTCAGGGGGACGAAAAATTCTTTTCGATCTATGAGGTAGAGGAGGTAGTGTTCTTATTGGCTCAACCTGATTTGGTTCCAAATGATCCTTAGCTCATTGTACTTATGAGACTTTCTCATCAAGTTTAATCTACTTTTCAATGCTGCTATCTTGAATAAACTATTTTTCAAGAAAGATGGCATGTCGACTCACAATCACATTGTGGTCTTCTGAAATGTAAAAATAGTATCCTAATGACTCTTTAGGATATCTTATGATCGAGCTCTAAAGGACCTAAACTCTAACTTATCCGCTTATTGTCTTTTGACATGAGCCAGACAACCTCAAATTCTGAGATGACTCAAACTTGGTTTCTTACCATGCCATATCTCATATGGTGTGGTAGGAATGATCTTAGAGGGAACCCTATTCAGTAGATAAATTGAAGTTAACAATGAATATCCCCAAAAAAAATTAGGAAGGTTTGTGAAGCTCATCATGGATCGGACCATATCCAACAGAGTCCGATTTCTCCGTTCTGAAATTCCGTTGAGTTGAGGTGTTCCCAATGGAGTCCATTAAGAGACTATGTCATTATCCTTGAGATAGTCTAGGAATTTTCAGCTAAGGTATTCACCTCCTCGATTTGATTGAAGAACCTTAATGAATTTTTCAGTTTATTTTTCTACTTCATGTCTGAATTCTTTGAACTTTTCAAAAGCTTCAGAACTTATGTCTCATAAGAACACATACCCATTACCTAGATAGATCATCGGTAAAGATAATGAAGTAGACAAAATTGCCTCTAGCCGACACATCAAATGGGCCGCACACATCAGTATGTACTAGGGCAAGGAGATCTATGGCCCTTTCCCCATGTCCTACAAAAGAGAGTTTGGTCATTTTGTCTTGAAGACAAAATTCGTAAGTTGGATATGACTCGAAAATCAATGGACTCAATAGCCCATTTTTCTCCAATTTGTTGATCCTATCTTCTGCTATATGACCTAATCTCAAGTGCCATAGATATCCGTCGTTTGGACTATCCCTAGGTCGTTTGATATTCACATTTTGCTCGATAGTTAGAACATGTACATCAATATGTAGCCGATAAAGATCATTAATAAGGAAACCATTTATAATTTTATTTCTTTCATAAAGAATGTTACAATGGTCCTTAAAGAAGGTAATTACATAGCCTTCTAGTGCTAAGCATGAAACATAAATCAAATTTCTGCTAGCTGCAGACACATAATAATAGTCTTTCAAAACTAAGTCTAAACTAGATGGTAATGGTATATTTCCACCATCACTGCAGCAACTCTTGCTCCATTACCGATGCGTAGGATCATGTCTCCATCCCTCAACCTCCTGCTGTCCTCAAGACCCTGCATGGAAGTGCACAGATGAGCACTAGAACTAGAGTCAAGCACCCAACTGGATGCAGAAGAAACTGTAAGGTTAGACTCAATAATGAGCATACCTTCAGAAGGACCTTCCTTCTTGTTCTTTAGGGTGGCCAGGTAAGTAGGGCAGTTCTGCTTCCAATGGCCATCGCTATTGCAATGGAAACACTTTCCTTTGACATCGACATTTTTCTTTGGCTCTGCCTTCTTCTTCTTTGTTCCTTCCACCTTCTGCTTTTTCGCAAACTTCTTTTTCTTTCTATAAAATTTTTTTTTGAAAAAAGTCCATTCCATAGCAAGAATTGAGCCTTTAGAATCTTTCATAGAAAGCTCAGTAGTAACCAGCATGTTCATTAATTCGACCAAGAAATTTTGAAGTTTATGCATGTGATAATTCATAATGAATTGCCCATATGCATCAATCAAGGATTGCAGAATAATATCGTTTTGCAGGTCCAAGTCTAACTTCACATCGAGCTTCTCAAGCTCTTCCATGTCCTTGATCAACATTAGACAGTGATCTTGGACTGACTGTCCATCACACATCTTAGCCTTAAAAAGTCATTTTGTGACTTGATACTTGGCTGTGCGACTCTGTTCACTAAACATCTCCTGCAGGTGAGCCAACATTTGACGAGTAGTTCCGATATCTTCATGTTGGCATTGGAGCTCATCAGACATTGAGCCCAACATGTAATATCTGGCCTTATTATCTTCGTCTATCCATTTTTTCAGAGATGCTCTCTGTTCAGTGGACGGACGGGTTGATAAGATGGAAGGGTCATGATCCAATACATGGGTTAACTTCTCGAAATTCAAAATAATTTTATTATTTCTGAGCCTATCTTTATAATTGGGTCCGATCAGTCTGTGTGTCCAGGATACGTGCTAATACGTTAGACGCAGATATTTTCCTATAGAGAGTCAAAGATTCTAGTTAGATACTGTAATTATACTTGATCAATTTATTTAAAAATTTTATTTTTAAATAAATTAGCTCTCACTATTTTTTTGGATCCCTACACTTCCTCTGTAGAGATGTGAAAATTTCCACGATTAATGATTTCTAGTGGATGGTGCGGTCTCACCAACTGACTCATCATCTCACCTAACAGTTATTGGTGATGGGTTAGCCATTGAGTGAACAACTCTTGTTCAATGATTCTCTAATCATGGTCATCCAACTTGATATCTAATTCATGAATCTCACCATATCTAGAATATTGATCTACTTCTTAGTTAAGTCAGACCCACCATTTGCACAGACTGGATTCCTAATTGAGTCTCTCACCGTATCCGAAATATTGAGCCCAACTCATCCTCCAGCCCATAGCATCCAATGCCTAATAGACATGGTTGCGTCTTCTCGGTGCAACTGAGCCACTGTATCCAGCCGAGAATAATCAACCTCGAAAAAGGTCCGTACATCTACAATGGTGGAAGACCTCAGACTTAATCTTTTCTTAGGGAGAATTGATTCAGGTCTTATTAAACTAGACTTGTTATAATCATAACAATTATGACTAACTTAGTGGCATGGGTTAGCTCGGATTATTGACCACCTCAGATCAGAACTGTGTCAACAGATATGGCCAGATAAGTGAGATCGGTGGAAGGAATATGCCATTAACTCGTACAAGAACGCATTCAGGTCGACTAGCTTCCATTAAAAATCAGTCGGTCATATGTGCCAAACTTACCTTAGATACCAAATTATTGAGTCAGAATCAATTGGATTAGCCTATAATCCAGACTCTAACCTCTGAGCCTAATTAGGTCTTGCTTGATCGTGACTCGATCTTGACTTAGACTTAATCGTATTAGGTTGGTCAATTTAAGCATTGTTGATCCCCTCTAACCAACTCTTGATTCGGTTTGATCAACCGCTTAGACCTAATTGAGCTACCCAAGCTCAAACCCAGTATTATGAATATGTCTTAGATCTGAAATTCTCAATTTTAGACCTAATTAACATTCCATAATCTTAATATTTAATTAAGTAGGATTCATAAACAAAATATGCACAATAAATCCTAGGGTTTCAGGATCTAGGATTTTGCAGAAAGTAAGTTTTGGATTTCTGATTAAGGACGAATGCGCAGCATCCCTACACGTCATAAGAACACCCCATTGGATGGAAGGAGAGGGCCTTTAAACTCCTCTTCGTTCTTATGACCGGACGGCCAAGAGGAATGCCTTAATCAGGAACATCGCAATACTACAAATAGTTTTAGATCTATATCATATACTCTCAATATAGCAAATTAGATCTAATCATAGCATATTTTGCATAAATTCTCATGTATCGAATCATCATATATTTCAGATCTAAATTTATCCTATAATAATCTAAAAAATTAAATTTAAATTGATCTAATTAAAATAAATTCTAATCTAGATAATTATGTAGAACTATTCTACAACTAGTCTAGACATGCATCAATCATATCTCATATGATGTTTAAAATTAAATAATTTTTATTTACTATTTTTTAGATCTTATTATAATTATTGTAATATCAAAAAATAGTAAATAAATTAATCTAAAATATGATTTAATCAAATTAAATTGAAAACATGCAAGACTATTCTATAGAACTATTCTATTTTAGAACTAGTCATGCATATTTTCTAATCTTAGATCCAAATCATTTAATTTTAATTTTTTCTAATTTTAGATCTGATCACATCTTATGTGATATTTAAAATCATTTATTTTTTAATTAAAATAAATTTAAAAATATATCTAAATACTTTTAGAATCTTGGCTCTGATACCAGTTGAAGAAAAATCCTGATTTTTCGGTCCAAGTTCGTTCAGATCTGATCAGATCAAGAGATATATTTTAAAATTTTTTTTTTGATCTATATTAGATCTAAAATATTTTAGATCTAATTCTTATTATTTTAATAAATAAAATAAATTTAGATAAATTAAATTTAATTTAATTTACCTTAAAGTGGGTAATCCTATTATCCGTTGATGATCCTGTAAGCAGCAAAAGGTTCTGGATCTAGCCACACAAGTGCCTGATCTCTATCGGTATCCACTCGGACTGGATCTAAAGATTTTTTTCTTCTCTATCACATCTTCAAAAATCAGATCTGGAGGATCTTCAAAATACCTTTCGAAGATCAGCAGTCGTCATTTGCAGCAGCGCAGCCTTCTAGCTTTCAGTCGCCTTTCTCTCGTCTAGATTGCACCAACCAAGAATCCAAACCTCTTTAGACGTGGAGAGGAGAGGGAGAAGGTACTTTGGCATGGAGGAGGAGAGGAGAAGCAGTCTTGGGGCATGGAGAATTGTTATTTTTCAATCTTTATTTGAGTTGGGCACAGGGTCTTATTTATAGACCGTCTGTGATCCAACTCCTCTTCTTTCCAACCAATCACAACCATTTATGAAATTAGATCTAAATCTGATTGGTGGAAATAGAGTCCCCTGGATTCCTCCTTAGAGGGCGCCTAAGACTAGTCAAAGTTGATTCTTAGGAGAACTCTAATCGAAATCCAAAAAGGAGATGGAGTCCCTATCCAATAGGGACTCCTGAGCGCCTCCAACTTGGGCACATGCCAAGGGTGGCGTGCGCCCTCCTCCTTGCCAGGTTCTGATAGGGGGACAGGCCCCCACCAGCTCTTTAATAGGTGCGTGACACGCGGACAGAAGTCAAAGTGTCAATGGTCAACGTTTGACCAGTCAAAGATCAACTTTTGACCAAAATCAAAGGACGAGAAATGACAGGTGACCAAAAATGGTAGGTAATATCTTACAAAATAAGACAATCTTTTTTGACTTGGACAAGCTTCAGTCAGATAAAGTGAAGGCCTCTGATCGAGCACAAACTCCTTTGGCTCAGTCAGGACAACTATTTATGATAGTAAAAAAAGAACGTTAGGTTCAATCGAGTGCTAGCACGATTTTTTTGAATCTAATTGAATCTCATTCAGATCAATTAATTTAGATCAGTTCAATTGATAATCATCAGATTTAAATTCTTATTTGTGTGATCCAGTTAGGTTCAGTTTTGTATGTAGAATGGATATTGTCATGATCTCTAATCATCGACATCAATCTGAAACTTTCTTTCGATGGATCAAAACTCTTTTGATTCGAACAGCTAGAATGATTGATCATTTAAATCATTCTAATTGCTCCCAAAATCCACCAGTGACACCTAGCAGTATATGGTGGCAACCCATCAGAGTTGAATGCAAACCTCTTGGTGCAGCTACCTGTGTGATTAAGTTCTTCTATCTTGAGTCCCAATCAAATTAGGGTTAAGGTGAACTCATCAAACCCTAGTCTCTGTCATATGACATAATCATTCGATTTTAAGTTCGATGTGAAAAGCTAAATAGAAACTCTTTCTATTATTTCACTCTGCCATGGCCATGAGCTTCTGGACTTGATTCTCATGATCATCATAGGGCTGCTCCTCTACCACCGAGGTAGATAGATTCCATCTTGATGCTATCTAGTTTCTACAATGAACATGCTATAGCCAACATACACCTCAGGATTCCATATGGCTAGAAGATCGAGTAATGGTGTAGTCAAACTATAACACCCTCAAGATGAACTACTGATGCATCTCAGATCAAAGAACCAGATACACTACTGCAGCATCGAGTCAATCATTGACGAGAAGGTAGACTTTCTAATGATTACTCGAGATGGTCACGGTCAGTGCCCTCGTTCTCTAATGAGTACCTATACTCTCACTCCGATGTCTCCACACTGTAGACTCAAGACTCATCTACTAAAGAGAAGTGATTGTACACTAACCTTTCGGATCAATCACCATCCTCATGATGATCCTATGGTCGGGAGCATTTCATGAGTTAATAATGATTATTCATGTTTTAAATTTTCAACTCTTGAAAATATGAATTATCATTATCATTAACTCAAAGAATGTATCACAGACACTAAATACACATATGTGATAGAAAATAACCCATTTTATTGATATTAGTCAAAATTATAAATTTGCCCCTAGAAGTGTATTACAAGTGTCAGCCAATTCTGACTTCTAGGGCACATATATCTAACAATCCCTTTCACTAATCTCACTTACCTGACCCATCCTGATGAGTTAGATTTTGATTAGATCACTTGATGATTCGGACTCACCCATGTCTATTAGGTAAATCAGTCTGACTGATTTAGGTGCTCCTAATGCCAGCTTAGGTTAGATTCATTTCTAACTTGGTGAAGTCAGTGGGAGGATCGAAATTGACTCATTGAATTTTCTTAAATTGGTTAACTAAATTCTCTAAAATTATTAGATCCTTAAAAATAAAATAGTTATATAGATAACTAAATCATAGCCTTCCATTAAGTTGAGTGATAATGGGTTCATTAGTATAATGATCATTAGAGGCCCAAAGGCCTGGTGATTATTGACTAATAAAATTATCATTCATATAATGATAATTTGATCAAGTCTTTCTAATGGTGGTTAGGTTGATCGATCAAAATTGGGCCTAATCATTTATTGGTTAGATAAGATCAAATGTGGTCATGTTAATGGTTGGATCTAACCGAACCTTTTTCAGTGGATGCCAAAGCCTACTGATTAGGTCTATAGAAAAAAATCAATGTTACTAAAAATTGTTAAAGAAATAATTGATTTTGAATCTACCCATAGGTGCACATGGGTTGACCAACCAAAGTTGGGCTCATGTGTAGTCTATGTGGATTCTAGTATCCACTAAAAAATTAGAGTAATTTCTTGAATTGAAAGTAGAGGCTACCAATTCGTACAAAATAATGGAAGAACCTTTAGACTGAAGTTCAAGTCTTTAGGATTAATAATTCATATACTAATTAGGTTTGGTTTTCTTTTTTATGCAGACATGGCCACTAACCTATCACTTCGGTCATTGTTAGACTATGATAAATTAATAGGATCCAACTATGATAGCTGGTATCGTAAGTTGAAAATCATCCTGGAGCATGAGCAAATCCTTTATATGGTAACGGATTGAGCACTTGAGGAGCCAGTCTCGAATGCTGGAGGAGCAGTCCGAGATACTTATTTGAAGTAGTTTAATGATCACACCACTGTTTATTGTATAATGCTGGCGGTAATGAATGACGAGTTCAGTCGCAGGTTTAAAAATGTCCAACCACAGGAGATGCTTCAAATAATGAACGACTCTTTTGGCATGCTGAACAACGTTGAAAGGCACAAAATAAGTTGTGCCATTTTCAATACTCGGATGAGGGATGGGGCTTCAGTCATCGATCATGTATTGTACATGATCGAGATGATTGAGCACCTTAGCAAGTTGGGCTTTTTCCTGCACGAGCAACTCAGTAAGGATGCGATTCTTAATTCTTTGCCCAAATCCTTCCTCTCCTTTCTAACTTATTTCAGAATGATAAAGTCTACAGTCAACTATCACAGATTATTGGGGTTACTGCAGAACTTTAAGAAGGATCACCAACTCCATAAGAAAATGGTGAATGTAGTGGGAGGGTCTTCTTCTGATCGTCGACTCTTTAAGAAAGAAATGAAGAATAAGAAGAAGAAGAACAAAAAGGTGCAGCCAAACACCAGGACGACTGCACAAGGTTGGACCAAGAAGCACAAGCTCAATCAGGCCAGGCAGAGTGCTTCTTCTACAAGAAGCAGGGGCACTGAAAGAGGAACTATCCTCTATACATTGCCTTCCTGGATCCGAACAGATCGAGAAAGAAGCAAGCGGTTACTGGACAAGATAATTATATGATAACACCTTATAATTTTTCCTTATTTGATTCTACTGTCTGGGTATTAGATACTGGAAGCCTTTATTATATTTATAATTCTATGCAGGGCTTGCAGGTCAGTAGAAGATTTGATCAAGATGAGAGATTTCTGAATGTTGAAGATGGAAGATAAGTTTTAATTCTAGCTTTAAAAATCATGAATCTTATAATCAATTCAAATAAAGTTATTCTTAATAAATGTCATTATTGTCCAACTTTCTTATTGAATGTCATTTCTATAGACCTTTTGGCCATGAATGATTTTGAAATATCAATAAAAAAAATTTTAATATCATTTTGAATGGTGTTACAATTTTGATTGAATAATTGAATAATAGAATTTATTTACTTTCTATGTCTATTAACGTGGTTCAATCCTTCAGTAAATGTTCTAGAATTAGTGATGTGTCTAATGTCTACCTTTGGCACTGTAGGCTAGATCATATTAGCAAGAATAGAATTAACAGGTTAGCTCAAGAAGAAATTCTTGAGGTTAGTGATTGTGAGTTACTTTCGACCTATGAGTTCTGTCTTCTTGATAAGATGACCAAGTCACCTTTTACTAAAAAAGATGAATGAGCCACTGAACTCTTGAGTTTAGTACATTCGGATATATGTGGACACATAAGCTTAAGTACGAGAGGTGGATATTTCTACTTCATAACCTTCACAGACGATCTATTGAGGTATGAGTATGTCTATTTAATGAAGTATAAGTCAGAGTCGTTTGAAATGTTCAAACTATTTTGAAATAAGATAGAAAAGCAAACTGGGAAGAGTATTAAAATTCTTTGGTCTGATCGAGGGGGTGAATATCTTTTTAATAAATTTCTGACATATCTTAGGAAGAACGGGATTCTCTTTCAATGGACCCCTCCTGGAACACCACAACATAATGGTGTGTCTGAAAGGAGAAATCCAATCCTGTTGGATATGGTTCGATTCATGATGGAGTTTGCTGGTTTGTCGATTTTTCTATGGAGATATGTGCTCGAGTCAGCTTGTTACATTCTAAATAGGATTTCGAGTAAATCTATTAATAAAACACCATATGAAATATGGACAGAGCGTAAGCCAATGCTTTCATACCTTAGGATTTGGGGGTGTCCGACCTACATCAAACGTTTGATGACAGATAAGCTTGGACCAAGGTCTGATAAGTATAGTTTTATAGATTATCCAAAAGAAATCAAAGGATACTACTTCTATCTTACTGATGAGCAAAAAGTATTTGTCAGCCTTAAGATAGTCTTTTTAGAAAAGAAGTTCCTTGGTGAAGGAACTAATGCCTCCAAGGTCGAACTTAATGAAGTATGATAGGTGGAAGAATGGATACAAGTTATTGAACCTGAACTGGATCTGATTAGATCAAACCTAAAACCTATTATAGAAGCATCCTTAAGAAGATCTGGTAGAGTACCACGTCAATCCGATAGATACTATGATTTTTTGATCCAGAATGGGGATCCTATCGAACTCGATGAGAACGATCAGGACTCAATCACCTATATGGATGCAATGCAGAGATTCGACTCTGAGAAATGGCTTGAGGCCATGAAATTTGAAATGGAATCCATGAAGGTCAACGATGTATGGACATTGGTTGACCCATCCGAAGGGGTAAAACCCATAGGGTATAAGTGGATTTTCAAAAGAAAAAGAGGCACAGACGGAAAGATGGAGATCTATAAAGTCCATCTGGTTGTCAAAAAATATCGTCAACATTATGGTATTGACTATGATGAAACGTTCTCTCCTGTGGCAATGCTTAAATTCATTCGAATAATGCTTGCCATAGCTGTCCATTTGGACTATGAAATCTGACAGATGGATATGAAAATAGCTTTTTTGAATGTAGAGCTGGATGAAGAGGTGTATATGATACAATCTAAAGATTTCACATTCATAGATTAGTCTAAGATGTGTAAGCTTCAGAGGTCCATTTATGGACTAAAGCAGGCATCTTAGAGCTGAAACATACATTTTGATAAAACAATCAAAACGTATGGCTTCGTTTAAGAACGAAGAAGAGCCTTGCATATATAAATAGGCTAGTGATCCAACAATAGTATTCCTAATATTGTATGTGAATGACATTCTCTTAATCGAAAATGATGTTCCTACATTACAAGAAATAAAGATCTGGCTGTCATCATAGTTCTTAATGAAAGATCTAGGAGAAGATTTCTATATCCTAGGGATGAAGATCTATAAAAATAGATCTAAAAGGTTGCTTGAATTGTTTCAGTCCACGTACATTGACACTGTGCTAAAATAGTTCAGTATAGAAAATTCTAAGAAAGGCCATCTACCGATAGGCCATGAAATTTCTCTTTCAAAGAGGGATTGTCCAACAATACCTCTAGATAGAGAGCGTATGAATAAAATATTATGCTTCAGTAGTGGATTCTATAATGCACGCCATGACATGTACACGATCAGATGTGGCATACTCACTAGGTGCAGTGAGTAGATACCAATCTAATCCTAGAAAGAATCACTGGAAGGTTGTTAAAACCATCCTGAAGTATTTAAGAAATACTAAGGATCAGTGGCTTATATATGGTGAATCAGACTTAAAACTTGTGGGATTTATAGACTCCAATTTTTAGTCCGATCATGATGATAGCAAGAGTGTGTCGGAATATATATTTATCCTTAATGGTGGGACCATCTGCTGGAAGAGTTTCAAGCAGCACACTATGGCCAATTCAGTTTATGAGGTGGAGTATGTCGCTGCATCAGATGCTGCCAAAGAAGTAGTGTGGCTAAGAAAATTCATCACCGAGTTTGGAGTAGCATCCTTCCTTGATGGTCCAATTCTGCTCTATTGCGACAGCTCTGTAGCCATTGCTTAGGGGAAGAAACCAAAGGCACACCAATGGACGAAGAATATTCTACGCCGTCACCATCTTATCCAAGAGATTATGGATCGAGATGACATTGACCTTTAGAAGATCGATGGAAAGAAGAACCTGATCGATCCATTCACTAAAGCTATTGCGGTGAAGGAGTTCGACGACTTTAAGTCAAAGATAAGTATTAGATACTACACCGATTGACTTTAGTCCAAGTAGGAGATTATTGGAAATGTGTTCCAAAGTCAATCATCAATCTGTTGATGGTTGGACCATATATTTATAATTATATATAAATTATAAATTAATAAAAATTATTTTAGTATTTTTTATCATAAATTTTGTTGTCTTCTAATGAACTCTTATGTTGTGATGAAGTCCTTAAGACTATCTAGATTTGGCAAAGAAGGATTTGTCATTTAGTCCTTAAATAGTTCACGATAAAATAATATGTTGTTACTTAGGATGACAACGTTTATCAAATATAGGTCATTGTGTGCCATATAGGTTGGTTGTCCTCATAACCAAAGAGTGTTGAGACACTGATATGGCATGCAAGTGAGATGTATGGGTACATCTGCACTGAACGTGACCAACTTCGGAGCTTTTCTCCTGTCAAGATTAGCTTTGAAGGAATATGGGTATAAATGTCCTTCCGATCTGAGATCACCATAGTGACTTTCAAGCAACTCACTATGTTTTGGTGCTGCACTATTTAAATTTCTAATTCAGTGATGAAAGATTTCTGGGCATAGTCAAGTACTTGTGGAGTCGGTGCGTGTATCAAGATGAAATTGACCACTCCTGATTTTAGGAGCTGTGTTCAATTGTGTTTCAATTTAGCAAAACCTTGGTCATGGTAGTCTTAGTGAAGAGTCATGAGACTAATTGCTTTGAGACACATCATGAATGTATTTTCTAGGGTTGACAGTCTAACCCTGAGTCATCTATTACACAGAGATCATAAGAATGAATTATATGATAACCATATTTGCGTAGGTTCTAAATATTGCAATTATGATTATTCGACCTATCCGAACGTCGGGTACCATTGCTAGATGGTCACTTCGATGAGTATAGAAATTAGTTTCTATGCTACCGACTTAGGTTCGGACCTGCGGGGTCATACACATTAGAAGTTTCTACTAGATCTAATGGCTGCTCAAGAGTCCCACTAGACTGGGACTTTATGACCAAGAGTCCTACTGGACTGAGACTTTGAGTCCTACTTATCTGAGACTCTCTGATCAAGAGTTCCATTGATCTGGGACTCTATGGTCAAGAGTTCCACTGGATTGGGACTCTGTGATCAAGAGTCCTATTAGATTGAGACTCTGAGTCCTATTTGTCTAGGACTCTCTGATCATGAGTCCTGATAATCTAGGATACTATGGTCAAAAGTTTCATTGGACTGGGACTCTATGACCAAGAGTCCTACTGGACTAGGACTCTGAGTCCTACTTGTCTGAAACTCTCTAATCAAAAATTTTATTGGTCCGGGACTCTATAATCAAGAGTTCCACTGGACTAGAACTCTATGATCAAGAGTCCTACTGGACTGAAACTCTGAGTCCTACTTATCTGGGACTCTCTAATTATGAGTCTTAATAATCTAAGACACTATGGTCAAGAGTCCTACTAGACTAGAACTCTATGACCAAGAGTCCTATTGGACTAAGACTCTGAGTCCTACTCGTTTGGGATTCTCTGATCAAAAGTTTTACTAGTCTAAGACTCTATGATCGTGAGTTCGATTCGTTTGGGATACTAGATTCAAGAGTCCCACTGATTTAGGACTCTTCAAGAGTTTCATGTTGATAGGACTCTATTATCCAATAATCCATTCGATTTGGACTCAGATATTTTTGAAGGATTAATTAGCAATTTGATTGCTAATTAGCTTAATTTGATTAAGTGATGAGGATTCGATCAAGTTCGATTGAATTTGATTCGATTGGATCTGACCCGATCGGATCATGAGATGACCTAATCGCTATGGAAGTTTTGACCCTGATTTGATCATAATGTAGATCTAATTAATTTCTAATTTGATTAAAATTTTATTAGATTAGGCTAAGCTTAATTTGGTTGGATTTAACCTGGATTAATTGGATCTAGATTAATTAGTTTGGTTGAAATCAATTAGGACCAAGTCAAATGAAGTTTGAATTCAAATTCTCCCATGCACCCATCATTTTTTAATTTTTCACTCTACTTCCCACGCCCTCCCTTTTGTTTGTTGAATATTTTTTGAAAAATAAAATATGCACATAGAAGGAGAGTCTTTCTGCATGTTAAACACAAGGGAGGGGGCGTTGGATAAAGATAAGAGGCTCATTTGATTTTTGAAATCAAGTGAGTGGTTAAAACCTCTCAATCACTCGATCCTTATCATTTTCCATGCAGGTTTTCCATGATATTCATGTGAATAAATTATGAGAATTTTTGTACATGTAGGAGAAGAGGTCAGCATTATGTGGTAAAAATTTTAGAATGTTTGGGTATTAGTTTTGGGCAAAATAAATCTTGGAGTGAAGGTGAATAGGATCTTGCAGCACTTTACTTTTCCCTCATCCCTCTCTTCTCTTGTGATTTTTACCTCTAAGGATATCCTATTTTTAGATATGATCTAAATAGGTATTATAGATCTAAAAGTTATCTTTCCAAAAAACTTATTTCATAGAAAAATGCCATACAGAGAGGGTGTGATAGAATTTTTAGTGTGTCAGGATTTTTGGGCCGAGTGAAATCCTATATTTGGGAATCTGGGTTCGGATGGAGAGATCAAGTGCTGTAAGCATCGGATCACCATCAAATTTGAAACACATCTTCATCATCCTCCAATATTTATGTTCTAACTTTTTAGAATATCTAAAAAATCAAAAAATATACGATCGATCAGATCGATCATGATCAACCATCAAAGGCCCCGGCGAGGAGCTAGCACTCCAGTGGGGGTTGATCAGGATCAGAAGCTCCGTGTGGACCAACCGTAGAGGTCGGACATGTGTGCGGCTGTGACATGATATTAAAGTATTATTTGGTAGACTCTGATTGCAGTGATCGACTATCCACAAAAAGATATTGTGTTCTAAATATGTAGATGTAGTAAATAGTTTATTACATAATTTTATTTTCAAATCTATTGATATATGCATGCATATTGTTGGGGATAAACGCCGCTCCCGCCGAAGTTCAGTCTGATGCTTAGCCTAATGCAATTGATAATCTTGGAAGAGCTTCGATCAAAAATTCTTCCTTCAGCAGTCGAACCCCTCCAGCGGTCGAACTTTTTCAGTAACTGAACTCCTTCCGAATTTCTCCAAAAGTCAAACTCCTTCCGAATTTCTTCAGAAGCCGAACTCCTTTCGAATTTCTCCAGTAGTCGGATTTCTTTACAGGAGCCGAACTCCTTTCAAATTTTTTTAGGAGCTAAACTCCTTGCGGATTCCTCCAACAGTTGGATTTCTCTACAGGAGCCAAACTCCTTCTAGATTTCTCCAATAGCCGAACTCCTTCCGAACTCCTCCAGCAGTCAGATTTCTTTAGAAGTCGAACTCCTTTCAGACATCTCTAACAGTTGAATTCCTCCAGGAGCTGAACTCCTTCTGAACTTCTCCTTCAGTCGGATTTCTTTAGGAGCCAAATTTCTTCCGAATTTCTCCAACAGTCGGATTCCTCCAAGAGCCAAACTCCTTCCGAACTCCTCCAGCAGTCGGATTCCTCCAGGAGTTAAACTTCTTTTAGATTCCTTCAATAGTCCGATTCCTCCAGAAGCCAAACTTCTTTCAGACATCTCCAGTAGTCAGATTCTTCTAGTAGTCGAACTTCTTCCGAACTTCTCCTTCAGTCGGATTTCTTCAGGAACCAAACTCCTTCCAAATTTCTCCAGGAGTCGAACTCCTTTCGAACTCCAGCAATCGAATTTCTCCAGGAGCCGAACTTCTTTCGAACTTCTCCTTCAGTCGGATTCCTCCAAGAGCCGAACTCCTCCGACGGTCAGATTTCTCCAAGAGCCAAACTCCTTTCAGACATATCCTTCAGGAGCCAAACTCCTTACGGACTTCTTCTTCAGTTAGATTTTGAACGTCTACTTTTTTCGGACGGTTGCGACTGTCATTTATCAGTCTGCTACAAGCAACCCCACTATCGAACGGTTATGGCTATCATTATCAGTCTATTATGAGCGACACCTCTCTCCATAATAAATTTCACGTGGCCCAGAGTGGCCCACTACTGGATGGTTACAACAAACTCCGTCTATAAAAAAGAATCCTTCAGATATGTTTTCTTTAAGCTCTCTTCTTCTTCCCCAAAACTCTTTCGAATTCATATCCGAGCACTCCATTTCTGTTGGTCAGAAGAGCTGACTTGATTGTCGAAAGATCCTACCAGAGCCGCCACCATCGACTCCAGACAGGACTCTATTTTGCAGGTCTCCGATGGCGACCTCATCTTTTCCAACTCCAGCTCGATCTGACATCAATCAGATTCTGCACCAATAGGATTGGCACTAGAAAGAGGGCCGAATGAAGTTCGACCGTGCTCAAAGACCCCCCCCGAGCGTAAGCAAGTCCGAACTTCTCCTCGAGCTTGTCATCAAAGAAGCCCCAATAGAAGGATGCAAAAAAGTTCTCCCCTTGAAAGGTTCCACAACTACGCCTCTCTTAATGCTCCTAAAATTCAAGTTCTGATGGAAATTAAGAATCAGCTACCAAGATCAGAAGAATTACGATCTCTCCCAAATAAGTGCAATCGAAGTAAGTACTACCTCTACCATCATGACCACGACCACGATACTAAAGAATGCATTTAGCTCCAAGATGAAATTAAGGAGCTCATCAAGAGAGGCCGATTGGGTCGATTCCTCAGATGTCGGTCTGAAGCAAGAGGAGAGCAACCAAGGGCTCTTTCGCAACCGAGGAAGATCTAGGGGGAGGGGTCTTAAAGAAGCCAATCCCTGCATGAAAATATTAATAAAATTATCGAGGTACATCGGTAAGAAAAGATATTAATGAGCTACATAGTGTCAATGCTAAAATTTTAAAAACTTGCAATATCGTTAACCACTTTTCAATAGAGAATTCTTATTTCAACATTCCTATCTTTTATGAATTATAACAGGAAAAGATTAAGGTGGACTTCTTTTTTAGGCCAGATAGAAGACTTCTGGTATAAGAGATAAGATCTCCTTCAATCTCGACTGGAGATAAGATCTCCTCGAAGCTCCAACTTCAACCTCGGTTGGAGATAAGATCTCCTCCGAACGTCAACATCAACAGGAGATAAGATCTCCCCCAAGTTCTAACTTCAACCTCGATTGGAGATAAGATCTGCTCCGAGCTCCAACTTCAATCTCAATTGGAGATAAGATCTCCCTCGAGCTTCAACATCAATAGGAGATAAGATCTCTTTCAACCTCGGCTGGAGATAAGATCTCCTCCGAGCTCCAATTTTAATCTCGGTTGGAGATAAGATCTCCCCAAGCGTCAACGTCAACAAGAGATGAGATCTTCTTCAACCTCGGCTAGATATAAGATCTCTCCCAAGCTCCAACTTCAATCTCGGTTGGAGATAAGATCTCCTCTGAGCATCAACATCAACAGAAGATAAGATCTTCTTCAACCTCGACTGGAGATAAGATCTCTCTCGAGCTCCAACTTCAATCTCGGTCGGAGATAAGATCTTTTTTGAGCTTCAACGTCAACAGAAAATAAGATCTCCTTCAACCTCGACTGGAGATAAGATCTCTCCCAAGCTCCAACTTTAACTTCGACTAGAGATAAGATCTTTCTCGAGCTTCAACATCAATGTCAGCAGGAGATAAGATCTCCTTCAACCTCGGCTAGAAATAAGATCTTCCCCAAACTTCAACATCAATGTCAATAGAAGATAAGATCTCCTTCAACCTCGGCAAGAGATAAGATCTTCTTCGAGCTTCAACCTCAATGGGTGCAGAGCCCGAAAAAGAACTTTGGCTGTCATCTTTTTTATACTCCCTTCCTTCAAATTTCGAACTTGAGAGTGGAAAAACTATTATTGGGGATAAACCCCACTCCCACCGAAGTCCAGTCTAATGCTTAGCCTAATGCAATCGATAATCACGGAAGAGCTTCGATCAAAAATTCTTCCTCCAGCGGTCGAATCCTAATCGAACCCCTTCAGTGGTCGAACTTTTTCAGTAGCCAAACTCCTCTAGCCGATCAAACTTCTTGCGGATTTCTCCAGCAATTGGATTCCTTCAGGAGCTGAACTTCTTCCAGATTTCTTCAAGAGCCAAACTTCTTTCGGATTCCTCCAGCAATCGAATTTCTCTACAAGAGCCGAACTCCTTCGAGATTTCTTCAGGAGCCGAACTCCTTCCGAATTTCTTCAGGAGCTGAACTCCTTCTAGATTCCTCCAGCAATCGAATTTCTCTACAGAAGTCGAACTCCTTCTGAACTCCTCCAGCGATCGAATTTCTTCAAGAGTCGAACTCCTTCCGGATAGCTCCAACAGTCGAATTTCTTCAGAAGCCGAGCTCCTTCCGGACTTCTCCTTCAGTCAGATTTCTTCAGGAGTCAAACTCCTGGATTTCTTCAGTAGTCGAATTTTTTCAAAAATCGAACTTCTTTCAAACTCCTCCAACAGTCAGATTCTTTCAGAAGCCAAACTCCTCCAATAGTCAGATTCCTCCAGCAGATTGATTTCTTCAGGAGCCAAACTCCTTCCGAACTCCTCTAATAGTCAGATTCCTATAGGAGTCAAACTCCTTCCAGACATCTTCGGTAGTCGGATTTCTTCAGAAGTTAAACTTCTTTCGAACTTCTCCTTCAGTCGGATTTCTTCAGGAGTCGAACTCCTCTAGCAGTTGGATTCCTCCAAGAGCCGAACTTCTTTTAGACTTCTCCTTTAGATGAATTCCTCTAGAAGCCGAACTTCTTCCAAACTTTTCCAACGGTCGAATTTTTTTAGGAGCCAAACTTCTTTCGAATATCTTCTTTAGTCAAATTTTTTCAGGAGTCAAACTCCTTACGGACTTTCTCTTCAGTCGGATTCTGAATGCCTGCTTTCTTTGGACGATTACGACTGTCATTTATCAGTTTGCTATAGGCAATTCCACTATCGGATGGTTATGACTGTCATTATCGATCTATTACGAGCGACACCTCTCTTCATAATAAATTTTATGTGGTCCAAAGTGGCTCACTATCAGACGATTACAACAAGCTCCATCTATAAAAAGGATCCCTCCAAATATATTTTCTCTAAGCTCTCTTCTTCTTCCCCAAAATTCTATCGAATTCATATCCGAGCACTCCATTTCTGTTGGCCAGAAGAGCTGACTTGATCGTCGAAGGATCCTGCCGGAGCCACCATCACCGACTTCGGACAGAACTTTATTTTGCAAGTCACCAACGGCGATCTTATCTTCTCCAACTCTAGCTCGATCCGACGTCAACCAGATTCTGCACCAACGTATATTATGTTTAGATCCTAATATGTAGGGTTAAATAATCTGATATGATCAGTATATAATTAATTAGATTAATTATTTTTTTACTATATTATTATTATTTTTGAAATATTTTTTGAAAGTAGCATAGCAAATCCTATATTATTTTTTTCAGTATCTTGGACTACCGGTAAAACTCGATGGTAAAATACTTCATTTTTCAATTGCATGTCCATCAACATCTCCTCGTACAACTGCATCTTTTATATCCTGATAAATTTCAGAACGTAGATCCTTCTGATTTCTTCTAATGTAATCTAGTCTTTTCTCTTCAATACATATAAAAGCATTAACTAAATTCTATTGGAATAATCTGCTACCTCTTATTAATGTTTTTCCTTCATCTGTTCTTTGTTGTATCCTATAAGCATAAAATTCTCTCATTGTAACATATTGCCTAGTTACATTATGTTTTTTTTCAAGTTCCGCATATTTGATATCAATTCTGAAATCATCTTCACCATATGAAAATAAAATCAGATACTGCATAGCCATGAAACTTGGGTGCAAATCACTGATACGTTTCAAACCTTTCATTTTATGTTCAACAATAATATCACATTGTTGATCTGCTTGACCTAAGTCACTAATAATTAATCCAACAATTTCTGATACAGAAGGAGCATTATATTCTAGACCATCTCCATGACACTTTCCCAACAATCTTAATCGCATAGGTAGGAAATCAAATTCTTTAAAATGATCTCTAGCCATTCTAAAAGCTCTAACAATTTGATTTTTAGCATCAAACATTCTGATCAAACCTTTGATAATTTCTTCATTTATTTCAGCATAATTGTCATTCGAAATGATCGCTCCAATTCTATTGTTTATTTCATGTTCAGTGTCATATATATATATATAATTATGCAAATTTCGATCTTTCTCCATCAACAGGTAACAGAGATTCGATTCTATGATGATTTTGTCCGCTGATGTGAAAAATATAAGGTCCAAATTTTTTATTTATTTCATTATCAATTTTTGCTTCAATCGATGTAAATGCAAATATTGAGTTATATACTCTGATATTTTCTCAAAATTTTATCGATAATTATCCTCCATCATTCTTTACCAGAAGATCCAAAAAATCTAGAGTTTCTTTCAACTTTGGTAAATCAACTCTACCTTCATGACAACATAAGCTAAATATGGGCCTTAATTTATTTTTGGATTTCTATATATATTCTTCATACCAAAATATAGCTCCACAGAAACCACAGGAATGTTCTGGTAGACCCATATCTAAAGGCTTAATAGATTTTCCTACATAAAAAAAATCTAGGTTTCATTCTAATTATTAAAATATATTTAAAAAAAATAAAAGCTTACTCCAACATTCAGAAGTAAATGTATTTTGATTTTGTTGGCAACTTAATCGACCATGCGACCATGGTGAGATTTTTGTTGAGAGATTGCATGATGCTTGTTGATCAGCATTTTCAAAAATTTCATATTAAATAGTATTTAGATTTCCATCATTGTTTGTAGTAGAATGATAATGTATTCGAACCATTTTCTTTCTCTTTCCATCATCCTTCGAATTATCAATTATTTTTGTCAATCGCTGACTCTTTTATTCTTTAAGAATTTGCTTCCTCTTTGCTCTATTTTCTCTATATATACTTGTACAATCCATTCTATAAATTTTGTAACACTACTATAAAAAAAGACTACGACAGTGATTCGTAACCACTGTCCTAGTCTAAAAAATTATTGCTATAGGCTATGACAGCGGTTATTTAACCATTGCTACTGAAACCATCACCGTAGCTCTATGGCAATAATTATTGCAGCAGTTGTTTGAACCGCTGCCATAGATAGTCTATTACAGCGGTTTATAAATTGCTGTAATAGATCGATCTATAGCAGCGGTTATGTCACTGCTACCATAGGATATCTATAGCAGCGGTTATGTAACCACTGCTACCATAGATAATCTATAGCAGCGACTTCTTAACCGCTGCCATAGATCTAGTGTAGCGGATTGACACCGGATCTATGACAATGGTTGGCAGAAACCTATGTTAGCGATTATAAAAATCATTATCGTAGATTCTTAAATAATTAAAAAATTAAAATTTTTATATTTTTATATATTTTATCTTATAAATATAGATATATAATATGAAAAAAATATAATAAATATAAAAATTATTCTAAAATACTAAAATTTTATTATCGAATAAAATTTATTATAATATTTTTTAAAAAAAATAAAATACATCAAAAAGTCTCCTAAATCTATATCATCATCGTCGTCGTCGTCGAAAGCCGGAGTCAGAGCCAGAGCTGGAGCCAGTACTGGAGCCAGAGCCAGAGTTGGAGTTGGAATGCAGACCAACATATTCTCGAAGCCCGTGATTCTAAAATACGTACTGAGCGTCGACATCATATCTCTCACGATGTTCTTCAGATGAGATGCGCACTTCCTTCAGCTCGATCTGCCCACGTTCACAGCATGATCTATCCGTGCCAACACCTCCTCAAGCTTCCTTCCCAGCTGACGACACCTGAAAGTCTGTATGAGGAGATGCTCGCCTCGGACCAAGTAGCTCATCGACGTGTATCCAGATCTGCATCGGAATCCTTCCTAATAGTGCTCGAGGCCCCTAAGACCTTGAGATAGATGGTCATGGGGCCCAAGAGGTATCCAAGCCTTTCACTCGCGAGCGCATCTAACTGATCCTGTATTTGTAAATTAAAATAAAATTTTATAAGAAATACTATAATACTAATCATATATACTAATATATTTAATATGTACTAAAAATATACCTAATTATGCGGCATTCATTGGCCTACCTATCTTATCCGTGCGGCTGGATCGAAAAGATCTCGCTATGGCTGGGCATCACTCTCATCTCTCATCAGCTATAACAAAGAACAAATTTATCAGAAAGATAATAAAAAATATGAATTTAATTTATCTAAGTAAGATTTAGAATTAATTACCTCTCTATGCATACGACTGGTCATAGACTCGTGGCCTAGAGTGTGCGTATACTCCTGGGCTACACGATTCTTCTGATTCTGACGGAAGGTAGCCTAACAAGTATTCAAATAAATAATAAATATTTAAAAAATATTTAAATAAAATTTTAAGCGTATTGAAAAATTCAAAAGTTAGAAATTTTACCTCAAACTCCTGGCTCTTCCAGAATCTAACCATGCTCTCCCACTGACTCGAAAGGACAGTCTTATATCCAGGGAACAAGCTTCTTCAGAGTATCTCATCGATGCTCGAGCCATTCTCTATGGAGCTTGACCTTTGTAATCCTGGTACAACTCTTCGATCTTCTTCAGTCGGGCATCTCGAGCCCTCTCATGATCGAGAAAGTCATATCTCCTCTACATAAAATTATCAAAAATCAGTTATAAAATTATTCTAATCAAACATATATAGTGTAAACATATAAAATGCATAAATATAACTAAGATGCATGTACTTATCCATATCTCCTTCCATACCCAATTTCTGACAGCAGCATCCATCAAACACCAATCTCTGGGCTCTATGGGAATGATGTCCGACCGCCTCACAAGCACTCCAAAAAAGAAATGCATCTTCCGCACGGTCTCCCCTATCGGTGTCCCCTCCGCATCATACTGCACCATCACCTGATGCTGGCGGTCTCCACACGTGTGCCATACGTGTACGTGTGGGATCATAAAATATCCAACTGGATGATGCACCTGCAATGCAAATACGTTATACAAATATATAAGTGTACAAATACTATATAAAAAATAAAGTTGTGCTACCATAATAAAAATGTACACTCAGCTGCCTGCGATGGTAGAGGCTCAGCTGCCAGTGGAGTAGATGCCATCGGTAGAGTAGATATCGATGGAGTAGATGTTGTCGGAGTAGATCGTCGGTAGAGTAGATGCCGGTGGTGAAGGTCTCTCTGAGCAGTCGATGCCGAGGTGGATGGAGTATGCTCCAACTGCTCCTCGAATGCTGAACTGTATGTAACCCACCGAGGGACAGGGATGAAAGCTAGATAGCATTTCGATGCCATCGTGATCTGCAATGTTAATGAATGTTAATCAATATAACATGTTGAACAATAATATTAGTATAGCATCAATAAATAGTCTCTAATATGTATACTAATCAATTGACGGATCTATCGTTATGCAATGCAATAAACAAAAGCAACAAGATATAAACATTCAGAAAATGTTATGCAATAAATTCTACAACATGAATTATATTCATAAATAATTAAGGATGAACAACAGTCGTAGATCCGATCTCTTGCATGAACTTTGGTGTTAATCCAGAAATCTGAAAAAAGAACAAAGTAGATGATGGTGGCATCTTAGGACTTAAAGTTGAAACCTTAGAGAGACATATCAAATTCTATTCGCTCAAAAGTCGAGCCGGCTCCGTGCCTGAGACATCCGACTAGGATCCTCCCCCAGTCGACTCGATCATTGGCTCGATCACGGCCCGAGCTGGCTCGGACTGCATATCCAAGCCGGCTCGGTTGTGTGCCATCCCCTCGATCACTTCCTCTATCCCTCTCTCGATCTCTCTCACTGACGATGGCGACGAAGCCGAACCCCTTCCTCCCAGCTTTTCCATCTCTCGATCTTTCTCTCTTTCTCTCTCGATCTTCCTCGTCGGTGAGGCCAGACCCCATTCCTCCCTCTCTTACTCTCTCAATCTCCCTCGATCTTCCTCGCCGGCAAGGCCGGACCCCATCCCTCCCAAGTGATGCCAGCGAGGTCGGACCCTCTCCCTCCCTCTCTCGCTTCTCTCGATCTCCCACTCTCCCTCTCTCGATCTTCCCTCATCGATGAGATCGGACCCCCTCCCTCTCAATGATGGCGACGAGGTCGGATCCCTCCCTTCCTCTCTCCCTCTCTCGATCTCCCTCACCGATGATGGTGGCCGGACCGGACCTCCCTCCCTCCCTCCACTCTCAGTCTTCCTTGCTCAGCGGTCTCGAGCGACCAGCCCTCCCTCTCTCAATCTATCGATGATCTCCCTCTCAGTCTCTCATTTCTTAGTCGGATCCCTTCCAATTATGGCGGCCTTCCGAGATCCATTAGGATCCGGTCTGGTACTTCAAGTACAGATCCATCGGATATTCGGGTTTGAATTCGGTATCAAGTAATTAAAATTGGGTCCAAATCTAAATATCCAAGTTTCGATCTGAATCCAACCCATTGATAGATCTAGTCCACAACCATCGACATGGCACAACCCAAGGCTACTGCCATGGCACGACCCAAAAACTACGACATACAGATAATTATAATATTTATAATAAATATTTATAATATTTATTATAAATATTCTATAAATTATTATAAATATACATGATTAATAAATAATACTATAAAAATTAAAAAAAAATTATACGTAGCTATAGAGAGCAGGTCGCACCGAAAGCTCCGAGGGTTGTCGGCGACGATACTAGAGGAGG
The DNA here is from genome assembly GCA_006176705.1 of Cocos nucifera. Lineage (NCBI taxonomy): Eukaryota > Viridiplantae > Streptophyta > Magnoliopsida > Arecales > Arecaceae > Cocos > Cocos nucifera. The sequence continues at coordinate 2,486,001 of QRFJ01000107.1, read as the reverse complement.
ATGATGGCACTAGAGATAATCTACGAAATAAAAGCAAGATAGTGAGATAGAGAAGAGAGAGAAAGAAAAAAAAAAGAGAGAGTAGGGGCGGTCGGGATGGAGGGCTAGGAGGAGGGGGCACAGTGACGAGGAGGCCGGAGGCGATGGAAGGGTCGATCGAGGGGGGGCGATCGACACTGGGGATAGGAAGGAGGGATGGGAAGGATGGGTGGAGGGGGGTGGGGGGTGGGGAGGGGCGATCGGAGATGGGGGGACTGGGGGGTGGCAAAGGTGGCAGGGAGGGCGGACGGTGGGGATGGGGGAAGGAGGGATGACCGGGGGCGGGTGGGGGTGGCGGGAAGGAGCGACTGGGGATGGGAGGAAGGGGGCGGTCGGGGGGTGGGGGTGGGGGCCGGGTGGGGGTGGCGGGGAGGGGCAGCCGGGATGGGGGGCGGAGGGGGAGGGGGAAGGAGGGACGGCATCGGTTGAGGGGAAGAAGGGGTGGCGCCGGCCGAGGAGGAAGAATCCTCATCGACGATGGAGAGGAGGGGGAGAGACAAAGAGAGAAATCAAGCACGCACGGAAGGAAAGCGGAGAAAATTTGAAAATTTTTAACCTAATCTACGGCAGCGGTTCAAAAAATTTAAAAATTTTTAACCTAACCTACGACAGTAGTTATTGAACCACTGTCATAGATCTACGGTAGCGGTTCTATAACCGCTGCTATAGATCTATGACAGCGATTTTTGATAACCACTGTCGTAGATTGAAAATAATTTTTTTTTTATTTTTTCTCTAAATATTATATAATTTTAAAATTTAATGTTCATCTTCATCATTCATTATCTAAATAATTATCATTAGAGTGTCATCACAAAAGATCGTCTCGATCCGATGGCCCTAGCTTCATCGATTAGAAAAATTTGATTTCGATAATTACAAACAATGATGTGATGATCTGATAGATGGAGATCTTCGATGGATTCAAAAATTTATAACGATGATCTTGATGATGTTTGTAGCATACTATCAAAATTTTACTTCAATCGGATATCGTTATCATGGTCAATTTAGTACGGAATGATTTCGGTCGTTAAATTAGAAATAAGCAATCAAAGGGTTAAACGGCATCCGATTATGAGATAATTTTTTAGTTAAATGATCTTTATTATAATTTTAAATAATTTATATGGTGATGATAGTAAAATTCAAATAATTTTCGTATAAACTATTTATGTTAAGCAGATATTGCAAAAGCACGAGCATAACAACCAGTGAAGTTTTAGAATGGTTATCAGAAGACGTATAGTTTTAGATCGTTCTTCATCTCATGAGTTAAATTTTATAATCACCACCATAAAAAATAATTAAAATAGTAGCCAAGATCATTTATAAAAAAAATTATCTTATAATCGGACACCGTTTGGTCCTTGATCTTTCATTTATTATTTAACGGCCAAAACTAACATATACTAAATTGACCAAGATAATGATATCAAATTGAAGTGAAACTTTGATAGTATGCTATAAACATCATCGAGATCATTATTGCAGGTTTTTGAATCCATTAGAGATCTTTATCTATCAGATCATCGCATCATCGTTCATAGTCATTGAAATCGAATTTTTCTAATCGACGAAGCTAGGGCCATCGAATCGAGGCGATCTTTTGTGATGACACTCTAATGATAATTATTTAGATAATAAATAATGAAGATGAATATTAAATTTTAAAATTATATAATATTTTAAAAAAATATATATGGCAGCGATTACAATTAATCACTATCATAAATAAGCTTATAGCAGCGGTTCATACTAATCGCTACTATAGATCCAACTTATGGCAGCGGTTTCATTAACTGCTACTATAGGTCCGACCTATAGCAGCGGTTACAATGAACTGCTGCTATAGATCGATTTATGGCAGCGATTTTCGTTAACTGCTGTTATATATCGGACCTATAGCAGCAGTTACAAAAATCATTGTCATGGATCCTACCTATGGCAGTGGTTAATAAAAATCACTACCGTAGGTTCTATGACAGCGATTTTGAAAATCACTGCCATAGTATGTACTGTTATAGATCATTTTTGTAGTAGTATAATAAACATGTTACACATCTTATTTAAAAAGTAAAAAATAAATTTGGACATAAAAATTATAGCATCATGGGAATATAGCATTACTTTCGGTGCACATTCGCTTTATTTAAGTAAATAGAAATTACAACCGCATTTTTTTTCTAATACTTTTCATAACAAAATGAATAATAAATGCAATATAAATGGCTTAACATAAAGTTATGCATCATATAATAGGTAACATTTCAGAGATGAAAAATAATATACATATATTTACATCAAAAACAAATATTACATGATCGAAGGAACATTCATGGCAAAAAGTTTTTTGATACAAAAGTTCAACGACGTATATATCGTACTTTCCTTAGGATAGACTCTTCAATTTCTTTAAAGATATGCGCAAGTATCATTTTTGGCAGATATGAAGTAGCTAATATAACATATCCATGATGATGAAAATTAAGACAAAAAGAGAGAATAGCTGATCGAGTTATGTTCCTTTTCATATACTCCTTGATAAATTTTTTTACCAACTAGGAATAGTTCTTTTGTGGTCTTGATGATCTCCAAAAAAACATCTAAAAGATGCTGTCAAAAAAAGGCAAAATGACCCTCAATGCTAAGAACTTTTCTTCTTCACCCATAATGTTGTCCGCAAATATAATTTTTTGAATCTTTTCATTCACTATCTTGATGTGGTCGAGCATGTCGATATTTGATTCCATTTTATATTTATTCAGTTCTTCCATCATTTCTCTAACACGTATACGTTGTTGCACACTCCTTATGGCTATGGAAGTCCTTTTAAGAAATATCATTTTCCTATTACAAATACATAAAAAAAATTAGAAAAAATATTATATGCATTTTAAATTATTTAGAAAAAAAAATATTTACACCTTAAATATAAGATTCTATCACATATTATTTTGATTTCTAGAATTTTAAGTCTAATAGAATCAGAAAGTATGGGTTATTAAACTTTTGGAATTGAAAAAAAAAAAAGAGTTAACAAAAAATAAAAAAACTAATTTTCAATATTAGTTTTGAAAATATTTTTTATCTATATAATTATGATCGTTGATATCAATTGTATCAAAATAAAAAAATTTTGGTTCAAAAAAATTTAATAAAAAAATCTAGATTATTTTTTTAAAAAAATTATAATTATTTATCCAATCATAATTTCAATCATATATTATACAAAATACGAACATCAATGTTTTCTATAAACCAAAATCTTAACCTATTATATAATTATTTTTATATTAATCATATAGTTAGAGTTTACTTTTTAGGAATATTTTTTCACTATGTTGGATGGCTATATAATCATCAACATTTATTCAAACCTATCCAAAATTAATTTTGATATTTTTTAAAACCAAAATATTATAATTAATTCTTCTCCAAACTCATCATTTATTATTTGACAAAAATCCTAGTTCAATTTTTTTTAAAAAATATATATATATATAAACAAAAAATTTCAACATTTTTTTAACCGAATTACTGCATAGAAAAACTATGCATGCACGAGCATAAAAAAAAATCAACAACCCATGTGTCTAGTCTCCATAATTTTCTATGGGGTTGGGTCACTTAAAACCCTAATCCTACCTTCCCCCCCCCCCCAATCGGCTCCTTTCACCCGCCACCGTCTCCTCTCCTCCACCCTGTCGTCGGCCCACCTCCTCCTCCCTCTTTTCTCTTGTGCTCTCCCTCACCCCACACCGCTGCCTTCTCCTCTCCTCCACCCATGGTCGGCCCTGCCTCCTCCTCCCTCCTTTCTCTTGTGCTCTCCCTCACCCCACACCGTCGTCGACTCCTCCCTCCACCCATGGCCGCCACCTCCTCCTCCCTCCTTTCTCTTGTGCTCTTCCTCACCCCACACCGCCGTCGGCTCCTCCTCTCAACCCATGGTACCACTGCCACCTCCTCTCCTAAACCCTAGGCTCCTCCGCCCCACCGCCATCCCTCCAAATCGGTGCCACCGTCCCTCCTCCCTCTCTTCCCTCCACCTTCCGTGGCTCGATCAGCTGCTGTGCCCCCCTCCCCCACTCCGAGGCTCTGCTGGCCTGGCAACTCCACCCCCGCAGCTCTCCACGCCTCCCCCCTCTTCTCTGCCCACACTCCGAGGCTCGGCCACTCAGTCGGTTACTACTCGTCACCCATGCGGCCCATCCTCACCGCTACCTCCACCTCCGTGCCTGTCCCCACATTGGTGCCGGCCCATCCCCTCGATCCATGGCTGTCGGGAGGTGATGGCGAGGAGAGCAGAGAGAAAATCCGGGTATGTTCTAACCTCTATTTTCTGCCATCTAAATTAAATTTTTCTTCCTAAAATTCAGTCTTCACCTTTTTTCTTTTTTTGGCTTTTTTTTTTGTTCCTCCACCCACATTTGAGATCGGTGGGAGACTATGGCCAGAAGAGTAGGGAGCATCCCATCTTCTTCCACTCCAAAGATATGCTCTAATCTAAGCTCCCTTGTTTTTTTTGGAATTTATCTTTTTTTTTTCCTATGTGTTCTTCCTTCATCCAAACTCATCCCCCACCGACTATTTCTCTCAATCATCAATTTTTTTTCCTATTCTTTTTCGATCCAACCTTCTCTGCATCCTCCCTAACCCTAACCCTAATCTGCTGCCTAACCCTAACCCTAACCTACCCCTAACCCTCAATTGCACTAAGCCAGCGGGTTAGCTGAATCCGAACCATGACACCTGGTAACCCGGATTCGTGTACCTTATTTGCTGTTTTATTTAGATCCGATCATAGGTCATCCAACCTTGTTTTTTTTTCCTTTCCGTGTGAAGGCCCAACTACAGTGCGGTATTGGGAAGGCCCAACTGCACTGCAGTGCCAACCCATCCCTAAATCCACTGAACCTACATGTCTTTTGGATCTCTGTAGCAACCGCTATTTATATATATATATATGGACATTGAGGAAGGCTACCATAGTATGGTAGCAACCTTTTGTCCTTCTATTATCTCACCTGATGTTTCTGAACAAAGGAGTGGAAGGCTGCCAAGCAACCCTCCTGCATTCTTCATAAAGAACATAATATTTCTGACATTACAGTGAGGAAAAAAAAAAACTGATGAGAGAACTTACCTCCTCTAGCTCTGCTTCCCTGATTTTTACTCCGTATTAGCTTCTTCAACCTTTATGCCAAAAAAAATAGGAATCAATAATAGATATTCTAAAAAAAAAAAAAATCCCAACCTCATCTTTTCTTTTCAGCTATTCTCTTGCTTGAATGTCTGAACCTTCCCATATATATAGGCCAAAGGATAGGAAGAAATGGATAAGACAATCCATGCCATTAAAACTTTGGATATCTTTCCTGCAAATTTTCTTGCTCCAATTAAAGCTTTGGAGACTTCTTTTCTTAACCCCATACTCTGTAAGAACTCCTCTTCCATGCTATAACATCAATGGTGCGTACCTTTCTTCTCTGTGCAAGCCATCCCTTCCATTTTCCTTCTGATCTCCCTTCCTCTGGAGTACACTCCGTCAGCAGTAAAAGGCTTTCGCCTACCTGGACTATCATGTGGCGTGCAGAGAACTCTGGAGATCAGAAGCCAAAAAGCCAAAAAAAAAAGGAGAACTCGACACGTGGTGTTCTGGGAGACCACCGGCTTGCGCTTTAATGTATAGGTATATATTTATTTGATTTACCAACATTCAAAATATTACATAAAGTGATTTATATATTATATTTGATCTATAGATATAGAAAGTCATAGAGTGAATATATATATATATATATATATATATATATATATATATATATAGGATTTGCATATGAGGGTCATCTTTTTTGTTTTTTCAATCAATAAATGATATATTTTTTAATTTTATGGAACAATTGTATACTTGTCCTCATAAATTTTATAAAAGTATTTTTGAAAGTGCATATGCTTGGATTATGTATATACTAGTCGAAGATATGTGCATTGCATAGGATAGATAATTACAGTCTATTATTATTAATTTTTTAATAATAAATATTTATAATAATTTTTTAGTTTTAAAATATTTTATTTATTTATTTATTTATTGTATGATATATTTTTTATTATTTTATAAAATAATATTTTATTTTATATTTTTTTTCTACTCTCATACCTTCTACGTGTCCATCGGTACCGCTACACCCCCTATCGTTCTATCACAGCTCTCCTTTCGACAAACGTCGATTTCGATCGTATTTTTGCTCATTCTCTTCTTTTTATATCTTTTTCATGTCTGTCGGTACTGCCTCATCCCTTTACCATCCCACGATCGCTCTCCTTCTCTTTTGATAAATGTTGATTTTGATCGCATTATCCGGTGCTCCTATCAGTACCACCGCCCTCGGCACCACCATCGAAGGAAGAGATAGAAACTCTCTTTTTTTTTTCTTTTCTTTTTTTATAAAATAATATTTAATTATTATTATTTTCTTCCTTCCTATTCTAATACCTTCTTCTGCTCGTTGGTGCCGCCCCACCATGGCTCCTATTCTCTTTTGGCAAACGTCGATCCTGATCGCATCCCTACCCCCTCACTTCTTTTCATATATTCTCCAAACTTTCGAAGATTGTTAAATATACATATTTAACTTTTAAATCGATGGAGTACCATGCTCTATTTATGGATAATTTATTAGACTTAATCTGATGGATCGATTCAAATCTTAAAATATATTATTTTTTAAAAATAAAAATATTATGTTTAAAAAATAAATTAATATATTATTATTTTTAAAAATAAAAAATAATATGCTATTATTTTAAAATAATAATAAATTAATATTTTTTTAAATAATAATATTATTTTTTAAATATTTTTTTAAATAATAATAATTTTTTTAAAAAAATTTATCTCTTATTTTTTTATTTTTTTATAAAAATATTTTTTTTTATTTTTTAAAATATTATTTTATTATTATTTTAAAATAATATTTAATTATTATTATAAATAATAAAATAATAATGTACATGTCACAACTAAAATTATCTGAGATACTGAGATAGCAATACTACAATACTTTTTCATAGAATATTATATATATATATATAAAATAGATTCCTTGTATGTGCGTGTGCATGAGGATTAAGATATATTTATACTATGTCAAGCCTTTAATATATATTTTGCTTTTATGTTTGGGTTACATAATAATTTTGTTTTACTAAAAAAATTCAAAAATACTTTGCCATCAAAGATATATAAAATATTAAAATTTACTTATTTGTTATTACCATTTTTTGTTTTTCACTTATGTATTGCTCCTTGTATTTGTTCCCCTTTGTGCCGATGTCAAATAACACTTATTGTATTTAATTTAATTATATCAACTTGATAATGTCTAAGATATTCATATTGAGTAACCAATGATTAT
>QRFJ01000107.1:2401998-2477541 GCA_006176705.1 Cocos nucifera | reverse complement strand
AAAGGAGTTTGATTAAGGCTCATCTACTGAAGCTCTTCTGTGACTATCGGTTGTATTAGGCCGAGCATCAGATTGGACTTCGACAGGTATGGGATTTATCCCCAACAAATGTTAAAAAGTTTCTTCTAGTTGTAAATATCATTAAAACCATCTCAAGCTATCAACTTTTAGGTACAAACTAATTATCAGGATCCACTATCCAAAGACAACATGCACTTCAAGCATATGGCACGTATCCTCAAGCATGTCATTATCATCGAGCCCAATCCAATCTAATGATAGCCCAACCCTAGATTTGGGTCATCCAGCGGCTAGATCTTAATGCACATTATTGACACAAGCCAAACATCTTGTCCTTAATCTTTTGAACAAATTGATGATTCTACCTAAGCATCAATCCGACTCGTGTTCAACTTACAATAAGCAAGTTTATATAATAAATAAGTTAGCCTATTTAAACTATTTAATAATCAATTCAATCTAGTTTCCAACCTTTCAACCCATTTAATTTATTTAATAATTAGATTGGGTTAGATTAAGTAGATTATTTATTTATTAATTAGGTTAATAGGTTAACATATTAATAGATTATATAGGTTAACAAGTTGTACGGATTAATAGGTTAAGTTATCTGTCTATTAGCTGGGTTAAGCAGGTTGGATCGGATTGGATATCTGAGCCAATTTGTTTATGACCGGACCGATTGCCACACGTGCCAAGGCGTAAAGGGGGCTCTTTGGGTGGAGATCGAGCGGAGAGAGAGGAAGCAGGAGAGAAGTCGAGCGATGGCCAAGCCTTTGGGACCGACGGGGGAGTTCTTCCGGCGGAGGGACGAATGGAGGAAGCACCCGATGGTCGGCAACCAGATGCGCCACGCCCTGCCGGGCCTCGGCACCGCCCTCGTCGCATTTGGCATCTACCTCGTCGGCGAGGCCATCTACAACCGCGTCTACCGCCCCGATCCACACTCCTCCCACCAATGAATCAAAAACCCTAAGGTCCGATTTCTTCCTCCTTTCTTCCTTTGAAAAACAAGAAAAGATCTTTTAATATGAAAAAAATTCTTAGAAATGGTAGCTATATGTGCTTGTATTATTGATTTGGGCTTAGTTCCTGAATGTTTTGATGATTTTGTTCTGATTTTTACATGAGTATGCTAGATCGATTGAAAAATTGAATATTTTTTCTATTTTTTTTTTTTTTTAATTTTGAATCCAAAAGTTCGATCTTTCCTCGGATTAAGGAGCTGGATGTATATATTGACCTTTTCTACTGATAATTCTCTGTGTTTGCCTCATCGTAATCATTTCAATTAAGGTTTTTCTTTGTATAGACCGATTTGGAAGCAGATGTATGATCTTAGCTAAACGTAATGAATAACCTAATTTATCTGATGCAAATTGAGGTTGCAAAGGCGATTTATCATTGAGATTTTGTGCATCTTGAAGGGTTTTTCCACCATAAGTGTGAAGCTGTTATTTTGTATGTAAATATGAGTTCTAACAATATTCAAATGGGAAAAAGAGAATTGTTGTTTGGCCATGGCCAAATAATTGGGGCACTATATATTTCTCAGACCACTGCTTATAAATTGCTTTTGGAATCTAGCAAACAAGTTTCTGTTTTGTGTACCCTTATTTGCTGTTTTATTTAGATCCGATCATAGGTCATCCAACCTTGTTTTTTTTTCCTTTCCGTGTGAAGGCCCAACTACAGTGCGGTATTGGGAAGGCCCAACTGCACTGCAGTGCCAACCCATCCCTAAATCCACTGAACCTACATGTCTTTTGGATCTCTGTAGCAACCGCTATTTATATATATATATATGGACATTGAGGAAGGCTACCATAGTATGGTAGCAACCTTTTGTCCTTCTATTATCTCACCTGATGTTTCTGAACAAAGGAGTGGAAGGCTGCCAAGCAACCCTCCTGCATTCTTCATAAAGAACATAATATTTCTGACATTACAGTGAGGAAAAAAAAAAACTGATGAGAGAACTTACCTCCTCTAGCTCTGCTTCCCTGATTTTTACTCCGTATTAGCTTCTTCAACCTTTATGCCAAAAAAAATAGGAATCAATAATAGATATTCTAAAAAAAAAAAAAATCCCAACCTCATCTTTTCTTTTCAGCTATTCTCTTGCTTGAATGTCTGAACCTTCCCATATATATAGGCCAAAGGATAGGAAGAAATGGATAAGACAATCCATGCCATTAAAACTTTGGATATCTTTCCTGCAAATTTTCTTGCTCCAATTAAAGCTTTGGAGACTTCTTTTCTTAACCCCATACTCTGTAAGAACTCCTCTTCCATGCTATAACATCAATGGTGCGTACCTTTCTTCTCTGTGCAAGCCATCCCTTCCATTTTCCTTCTGATCTCCCTTCCTCTGGAGTACACTCCGTCAGCAGTAAAAGGCTTTCGCCTACCTGGACTATCATGTGGCGTGCAGAGAACTCTGGAGATCAGAAGCCAAAAAGCCAAAAAAAAAAGGAGAACTCGACACGTGGTGTTCTGGGAGACCACCGGCTTGCGCTTTAATGTATAGGTATATATTTATTTGATTTACCAACATTCAAAATATTACATAAAGTGATTTATATATTATATTTGATCTATAGATATAGAAAGTCATAGAGTGAATATATATATATATATATATATATATATATATATATATATATATAGGATTTGCATATGAGGGTCATCTTTTTTGTTTTTTCAATCAATAAATGATATATTTTTTAATTTTATGGAACAATTGTATACTTGTCCTCATAAATTTTATAAAAGTATTTTTGAAAGTGCATATGCTTGGATTATGTATATACTAGTCGAAGATATGTGCATTGCATAGGATAGATAATTACAGTCTATTATTATTAATTTTTTAATAATAAATATTTATAATAATTTTTTAGTTTTAAAATATTTTATTTATTTATTTATTTATTGTATGATATATTTTTTATTATTTTATAAAATAATATTTTATTTTATATTTTTTTTCTACTCTCATACCTTCTACGTGTCCATCGGTACCGCTACACCCCCTATCGTTCTATCACAGCTCTCCTTTCGACAAACGTCGATTTCGATCGTATTTTTGCTCATTCTCTTCTTTTTATATCTTTTTCATGTCTGTCGGTACTGCCTCATCCCTTTACCATCCCACGATCGCTCTCCTTCTCTTTTGATAAATGTTGATTTTGATCGCATTATCCGGTGCTCCTATCAGTACCACCGCCCTCGGCACCACCATCGAAGGAAGAGATAGAAACTCTCTTTTTTTTTTCTTTTCTTTTTTTATAAAATAATATTTAATTATTATTATTTTCTTCCTTCCTATTCTAATACCTTCTTCTGCTCGTTGGTGCCGCCCCACCATGGCTCCTATTCTCTTTTGGCAAACGTCGATCCTGATCGCATCCCTACCCCCTCACTTCTTTTCATATATTCTCCAAACTTTCGAAGATTGTTAAATATACATATTTAACTTTTAAATCGATGGAGTACCATGCTCTATTTATGGATAATTTATTAGACTTAATCTGATGGATCGATTCAAATCTTAAAATATATTATTTTTTAAAAATAAAAATATTATGTTTAAAAAATAAATTAATATATTATTATTTTTAAAAATAAAAAATAATATGCTATTATTTTAAAATAATAATAAATTAATATTTTTTTAAATAATAATATTATTTTTTAAATATTTTTTTAAATAATAATAATTTTTTTAAAAAAATTTATCTCTTATTTTTTTATTTTTTTATAAAAATATTTTTTTTTATTTTTTAAAATATTATTTTATTATTATTTTAAAATAATATTTAAATTATTATAAATAATAAAATAATAATGTACATGTCACAACTAAAATTATCTGAGATACTGAGATAGCAATACTACAATACTTTTTCATAGAATATTATATATATATATATAAAATAGATTCCTTGTATGTGCGTGTGCATGAGGATTAAGATATATTTATACTATGTCAAGCCTTTAATATATATTTTGCTTTTATGTTTGGGTTACATAATAATTTTGTTTTACTAAAAAAATTCAAAAATACTTTGCCATCAAAGATATATAAAATATTAAAATTTACTTATTTGTTATTACCATTTTTTGTTTTTCACTTATGTATTGCTCCTTGTATTTGTTCCCCTTTGTGCCGATGTCAAATAACACTTATTGTATTTAATTTAATTATATCAACTTGATAATGTCTAAGATATTCATATTGAGTAACCAATGATTATTAGTTAGCAAACTTTGTTAATGTTCTTGGTAGACATGCAATACGCATTTCACATTCTTAGAATGGTTTACTAGGTTGAGATAAGATTCCATCCTTGATCAAGATGGTAACGCAATCATATATCAAGTTAATCTGCATAACCATTTTTCTAATGCAATGGTTCATGCTCATTAAATATATAATAATATATTTTTAGTAATTAACCATTTTATGACGTGATGGTTCACGCTCATTAAATATATGATAATATATTTTTAGTGGTTCTTTTTTCAATTTATTATCCAATAGAGGTTAAGTTTTATTATTCAACATCCACATGCTGGACACAAACTAGTTCAACGTTTCCTTTTATCCTTATCACTTACAACATCCTAAAAATGTCTAGATGTTAAATTTTCCAACCCAACAAAAATTATATGCTGCGTTGATCTTCATAATATATATATATATAGCCCTTACACTTTACATCGGCTTTATTTGGAAGGAAAAATTAACTCCATTATCAATATTATAATTTACAAACACAATGTTTTTGACACCAATTAGGGTAGTATTTTGTGCAAATCCGGTGCAAAGTCAGGTACACGATTGTTTCTTCCAACAGCCAATGCTTCAATCAATATCACCAAGCAACCTTCTCCTAAAAGGTTTCTTGCTTAAATAATAAGAGAACAGTGTTCTTCAAATAAGATGCAATCACCACCGTAGATTTTGCACCGATATCTAAAGATCCTCCCAAGTGGGTACTCGTCCACATGGACTACACCGGTCAACGAGCGGTAAAAGAGAACGTTGCGTTAAAGAATTTAAAAACTTAATTCAGATATGATTTTGTCCACTTCGAAGCCCACCACACCGCTGTGCTTTCACCTGGATCGACCCCTAGGCCGTGGTAACGCTGGCCGCACCCAGCCAGAAGAGAGCGAGTCCAGAAACGAGAATGGAAATAGAATAGAATTAAAATAAAAAGAAGAGAGCAGACGAAAAGCAGCATCACCTTTCGGGTAAATAAGCAGCATAACCTTTCGATTTCAAAATGACAATGGCATCAATGCTATTTATTACCGTAACAGCCCCTATTATTAAACCCCATTTCCCCACTCCCCCAGGCACAAAAACCTCGCCTCCCCCCGCCCCCCACTTGCCCGGTTCCTAACCTTCTCTCTCCTCTCCTTCCCAAAGGTGAAGAGCAGCAGGGTAAGAAAAAGCCGTAAGAATCCCTTCTCCCCGGCTTTCCACCCGCACTCGCTCATTGCAAAAAATGAGATGAAATCCCGCTCCATCTTTCTCGCTCCTGGCGGCAGCGGCAGCAGCAGCAGCAGCAGGAGCGGCGATGGCAGCAGCGGTGGCAGGATCTTTGGTGGACCCAAAGCTTCCTCCTCCTCCTCCTCCTCCTCCCACGGAGGTGCCCCAATGGCTGAAATCGCTTCCGTTGGCTCCCGAGTACCACCCCACACTGGCCGAGTTCCAGGACCCCATCGCCTACATCCTCAAGATCGAGAAGGAGGCGTCGCGCTTCGGCATCTGCAAGATCGTACCCCCGCTGCCGTCGCCGCCCAGGAAGACGACCGTCGCCAACCTCAACCGCTCCTTCGCCGCCCGCAAGGGCAACCCCAAGAAGACCCCCACGTTCACTACCCGCCAGCAGCAGATCGGCTTCTGCCCCCGCCGCCCGCGCCCCGTCCAGAAGCCCGTCTGGCAGAGCGGCGAGCACTACACCCTGCAGCAATTCGAGACCAAGGCCAAGCAATTCGAGCGCGCCTATCTCAGGAAGGCGAAGAAGGCCACCGCTAGTTTCCTCTCCCCGCTCGAGATCGAGACCCTCTTCTGGAAGGCATGCGCCGACAAGCCCTTCTCTGTCGAGTACGCTAACGACATGCCTGGCTCAGGGTTTGCCCCCCTCGGGGCCGCCTGCCGGTGGCGGGGGGTGGAGGAGGAGGAGGAGGCGGACCACGTCGGGGAGACGGCGTGGAACATGCGGGGGGTGTCCAGGGCCAAGGGTTCCCTGCTGCGATTCATGAAGGAGGAGATCCCTGGAGTGACTTCCCCCATGGTGTATGTGGCCATGATGTTCAGCTGGTTCGCCTGGCATGTCGAGGACCACGAGCTCCACAGCTTGAATTACCTGCACATGGGCGCCGGCAAGACGTGGTATGGGGTGCCCAGGGATGCGGCGCTCGCGTTCGAGGAGGTCGTTCGGGTGCACGGGTACGGGGGGGAGGTGAATCGTCTCGGTAAGTACGGGGCTTTTCTTCTTGGCGACTTTGATCTCTTTCAGCTTTACATCCTGCTTCTATCGATCACATTTCACACTGCCACATGTTCGTTTCCCTTTCCGGACAACAAGCTTAGTTTACTCCAAGAGTCCTTCTTTTGACGATGTGATTCAATTCATGGACTCGTAGTCATGAACATTCCGTGTGTTGACTTCAGTTTATTACTGTAGGTAACCAAGCAGGTTTTGAGGTCAAACTAGTCCTTTTTGTGCTTGCACCTTAAGGTTCATGATTTGTGAGGTCATATTGATGGATCAAGTGCTGTTACACCTGTTTCTTCCACTATGTTTGTCCATTTGCCAAGAAAAACGTAAGTGTCTGATGTAAATTGATGGGTGCAAATCTTGATCTAAAGGTAATTAGTTGGTGGTAACAAATAAGGTGCACTGTAAATTCTGAAAATGTAGCAATTGAAAGAAAGTATCGGTGCAAAATCCAGTTGACGCCGGATCGAGTTGGAGTTGAGAAAGAAGAGGTCGTCACCGATGACCTGCAAAACAAAGTTTCATTCGGAGTCGGTGGTGGTGTCTCCGATAGGACCCTTCGACGATCAAGTCAGCTCTTCCGACCAACAGAAATGGAGTGCTCAGATAAGAATTTAACAAAATTCTGAGGAGAAGAGAGCTTAGAGAAAATGTATCTGGAGGATCCCTTTTATAGATGGAGCCTGTATAGCCGTAACCGTCCGATGGTGGGGCGCTCGAGGTCACGTGAAATTTATTACCATAATCGTTCGGTAGTGGGCCATTCGGAGTCACGTGAAATTTATTACGGAGAGAGGTGTTGTCCGTTCGTTGAGATTTAATAGTCAAAGTTCGGAGGAAGCAGACGTTGGTTAAAAAGCTTTGACATATGTCAATTCCAGAGGAGTTCGGATTCCTAAAGGAAATACGACTAAAGAAAATCATCCAGGAGAAATACTATTTAAAATTTGGAAGTAATCCACTGGAGGAATCCGGATGGAGTTCGACTGATGGAGAAGTCCAGAAGGAGTCCGACTGGTGGAGAAGTACGGCTGAAGGAGAAGTCTGGAAGGAGTTCGGCTCTTGGAGGAATTCGACTGAAGGAGAAGTCCGAAAGGAGTTCGGCTCTTGGAGGAATTTGATTGAAGGAGAAGTCCCGAAGAAATCCGACTGCTGGAGGAATCCGGAAGGAGTTTGGCTCCTGGAGGAATCTAACTGAAGAAGAAATCCGGAAGAAGTTCGGCTGCTGGAGAATTCGACTGAAGGAGAAGTCCGAAAGGAGTTCGGCTCCTTAAGGAATCTGACTGAAGGAGAAGTCCGAAAGGAGTTCGGCTGTTGGAGAATTCTCGATCGAAGCTCTTCTATGATTATCAGTTACAAAAGGCTAAGCATCAGACTGAATTTCGGCGGGAGAGGGGTTTATTCCCAACAATAATCTCCCTACTTTCGAGTTTGAAATTCGAAGGGAGTACAAAAAAGACGACTGCCGAAATTCTTTTCTGGGCTCTGCACCCATTGATGTTGAAATTCAGGGAGGATCTTATCTTCTTTTGAAGTTGAAGCTCGGGGAAGATCTTATCTTCGATTGAAGTTGAAGCTCGGAGGAGATCTTATCTCTTGTTGAAGCTGAAGCTCGGAGGAGATCTTATCTCTAGCCGAGGTTGTAGGAGACCTTATCTCCTGTTGAAGTTGAAGCTCGGAGGAGATTTTATCTCATGTTGAAGCTGAAGTTTGGGGAAGATCTTATCTCTAGTCGAGGTTGTAGGAGATCTTATCTCCTGTTGAAGCTGAAGCTCAAGAGAGATCTTATCTCCTATTGAAGTTGAAGTTAAAAGAGATTCTATCTTCTGTTGAAGCTCGGGGGAGATCTTATCTTTAGTCGAGGTTGTAAGAGATCTTATCTCCTATTGAAATTAAAGCTCGGGGAGATCTTATCTCCAGCCGAGGTTGTAGGAGATCTTATCTTCTGTTGAAGTTGAAGCTCGAATGAGATGTTATCTCCTGTTGAAGCTGAAGCTCGGGGGAGATCTTATCTCCAGCCGAGGTTGTAGGAGATCTTATCTCCTATTGAAGTTGAAGAAGATTCTATCTTTTGTTGAAGCTTGAGGGAGATCTTATCTCCAGCCGAGGTTGTAGGAGATCTTATCTTCTATTGAAGTTGAAGCTCGGAGGAGATCTTATCTCTAGCCGAGGTTATAGGAGATCTTATCTCCTGTTAAAGTTGAAGCTCGGGGAGATCTTATCTCCTGTTGAAGCTGAAGCTCGGAGGAGATCTTATCTCCGGCCGAGGTTGTAGGAGATCTTATCTCCTGTTGAAGTTGAAGAAGATTCTATCTTCTATTGAAGCTCGGGGGAATCTTATTTTCAGTCGAGATTGTAGGAGATCTTATCTTCCGTTGAAGTTGAAGCTCGGGGGAGATCTTATCTTCAGTCGAGGTTGTAGGAGATTTTATCTCCTGTTGAAGTGTTGAGGTCGTCGGTACGGCCTCTCCCTCCATCTTGTCTTATATCGACGAGGTCTTCGACTTTGCTCACGTTAGGACGAGGTTCTCCTCCTGTTTCTAATGGATTGTATGGGCATATTAGGACCGTTATCAGGGCCTCTTCCCTCACCTCGTCTAAAATGAACGAGGCCTTCGAGTTTGCTCATATTAGGATGAGGTTCTCCTCCTGTCTTAAATAATCGAAGGTCTTCGACTTGCTCATGTTAGGACGAGGTTCTTCTCCTGTTTCTAACATGGCCACTTTTGATTGCTTCTTTAATTCTCAGATTTTCTGAATTCCAAGGTCGTGAGAGCATTATTCCTCTGAGCTCCTTCAGGCGATAAGCTCTAGGCCAGACGACCTCCTCTATTTCATATGGGTTTTTCCAATTTTGGGCCAGCTTTCCCTGGCTCTGGGGCTGAGAGATGACGGCTTGCTAAAGCACTAAGACCCTCAGAGATAGTGTTGATGATGTCGAGAGGTGGTCGATCTCTTTGTTGTTCCTCCCTTCTTGGTGGTTTTGACTGCAACAGTATCCTCGACCGATCTTTTCTTGCTTCAGACCGGCGTCTATGGAGCATTGAGGGGGGTGTAGTTGTGAAACCACATGGGGGAAGAACTTCGTCGTGCCCTTCTGTTGGAGCTTCTTTGATGACGAGCTCGAGGAGTTCGGACTTGCTTGTGCTCGGGGGGAGTCCGTGAGCATTGCCGAACTTCATTCAGCCCTCCATCAGCTGCGGGTTTATTAGACTCGTCCGTTCGCCGCTCTCCTACGGCTTTCTTATCCTTCAACTTGAAGGTTTCTTCCGCTCGGATATATCCTTCAGTCCGAGTTAGCAAATCGGCAAAGTTTCTGAGGTACTTGTTCTCCAAGAAGAATAGCAAATATTCTTCTGAAGGCCGCCCTTGAGCGCGGCCATTGCAATAGACTAGTTCATGTTCTGGATCTCCAATGCAGCAGCATTAAATCGGGTGACATAAGCCCGGATAAATTCTTCCTCCTTGAATTCGAACATCGGCACGGACGTCGGCTGCTGACGAAGTGAGCTGCAAATTGATGGCTCATCTGGTCAAAGGAGAAGATCATACTCGGCTTCAATGCCGAGTACCAATTTTTTGCTGCTTCCTTTAAGGTAGACGAGAAAGCTCGGCATAAGATGGCGTATGGTGCGCCATGGAACAGCATCATGGTTCGGAAGGCCTTCAGGTGATCGACCGGATCAGAGGTTCCGTTGTAGCTTTCAAATTGGGGAAGCTTGAAGTTCGGCGAAACGGGCTCTTGCATAATTTGGGAAGAGAAAGGGGATCGATGCGGACGTCATCATGGTGAGCCGGGGCGATGTGGCGGAGTTTCTCAATCCGCTGGTCCATCTCCCACAGTTTCTGATCGAGGACATCATCTCGATCGCAGATCTTGGAAGGCTTCCAGCTGTAGATGGGGAAGGTCTCTTTCGGAGAAGAATCACGATCCGAATAAAGATCCTCTGCTCTCTATTTTTCCTTCCCAAGGGCGATGGATATGCTAGCCTAAGTGCTCCTCCTTGGGATCGGTTCTTGACATCATGATGGCGGATTTTCTGACGGAATCGCCATCGGGGGCTGCCGCATGGCCTGCACCATTTCGGTGAGGCCTTGAACCCGCTGCATCAGCAGGTTAAATTGCTTCGGATCTACTGTGGCCGTCGGTGGAGGAGGAGGTTGAAGCGCCGGCAATGGAGCAAGAGCGGATGGATTTAGCTCAGATCTGGCGGCAGAAGCGGTAGATCTCCGGATAGTCGCATTCTTTGGAGGCATTTCTTGGGGCATTTCTTGGGATTGAGGGAGAGGATGGAGATGAACCTTGAAGAAGAAGATCCACAGGATCGACTGAGCACTCCTTTAAGAACAAGGGTACCTCAGGTACAGAGGGCCCTTCTTCTAGCGCCAATTCTGTTGGTGCAAAATTTGATTGACGCCGGATCGAGCTGGAGTTGAGGAAAAAAAGGTCGCTGCCGGTGATCTGCAAAACAAAGTCCCGTTCGGAGTCGGTGGTGGTGGTTCCGGCAGGATCTTCCAATGATCAAGTCAGCTCTTCTGGCCAACAGAAATGGAGTGCTCAGGCAAGAATTCAGCAGAGTTTTGGGAAGAAGAAGAAAGCTTAGAGAAAACGTATCTGAAGGATCCCTTTTATAGACGAAGCCTATATAGTTGTAACCGTTCGGTGGTGGATCGCTCGGGGCCATGTGGAATTTATTACCGTAACCGTCCGGTAGTGGACCGCTCGGGGCCACGTGGAATTTATTACGGAGAGAGGTATCGTCCGTTCGTTGAGATTTAATAGTCAAAGTTCAGAGGAAGCAGGCGTTGGTTAAAGAGCTTTGACATATGTCAATTACAGAGGAGTTCGGACTCCTAAAGGGAATACGGCTAGAAGGGATCATCCGGGAGGAATACTACTTGAAATCTGCAAGTAATCCGCTGGAGGAATCCGGATGGAGTTCGACTGATGGAAAAGTTTAGGAGTCCGACTGGTGGAGAAGTTCGACTGAAGAAGAAGTCCGGAAGGAGTTCGGCTCCTGGAGGAATTCGACTGAAGGAGAAGTCCTGGAGAAATCCGACTGCTGGAGAAATCTGACTGAAGGAGAAGTTCAGAAGGAGTTCGTCTCCTGGAGGAATCCGACTGAAGGAGAAGTCTTGGAGGAATCCGACTGCTGGAGGAATTCGGAAGGAGTTCGGCTGCTAGAGAATTTGACTAAAGGAGAAGTCCGAAAGGAGTTCGGCTCCTGAAAAAATCTGAAGGAGAAGTTGAGAAGAAGTTCGGCTACTGGAGAATTTTCGATGGAAGCTCTTCTATGATTACCAGTTACAAAAGGCTAAGCATCAGACTGAACTTCGGCGGGAGCGGGGTTTATCTCCAACAAAAAGCTTTACCAGTATTAGATCTAAATATGAGCCTGTTGCTAATCTAGTAGTTTGAAAGCTCAGCAATTGAGAAAACAAAATGCAAGCCAAGCAATCATCTAATTGTTTATGATCATGATTTACTAGTTATTAGGTAAACTCAGGATATTCAATGTTTCTTATCACTAAATTTTACATAAAATAGCTATAACACGAGCAGCATTCTATAATGTTTAGGATTTTGTTTATAATGTTGAATGTTGCTACAAGGGAGTACGCCTAAATGTGCTAAGAATAGTGAAAAGTAGCCATTCTTTGGCCCTTCTTGTACTCATCCTCACCTCTTGTCATGTCATGTCATATATACCATGCCCCCTTGTACTTAATGTATTTTTCTCCTTTTCTCCTCACATCCTTTTGGATGTATTCTTTTACCACCAATGACCCACCTAAATATGTTTTTTTTTGTTTTCCTCTTAATTTGTGATCATTGCCATCATCATCATCATCATCTTTTTTAATCGTAAAAGTCATATTCTTTGTCTTCTATGCTTTCAAACCTAGATCAACAATTATGATCCCTATCAATTATGATATAGCTTTGACAGTCGAATCAGTATATTTGATAGATTATTTTTCACGTGAATTTTTTATATACAGTGGCCTATTTTCAAGTTCATGTTGGATTTTCTTTTTAAAGTGTTCAACTGTTTGTCAGGTGTCTAGAAGATTAGATAATGAAGAGTTTTTAGCAATTACTTACCCAATTATGAATACTAGCGAGATTAGCTTTGCAGTGTGAAAAGAGTCTTAGAATTGAGAATCCAGACGAAGAAGCTATAGTCATTTCTCTAAGTGTTCGTTTTGCTGAAATTTGCAACAACAGTTGCTTGCAATCACTATTTTTTTCCATTCATCCATTAATCCAACTTAAGTCTAATGTTTGACTTCTTTATATATAATTTTCTAAGGCATCTAGTCTATACAATCCATTATTGAGAATTTTAAGTCTTCCTAAATGCCTAAATGAACAAACTGAATAACTTTCAGATATCATTTACAGGTTCACATATTTTCTCTGAAAAATCATGTAATGACTTATTTTTCGTATGCTTCTTCTCTTTCTGTTCTTCGACCTATTTTTCTTTATATTGTTTTAATGAAGCCTGAATGCCTTCTTTATATTTTTCATGGTATTGGAGTTCAAAGGAGCCTATGATGTTTGGTTGCAGAGAACAGAATGCATTGCATTGGTAACATATATTGTGTTGGTGTTGGTCAGGTCTGTGGCACTGTGACATGGTATTTGCATGCATTGACATGCAATGATACACGGCATTGCCAAAATTAGGGCTGAGCAAAAAACTAAAACCCAAAGAAACCCGCCCAATCCGACCCGATAAACATCGGTTTCGGTTGGTTGAAAAACTTCAATCGGGTTAAATCGGGTTGTGATCCATAAAAAATTTGGTTAATTACGGTAGGGTTCGGTTTTTGCAATTTTAACCCGTATGAAACTGAACCCGACCGACCGATATAGTATTTTCAATATTTAGATATTTGGAGATTGAAAATTAGCAATTATGATATGTTATGTGTTGACTTATAGATATTATAAAATTATTATATCCTAGTTTCTATATAAATTTAATGGTGTATTGGTTTGTAATACTTAAAATCAATATTAGATCAACATTGAAGTCCAAACCGACATAACCCATCCGAATCCGCTACAAACCATCAACTTCGGTTTCAAACGGTTTATATATAATAAACGATCGGCAGCGGGTTAAATTTTTTTCAACCCAATTATGTTCGATCGGATCAAATTTTTCTCACAACCCAACCCAACCTGACCCGTGCTCAACCCTAGCCAAAATATACAAAACAAATGACCAAAATAGCTTGCAAGCATTTTTCCCCTAGTCAGGAGTTTATTTTATTGGCTCAACTTCATGAAACCATCTGGAAGTACCCTTCAAGGGTATGCTAGTTGAAGGTAAGAGTTACGAGCAGTTGCTTAGTAGCTGCCTTTTAGGGGATCCTAATGCCCTGTCCTCAAACCCCAGAAACTACTAAAATAACAAACTATGCCCTTTTAATTTGCTTTTAATAATGTATATATGATAAAGTCCTATTCAATTTGGATGCAATATTAATTTTGTTTTTTGCATGAGGAGATGTGTTAGAGTGGTCTTTCTTGCGATGAATAATGGCTTTTACAAGTTTATGCTTTTGGTAGACTAGTAGTTTATCAGGAGACCATGTTGTCTAACTATTTGCATATTTGATTCGTTTATTGCAGTGACTTTTGCATTACTAGGTGAGAAGACCACTGTCATGACTCCTGAAGTACTTATTGGTGCAGGAATCCCTTGCTGCAGGTGATGTTTGTCATATTTACCTTTTTTTTTTTTAAATTTTTGATTATCTCTAGTTTTGGTATATATTTTCAAGTTTTTTAAATACATAAATCCATAACTCATGAGCATATAATTCTTTGTTTCTTCATAGCAGATTGGTGCAAAATGCTGGAGAGTTTGTTGTCACTTTCCCGGGATCTTATCATACAGGATTCAGTCTTGGTAGGCATCTATAACTTGGGATTTTCTTAAGCCATTCTTTTTCTTAGAACATCTATAATAGAATCCTTAGTACAGTTTCTCGTTTTGTGCAAATACTTAATATGGATGGATTAATGTAGACTTAGAGGATGCATTACTATCTGGACTCTTTAGTTGTTCAAGGAGCAGAGGAAATTTATGCCAATGATTCCCCAAAAACACAAAGAACTGCAGCTTTTATAGCATTCTCTTATTAACTCCAAGCTGACTTCCCTATGCTTCCCTTCTTTTGCTGCATTTCTTACAATATAACTGATCTCATATCTTATATTTTTTTCCATACAAGTGCCTCAGTTGTGCTGAAGGGCTTTTCCCTTGGGATAAAAAAAGGTGAATTTGAGGCTAATTTATGATGGAGGGTCAAGTAAAGTCAAGTGAGAGTTCTTGGCAAGGTTTTTGGTCTTGGTACTAGACTCCTACACATGGTACACTGTTGGAGTCTTGGAGATGTGACAGCAGTTGTGCCATATATCAGTGCAGTAAGGTACGATATGAGGTTAGTATGGTATGCCTGGTATTGGATGGCATGGTGTTGATGCAGAATACCTGGATTCTTAGCAACATTTTTACGAGTCTAAGTGTCTAACATGTAGATTTGACCAAGTACCAACATGTTGAGTCTTTTTAATAAAAGGAGTTTTTGTATATATCAAGACATGATAGAAACATGCATATGCACACACTCAGGTATGATGATATTTATACATAGAAAGACATAGGAAAAAAAAACATGATAACCATGCATCATGTCTAAAGGAAAGTTAGAGATGTCATGTTTGTATGGTTTGAGGGTGTGCAAGAGAAGGAAAGGGTGTGAACCATAATATGATAATTAAGATTATGGTATGACTGTATGAGGATATGATAAGATTATGGGGTGTGCTTGAAGAAACAATCTTCACAAGCAGAAGTTTATACATGCAGAAACTTTCTTTTCTTTGTTGACATCATTTGTGCATGCAATAGGAAAAGTAGGAAAACTTGATTATGAATAATAATTTGGCGAAAGTTTGGACAAATTTACAACATTCATCATCTAAATTGATGCTCCAACTATTGGCGTCATCAAGATTTTATACAAATTTTTGATTTACATAAAGCTGCTTTGCTTTGAGCCTCTGATCATGCTGGAACCTTTAGACTTCCCAATTTTTTTGCGGTCGGCTTTATGAATGCTTCTCCACCAACTATTTCTATAATGCGTGTCATCTTAAGATTTTGAAATGCTTCCTCAGATCTTCCATTCATTTTATTTTGTCTTCCTTCCTCTCTTCCTACAGATGGGCACTTGTTGTAAAAGAAGAAACTAGTGTACTTGCTTTCTGTAGTAACTTGTGATCTGGAACAAAAAGGAAATTTGTTATGTGTGAGTGTAGATACTAGATTGTATTATCCATGTTTGAGACTGAAAATCAATATGTTATATATGACTTGTAAATTGATGAAGATCATGTTTATCGCATGTTTTATATCTGTTTTGCTTTGGCTTTGCTAGTTTTGGAAGCTGTTTTTGTTAAGATTTTACATATTTCCATATTTATTTAAATTTTCCTTTTTGTTCTTCATTTCTTTATTTTTTATTTACCATATATATTATCTTTTTGTTGAGTATGGTGGGGGGACAAAAGTATGGACTAACATAGTTGAATATGCCATTAATGTTGGAAGTTTCATAACCACCAGCCATTAGGAAAACGAGAAAGATGAAAACTTCAGCTAAATGTCAATTTTACAAACTAAAAAACACTGCTCTATGATCATAGTAATGTTAATGTTATTTCTAATATTTGCAAAGCACATGTCATGCCAATACAATAGGTTTGGAAATATGAGTGCGAATGAGAATGAGGTTGGTGGAGACATGCTAGAGACTGACAATGGAACAAGGGCTTGGTATTTTGGCAAGAGTTGAAGTTTAGGACCTATTTTATAGCATGAATTTATGCATAGGTAATTATGTGTCTGTACTTGAGGTCATTAGGTATTCTTTTGTTGTACAGTTACTAAATTCCTACTCCACCATTGGTTTTCACCAGTCTGGTTCTTTCATCCAAGTGATGCACTATGCCCTGCAAGGTGGATAACTCTGATTGTATTGCTTAGCTTTTTAGCTGTCTTGGACTTTCATCCAAAAGTGACAAATAAAAGGTATTGTAAGTTTGCACAATGTGTTTATATTTAATGTTTGTTCCATCTTGAAGGAAGTTAAATTGAACAGTTTAAACTCAATAAACAGGTAAAACTATATTTGTTCGTTAGATAATAATACTTTCTACCTAATTCATCATCTTGCTGTCCCTAGTTAATTCAGTCTTACCATGCTTATGAATGTGCACATTTCTATGACTATATTTGATGTCTGACAATGATATTTTGGTCACTCAGCTATTAACTTTATTGTAGTCATTTTTCTAAATAACTATAAGTCACTAGTTTCATGTTCTGACATTTCAGTCTGATAACTAATATCAGATCATTATTTAGATTCATGAATCATGAAATCTTCTTTCTTCTCATTGGTAGGATTTAATTGTGGGGAGGCAGCAAATATTGCAACTCCTGGATGGTTGAGGGTAGCCAAAGAGGCTGCAATTCGAAGGGCTTCAATTAACTACCCTCCCATGGTGTCTCATTTTCAGCTCCTTTATGAACTTGCACTATCATTGTGTACAAGGTTAGATTTTAGTAGTAGAATTTACTTTGCAAGTTTTGTAGACAAATATGCATTTTAATTATCATCGCAGTTTTGATTGTATAGTCTCCACCTTCCAATTTTGGTTTGATGTTTTGTATTTGATTCCCACTCTTTATTGGACTGAGTATTTGATAGTACTGGTGGTATGAGGTTCTCTATCTCTTTATACTGTCCATTGTTATTAATTGGTGACTATAATAAATATTAAAGGAATAGAGATGTAACTACATATAGCTATAGGAAGCAATCACTAGGTATGACTTAGATGTGGCAACTGTGTGAGGACACCTCCACTTTTATGTGTAGTTACGAGTTTAGAAATGCACACATATGAGCTGAAGTATAGGGCTCCAATCACGAATAGGTGCATGTCTCCCTTCCATTTTATTTCTGAGATTCTTTACTTTCCTTGTGATCCTGTACTCTCTCTCTCTCTCTTTCTCTCTCTCTCTCTATATATATATGTACAGTCTCGATGATCCTGTTTGTAGTAGATCCACTGAACCAAATGCTATGAGTAACATTTCAAGTATCATCTTTGATACAAAATCTAAATCCAGCTTTAACTTGAACTTTTGGTGTGAAGGTGCATGACCTTACGCAGTCACCATGACCACTTAGTGAGCTTGTCTCGTTTCCCTTATCTAGTGCCCCTTCTCTTTTCTCCCTAACCAATTATATCTTCCCTTGTCTATGTGCATTGTGCATGCCTGTTTCTCTTCACCAGATTGTTGATCGACCAAAAAGCACTATATAAGAATAGAAAATCGCAAACATAATGAAGAAATGAAATATAAATTCTCTATTTCCATATTTATATAAAATAGAAAGGAAGCTAATTTTTTATTAGGAATAGTACAGAGAACTTGAAAACATACTATTTTTTCAGAATTTAAATATGTACTTTTTTTTTAGAACTTAAAATTGCAATGTATTTGTAGGATCTAATATAGTATTTTTGTTAAGTTTGATAAGTATTAGAAAATAATCCTTATGAACCTCAAAGCTAAGAAGAAGTGCAAAAAAAAGTATGTATACCACATTGTGAATAATAAATATGAGAAAGTACACATACCACTGTCCAACTGCCTTCATGTTTCAGCAAGATAAGGATGTGAGCATAATATCATTCTCCATTTTGTTGGCAAATTTATAACTCGTTTGTTGGAGAGGAAAATATGTTTTGATTTTTAGCTTCAAGAATTCCACACAAGATTCTCTACAAACAAAAAGTGCCGATAATAATATTATACAAAACAATAGGCATACCCGATATAGCCACATTATGGAGTGTTTAAAAATTAAAAGAGTCAAACCTTTAACGGTTAAAAACATGCCATTTTTTCCTAATAAAGCCATTCTCTATAGCTTATAATTTTAAAAAATAGTTTTAACTAGCATATCTTTAAATATTGTATTCAAAGGGTTTTGCATCTTTCTTTGCCAATCTGTACCAGCTACAGGTGTGGTATGGTACGGTCAGCATACGATGTCAAGCACTAACCGATACTCACACAATAGACAATATATGAAATCTTAATTTAGCTAACTACTTGTAGGGGTTTCAGTGTTAGATATATGTGCCCTAGAAGCCAGATTGGCTTACACTTGTAATACACTTCTAAGGGCAAAATTATAATTTTAACTATAAATAATAAAATGGGTTATTTTCTATCACAGTGTGTATTTTGAAAGTGTCTGTGATACATCCTTTGAGTTAATGGTAATAATAGTTCATATTTTCAAGAGTTGAAAATTTAAGACATGAATTTTTATTATTAACTCATAAAATGCTCCCAATCGTAGGATCATCATGAGGATGGAGATTGATTCGGAAGGTTGGTGTACGATCGCTTCTTTTGATAGATGAGTCTTGAATCTACAGTGTAGAGACACTGGAGCGAGAGTACAGGTATTCGTTAGATAACGAGGGCATCGAGCGTAACTACCTCGAACAGTCATAAGAAAGTCTACCTTCTCGTCGATGACTGGCTCGAAGCTGCAGTGGTGTGTCTAGTTCTTTGGCCTAAGGTGCATCGACAGTTCACCTTGAGGGTGTTATAGTTTGACTACACCATAACTCGATCTCTTAGCCATTCGAAATTCTGAGGTGTATATTGGCTATAGCATGTTCATTGTAGGAATTGAGTTGCACTAATAGGGGATCTATCTACCTCGGTAGATGAGGAGTGGTCCTATGATGATCATGAGAATCAAGTTCATAAGCCCATGGTCATGGCAGAGTGAAATAATAGAAAGAGTTTCTATTAGGATTTTCACATTGGACTTGAATCGAATGATTAATTTATATGACGGAAATTAGGGTTTGACGAGATCACCTTAATCCTAATCCTAATCCAGTCGGGGCTCAAGATAGAGGAACTTAATCACACAGGTAATTACATCGAGAGGCTCGCTTTCAATTCTAATGGGTTGCCACCATATGCTGTTAGGTGTCATCGACGGATTTTGGGAGCAATTAGAATGATTTGGGTGATCGATCATACTAGTTGTCTGAATCAGAAAAGTTTTGATTCATCGAAAGGTGTTTTGATGATGTCGATGATAGAGATCGCGACATATCCCATTACCATACGGAACTGAACCTAACTGGATCACACATATAAGGATTTGGATCTGGATGCCATCAATTAGACTAACCCAGTTCAATTGATTTGAATAAGATTCAATTAGGTTCAAGAAAATCATGCTAGCACATGATTGAGCCTAATGTTCTTCTTTAACAATCATTAAAGCTTGTCTCGATTGAGCCAAATGTGTTTGAGCTCACTCAGAAATCTTTACTTGGTCTGACTGAAGCTTGTCCAGGTCAGAAAAGGGTTGTCTTAATTTATGAGATAAATTTAAAACAACACCTGCCATTTTCGGTCACCTGCTAATTCCTGTTTTCGGACATTGGTCAAATATTGATCCTGGACACTTAGACATCTGCCCATATATCATGCACCCATAGGAGAGTACCTGGGGACTTGTCCCTCTGCTAAAAAGCAGACAGGAAGGGAGGCGTGCGGCCCATGAGGATAAAAGATGGAGTCCCATACAAATGGGACTCCAGGTTGCTTCAGGAGATTAAAATATGTGGCGCCAAGAAGTCTTGTTTGACCCAGTCTTGGCGCCACCTTAGGAGAGTTTTGAGGATCTCTCATCTGATTGGATCAGATGATGTCATCCCACTAATCAGATTTAGGTCTGATTGCACAAAGGGCCGTGATTGGCCAGGATGATGTGGCACTGCATGGCGCAGCAGGGTCTATATAAATCTTGTCTGCGCCCAGAATTTAATTCTTCTACCTTTAGCCCATGCCACATAGCCTCTCTCCCTCCACGCCACCCTCTGGTTCTCTCTCTCCTCTCCACGCCCAAGGGCTTTTGGGCACGAATAAGATGCGATCCAAGCAAGTGAAAGGTGCCAGGAAAGGAAGAAGGCAGCATTACTGCAAGAGACAACGGCTGTTCTTCAAAAGCAGTTTTGAAGACCTTCAAGATCAGATATAGATATGATTTTTGGAGGATTGATTGAGAAGGAGAAGATCTCCAGATCCTGTTCGAGTGGATACCGGTAAAAGCCAGGCGCTTGCGTGGCTACATCTAGAACCCTCAGACAAACATTGGGATCATCACAGGGTAATTGGATTATCCAAAACAGAGGTATAATTAAATTAGATTTAATTTTTATTTTTATTTTTATTATCAGATCAATAAGATCATATCTGAGGAGTCTCAGATCTGATTAGGATCTCAGAGAAAATTTTTTTGAAATATCCTTCTTGATCAAATTAGATCTGAATGAACCTGACTCGGAAAATAAGGCTTTTTCCTTCAACATACGATGTCAAGCACTAACCGATACTCACACAATAGACAATATCTGAAATCTTAATTTAGCTAACTACTTGTAGGGGTTTGAGTTAGCTTTAAATTGAAGGTTGTTTGTGTGCTATAATATTAAATTGTATGGTCTTGTTGGAGATTTTCTCTGCGAAAACAAGAGCTGCACCTAGACTCTGAGTAAGCCAATCAAATGACTGGTGAATGTTTACATGATAATGCATTTGAGATCACAAATTTTCAGAAATCCTGAAATTGTTTTGATGAACTTCTGATTTGAACTTCAGGAGTTGTATATAAAATAACAATATAAATCAATTGGCGTAGTATGATCCAATCGATTGTTTTGTGATTTGAAATCTAGGTTCTGGTTTTGGTTTTCATCGAAGGTCAACAAAATCTTTCAATAATTTTAGCTCTGGATTTAGTAGTTTCCTTTTGTAACTAATTAAAAACAAATAATACAAAAAAAATGCAAGAAAAGGGGCCACCAAGGGAAACAAATCAGATAAGAATACTAGCTAAATAAAAATTTAGGTGAATTTAGTTCAGAACCTTCTAAAAAAGTTTTATGAAATTGTTGAAAATTGATATGAATCCAAAGATAGAAAATTTACAAGAAAATACACATTAAAAATAATAAGACATCATTTAAAGCAAAACATTTATTTATTGAAACAAAATTAAATCAAGTGTATGCATTCATGTTGGAGTAACATCTACTATTCTCAACACATATTTTTTGATAAGAATCTTAATTTCCACATGCAAATTCGTTCTCAAAGTCAAGAAAACCCTAATATTTGTTCTTCTGATTAATAATTTTTCTTTTTTAAAACAATATTACTTAAATTTGGCGATTTGAGTAATAACAAACTCGCCTATCAATATTTTCAAAATTGTATTTGTGAAAAAATAAAAACTGAAATTACATTTGTTAATTTGATAAAAAATGTTTCTCAATATGCAGACTTTGTAAATTATAAATAGAACTTCTAAGGTTTTGCTTACTCGGCAAAATTTTTGTACTACCAATTATGAAAAAACAAATCCAGTTTATCTCTTAATTTCACGAAGCATCCGATTCATATACTTAAGTTTGATCTTAAGAAATCCTTTAAAAAATTCAAAGACTTGATCAATCATGATCAATTCAACAAGAAAGAAAAAAGCAAAAATTGACCAAAATATGAAACTGAAAACCTGTATCTACATTTGATATGACCATTTGATCTCTGTTTGTTACAGCCAAAGATGGCTGAAACCATGGTACTTTACAGAACTAAGACCCAAACTAATCAAAGTTGGAAAGACCTGAAACTTTGGCTTCAGCCTAAAACCTTGATATTCGTTCATTGTTTAGGCTTACCTTTTAATCACTAAACATATGTTTTTCTGTTTATTGTCTTATGTATATACATAGATATATATTATGGTGCTTCATTCATGACACTTGTTTATGATCAGATCATTAAACTGCTGCAGCTAATAACTAAATGTTCCATTTCATGTATTTCCACATGCTTCTTATTGCTCAAGTTCCAATATATGGGTCCATAAACATTACAAAGTTACATTACAAAAATCTGCATATCACTTCATTAATGTTTTCACTGTTTTAAAATGAATTACTATTGGTTTTCCCTCAAATGAAAAAATGTGGGGAGGGAGACCTACTTCACTATTATAGTTCAAACTCGTGGTGACCATGGAATAATCCTTTGAGTTCCCCCTCTGATTTGAAAAGAGTCTGTGCAAGAGGGAAAAAAGACAGGATTGCATTCATCTCTAAGGCACAAAATGCCATAGAGTCCAATTGTAACAAAAACCAGTTTGTTGATGTCATATTAATACCCATATGCGCATTTCATGTTCAATAAATGCACATGGTATAAAATCTACCTTATACCTATTCTAGAATGTTTGTGGAGACTAATATGTTTATTGATCTTGCTGAACTTTACTTTTGTATAAATTTTTAAAACTAACCTCTTTTATTACTGTCCGAAGCAATTTCATTGGATCACATGACATACTATATGGTTGTAATTTCATGATCTCTCCATACTATTGGCTCAATCCTCAAACAACTTTTACGAAGCAATTTAATTCAAAGCAGTAACCTAAGTTTTGCTCTTGTAACTCTGTGGGATTTTCCTAGTCACCACAAACCTTTCTTTGACAAATCAGTAATATCATAAATATTAATTATTTTTTTGTTTCTTCACCTCACCAACTTTTCTTTGATCTTTTTTCATCCATATAACCAAACTGCTCTCTCTCTTTTTTTCTTTCCGTACTGCTTCAACTAACAGTCACTTTAGCATTGATTTGGATTGTCATAAGAAGAACATGCACAATTAGCTGCTGTATGTTTTATCATGGATCATCTATTATTATTTTTTAAATTTTTTGACTCGAGAGGCATGCAATCTTCCTTTTTCTGTTAGTTGTTGGTGTTTTCTTTGGGTGGAGGTGGGTTGGGGGGGGTGTTGGCAGCCCTACAGATGTGCTGGCACAGCCACCAGCACTGGCACTTAAATCCCGACATATAATAAGTACATCTTTTGGGAACTGAATCCATCTCTGTGAGCATCATTTATCTGCATGGTTCTCACTCTCTTAGGCATGTTAATTATACATTATATTTTAACAGCACCCAAAGTTATTAGTTTTGTCAAAACAAGTGGTTCTTCTGCTCTATATCTTTTGCCTATGACATATTTTTGGCTCCACATGGTCCTGCTGTCATGGAATAGCTAGTGTCAGTTTGCTTTTCAGTTTGATTCGCTTAAAAGCTGTTGAAAATATGGGATCTGAGTTTTGCAATGCTGTGTTATTTTGGATGTCAACAAAATTGTAGTCTTTTTGCCCTACTAAGTCAGGTTTCCAGAAAAAGAATCTAGATATTTTAATTATCTTCTATTGTTAATGTAATAAGCATAGGCTTTCTTTCTTTTCTTTCTTGTAGGATGCCCAGGGGCAGCAGAAGTGAACCACGAAGTTCTAGACTGAAAGATAAAATGAAAGGAGAAGGAGAAGAGATTGTCAAGAACATATTTGTTCAGAATGTGATTCAAAATAATCACCTACTTGGTTTTCTTCTTGATAAAGGATCTTCCTGCATAGTACTTCCACAAAATGCACCCGAGAGTCCTTTATGCTCAAATTCACTTGTCAGATTTCAAGTAAAGGTGAAACCAAGATTATCACTTGGTTTGTGCAGTCACCAGGAAGCAGTGGAAGCAGCAAGACTTTTGCCTTCTGATGATATCACACCAGGCTGGAATGCAGGGATGAGAGACATGAGTGGTTTACATTCACTTAAAGGAAATTCTGTATCTGTTTCGCAAGGAAAGATGATTACATCAGCAACATGCGGCAGATTTGGTGCTGCTGATTTCTACTCTTCTTCAGACTCACAGAATGAGGACGGTGAAAAAGAAGGTACATTCCAAGGTGATGGGCTACTAGATCAAGGACTATTGTCATGTGTTACATGTGGAATTTTGAGCTTTGCATGTGTGGCTGTCATTCAACCAAGAGAAGCAGCAGCAAAATACCTTATGTCTGCTGATTGTGGTTTCCTTAGTGGTCATATTAGTGGTTCTGGAGAAGTAAGTGGTATCAACTCAGGTAAGCTCCAGCATTAGAATATATTATGCCTGTTCTCTCTCTTTCTCTCTGATAATATCCACACTTGTGGGTATATTCATTGGACATCTGTCTCTTAATAGCATTCTTCAGGGTTTATATTAACATCCATTGTTCTATTTAATAGTTTACATCTGTCAACATTTTTAAGAAGTTTTTTCCATGCTCACCTAATTTTGATTTCACTAATAAAATGCAAAGAGTATGAAGATACTTTTAGAAGTAGAGATTCTTGGGGTACAACTCATTTTTATGTCTTCATTTTGTATATTGAACAAGACTTAAAAAGAATATATCAAAGTTGACAGGTCAGGTAGTCAACTGGTGGTTTTAGAGTGACAGTGGGTTGGTGGCTAGGTGCAGACCCCTGCTCACCTAGGGAACCAACTAGAAGATTGAGAGAAAAAGATAGGAAAATGCTGCTAGGAACACAAAGGCCCAGTTTGCAGAGGAAATTAAGATTTTGAGTATAAAGAGGCTTTATCCTAGGTGGGGTTAAAAAAGTGTAGGTTTAGTTAGGATTGGTCCTTATTTTTGTTTGGCATTAAAGCTTTTATTCCATGTAGCTATTGTGGTTTTCTTTTTTTTGGTTTGGACGCATCCTAAGGATAAGAAAATGATATTTGGATAAAATTTGAGGATAAGTATCAAAAAGGTGTAAGTTTTCTAAACTTGGCCCCTGCAATACCAACTATTCTCCATTTTGTTTGCAATATAGATTGTTTTGGGGAATAATTGAAATATTATTATGATAGTGAATGATAAAAAAAAAGAGTAAGAAATTACAATAGCTTGTTTGTATTGCATAAATATGTCGTAAGGCTAGACTTTTCTAATATTAGCATATAATATTGTGATTGAATACGTATCATCGAGTTACTGTATATACATAATAGCATATTATTTTTAATATATTCAAAATAAATTGTGGAATATAAGTTCTTTATTTTATTGCTATAGGATATTATTATATGTTAAGATGCATATATTAATTTTACAAAATACATAATATTATATAATTTATTAATTATTATAAAATATAAATGTTTTGTTATTTTATAATATATCGATATGCTGTAAAACAATTTATTATGTTACACATCATAATGTATGTTATGTCCATAAGGATGGTAGGGAAAATCTGGCTGGGTCTTATAATAGAAGAGGATGAAGCAAGTGATTGTACATTATAATCAAATTATGAATTGTTATGGCATGTATCAGATAAAAAGTTTGTACTTATTCGTAATGATTATTTAAATGAAAATTGGCCAAGTTCCATAACATAAGTTTGGTAGTTCATATAATTGCAGATTAATTGACATCAACTAAGTTCCGGAGACAAATTTTTCAAAGTGCACCTAGGTATATAATAGCCATATCCATTATCTTGATCTTCTTTCTTCTCCAATCATGTGTTATGATATTCTTGTATGTCAAAGAAAGCAGTCATTCACATGTGACTTTTGTGGCTTGGCTGGTTGTCACTAATCACTATCACATATGTGTGAGTTACATAATTGAAAGAAAGTGCCCAAGTACTATGAACATTTTGAAGACCCATGCAAATATAGTGTCGAATTCAATCATCCATAATTTCGGTACCCGTTGTACATTGGCATGTATTAGTAAATAGTAACAACGTACACTATGGTAGGATCACCAATCGCTGTTACTAATATCTGATGTACAAAAAAATATTTGTACCATATTAGATGTAAATTTTGCAAAGTGCTACATATAATGTCTGCATATCCATCATCACCAATCCTTCCCTCACCTTGATCAAGCATCGAGATGGAGCTGCTGCCCATGATGTTCAAGAAATTGAAGCATTGTGGTCATATTTAAAGTTACCTCTCCTTGACATTTAATGTTGGATAGCTTGTGAAGTACTAGATCCTCCATTCTTGCACTTCATATATTAGCCAGTAATACGATCATGTAAACCACCAACACACCAACCTCGGGTTATATCAACAGAGATGACCAAGAGGCTTGTGTAATGGGAAATTGTCATATGAAGAATTCTTGTCAGCAGTCAGTACCTCCCAATTGTACTGTTTTCTATATAATATACAGTGTCAATTATGTAACCATCTCATGCTGTTGGATTTACCTTTTATTCTGTTCACAGAACCACTTGCATGTTTGTTCTGGGAGAAAACTTGCACGGTGATTTGTCAAAAAAAAAAAAGTTCATGTATTTGTGATTTCACGTTGTTGCTTTTATATGCATATTGCTGGGAGAAATATTTATGGAAGACTCATAGTTCTTTCAGCAGAAGAAAGAGTTTGAAATATGACATATTCTCAACATTTTAGATCTTTTGCTGAGTTTAGAGTTTGAAATATGACATAAGTCTCCACATCTTGGCTCTTTTGCCAAGTTTAAAGTTTGGACTTTCAGACAGTTTTTCCTTGTGTGTCTGCAATGGTCATGCAATATTTTTTTTAATAGTGAATCAAGCATGTATTTCTAACAATTGTCCGTCTCTGTCTTCTGCTTTTCAGTGGTTTTATGTGTTCCTTAGATGCAAAATTGCATATCATTTTTTCCCCTTATTTCCTAAGTACTTAACTCTGTGCAGGACAAAGAGGAAGGCATACTGAAAATACAGTGGATGATTACTGGGTTCATTGTAATGCATATTCAGGACAGGTTTCAGAACAGAGTGTTGAAGTCTTTTCTGATAATACAGGCCAGAGAGGCATCTCTGCACTTGATCTTCTAGCTTCTGCCTATTGGGATACATCAGACACTGAGGAAGAAGTTTTGCATGAGAAATCTGCTTGTACTGATGAAAATGATGTTAAAGACTCCCCATGTTCATCTAAACCAATCGAACATCCAAACTTTGCCATTGAATTGCAAAACTTATGTTCAAGTAAGGATTCACAGAAGGTGACAGATTTGTCCTTGGTTGGAGCAGACTGCGAAAATGGAACATGTGCTCAAAATTCTTATAATGTTAGTTCAGATGATCCAAATAGACCGACAAATGTTAGTGCTGGTGAGAAATGCCAGCTGCAATTGGAGTTCTGTGGCAGTAATCAGCCAGAAAATGCAAAATCTGCTGGAACAGATAGTTTAGATGATAATAGGAAAGTCACTACTTCTAATAGTTCTATAAAATCAATGGAGGAACCAATAGATTTTAGTTACAGGGAAGTGGATGATGGTTGTCATGCTACTGAAACTGCTGACAACCAGCAGGCCAACATGAAGATGGGAAACCCATCTTTTGGTTCTGAAGATTTCTCCGTTCAACCTGATGTCTGCTGTGACTTATCTGAAGCAACAAAAGGTACTGGTATAACAACACAATCAATAAACGTTCATACTAGAATGATGAATTCAGGCATACTGCCCCTGCGAAGATGTGACAAAGATTCTTCTAGAATGCATGTTTTTTGTCTTGAACATGCTGTGGAGGTTGGCAAGCAACTTCAGCCGATAGGCGGCATGCATATTATGCTCTTCTGTCATCCAGGTGAGTTCTGGAATTGTTTATTCATACATTTCTGTGATTGGTGGTACCAAGTTAACTTTTTAAAATTTTCTGTCATTCTCGGTCTGTTTTACTTTTATGCTTCTATATTCATATATTTGCATCACTGCTTCTATTAGCATTTTCTTGTCATTTTTCCCTTCAAAGTGGTTCCATTTTCTGGTTACATGCATGCATTTAGCTGCATAAATTGGCAAAAGAGTTGGTTTTCACAAGTGAATCTGGACATTATGATCTGCTTTATTGGGCAAAAACCTTTCGTGATCTTATGTTGAATAATTATGTGTTCTCTATATTTATTTGGCTACAAGTCGTTCTTGTGTAAGAAATGGAAAGACACCTGTTGTTGACATGATATACTTAATTTTTTGTCAAGTAAACTGGCTCATTTGTGATGCATAATGAAGAGTTTGTAGGCAGTTATGATTGCCTTAAAGTGTTGGTCAGGAGGAACTTTTCCGCAGCTCTGAAATTTAGTTCCTGCTAGATGTTAGATATGAGATTATTTGAACACTTTTAAATGCTTTTTCTGATAAATTTAGGCCATACACTATTAGATTATTAACATAGGTCAACAGAACATAAATTTGATAAAACCTGAGAAAGGGAACCTGTAAAAGTAGATGCCATAGTTACTTTACTACTGCACACCTTGGCATAGGAACTACTGTGGTTACATCTATAACTGAAAGAGCTTTGTTCCAATAATATGTTTTCGTGATGACCTGGGACCTCACCTAGAAAAACTAGCTAAAAGATATATTTGGGTTTCTTTTGGACTGCTCAAGTACTAAGATCGTCCCAACGCACAATTGATATGGGACTAAACACACACCCTCATGGGTGCTCACATGCTTCCCTTGTTTAAGCCTTGGCTTCCTCGTTGGAGGAAGGGTCCAATTAGAAACACCGCGATGGTTTATGATCAGCCTGAAAAGGGCTTGTGTTATGGTGTCTCCTAGTCTACTTGGACCTTGATCTAGTTGGTGATACCATTTGTAGTGACTCACGGCCTTACAAAGAAAAGCAAGCTGGAAGTTATACATTAGTCTCTTTGGATATGCTTAAATGCCCAAGATGTTCCTAGTGCATAATTTATTTAGGACTAGGTACAGCCACATGGGTCTTCTCGCTGCTTATATTATCTGTTTCTGGCTATAGCCTCTGTCATAACTCAGGAACTTACCTTTTTCTTGTACAGTATATTTCCAGGTTATCTTGCATACCTTCATGACTTTTTTCATGTTTCATGAAGTCCAAATAGGATTCATAACTGGAATGCATGGGAAATCTAATTTTCTCGTATATTTGGTTGGTGGGACAGGCATCTGAAAATTAGTTCAGGTTTGGAAGCTTTCCATCCCCATGAACTATGAGGGCCAAGTTCTCGGTTTAGTATTCAAGAGGAAAAAAAAAAAAACCCTGAAAGATGAAGATTGAAACAATCTTTTATTCAATAAGATGGGAGTTGCCTTAGTGGCTATACCAGATGTTCTTGGATGGTATATATCCTAGAATTTAGTTTGTATAATGCAGGTGGGGTCATAAAATTCTATAAATGATACAGTATAAAGGTTTTATGTTTACTTTTAATGACCCTAATTACCCTAATGGTTCAAACTAGTATTAGGGGGGGTACTGGCTGATGGCTGGTTCAGCATGGTATGGATCCATACCATGCCGTTTTGGGGCGTACCGAGACCAGGAAAGCTGGAGAGAGGGGGAGAGGGAAAAGGAGAGAGGAAAGGCGGCGAGAGGGTTAGAAAGGGAGAGGGAGCGAGGCTGGGAGGGAGGGGGGGGGTGTTGATATAGGCTGAGAGAGAGAGGGCTGAAAGCCCTCATTGTTGGTGGTGAGGGGCTTAAAAGAGAGAGGGCTCGGAACCCTAACCCTAACCTTGTGCGAGAGAGAGAGGGAGAAAGGGAAGGGGATGTGGCAGTGGGAGGGTGAGTAGCATCAACAAGTTGCGAGCACGTGGGGTGGGGCGGAGGGACGTTTGAGAGAGCCATTGACATGAGCGAAGGGTGGCTTGTTTGAGTCTCGAATGATTGATATGGGTGTTGGTGTGCGAGAGTGGATTTATTGAGCAATCACCCCATCTTGATTTAGTAGTACGAAATTGAGTTGGAGTCAAGCTTGTTAGGAGGGTTTAATAGCATGAAGCGAGGGGTTGGGGGGTGGGGGGGTAACATGTTGAACTAATTTAATAGCTGGAACCATGCTGGTCCTTGACTAGTCTAGTTTGATATGCCTCAAATCATCCGGTTTAACATGGTTTGGCTGACATTGGTCCTTTTTCAGTAGATGTCTTATCCAAAGTTTATTTTTAAAGAGACAACTCAAAGGTAGAATCGTCTATGCTCCATGATCCAAATTAATGAGGGAAGAGGGGCATGGTGTTCAATTACTTGCTGGACTTGAGGATAGCTGAACAACCTACAGGATATACTTGCAATCTTTTTTTATCCTTCCTTTCAAAATTTGACAAATGAACCTCCATGTTATGCATCAAGCACTTACTATATCAGTTTATTCCTTCTAGAAGTTTGAAGGTGCTTCATTAATATTGTTCACTGAATGACCTAAAGTGAGAAGTAGACATGTCCTTCCTTTTTTGCTGCCTTTGCTTCCCGTTCTCTAATTCTGCGTGTTTCTTTGCCTGAATAAAGAAAGTTCCTTTTGCTGGTGCTTTAATTGAATGCTGACGTATGTAGCTTCCTCTTGGTAGAGAAAGAAGTCATGCTAGGTATGTTGCTGAATTCATTGACTTGCAGTCATCAACTTAATCCATAATTTTTATATGCATAAATACCTTCTAGAAGATATACATTTTCTTGGAAGGCTTTAGCATGCTTTCTGTATCTCACCAAAATTGCTAAGGTGTGGTTTGGCATCATTTCCAATTTTTTATTTTTCAGAAATAGAAAAAATTGAAATTTTATTTTTTATTTTTTTTAATTTATAAAATATAAATATATTTGGTATAGTCAATTATTTTTTAAAAAATAAATATATTGATGGTGATGGGCATCGTGTTAGTTTGTAGAGGAGGTAGTAGCGATGATGATGATGGTGATGATGGTGGCAGTGTATGGTGGAGATGAGGTAGTGACAAGGGTGGTGGTGGTGATAGTGGTGGCAGCAGGGCACTAAAGATGTGGCAATGGCGACGGCGCAAGTGGTGTGGTGGAGGTGGTGATGGTA
The DNA here is from genome assembly GCA_006176705.1 of Cocos nucifera. NCBI lineage: Eukaryota > Viridiplantae > Streptophyta > Magnoliopsida > Arecales > Arecaceae > Cocos > Cocos nucifera. The sequence continues at coordinate 2,446,123 of QRFJ01000107.1, read as the reverse complement.
GTAGTAGTGATGGCTGCAGGTAGTGGTGGTGGAGGTGCTAGCGATATGGCGAAGGTGGTTATGATGGTACGGGACAGCAGTGGTGGTGGTGAGGGTGGCAACGGCAGCAACAATGGTAGCGGTGGCAGCTAAGGTGGTGGTGGTAGTGGTGGGGCTCGTGTTGGTCGTGGTGGTAAAAATCATGAGTTTTTGTTTTTGAAAATATTGAAAGTAAAGATTTCTTACTGTCATTTTTTTTTAGAAACAATGAAAGGGGTGACTTTTAAAAAGCCGAAAATAAAAACACTAATGCTAAACATGCCTTTTGTTTCTATTTCTGTGATTTTGTTTCTAGAAATGAAAAACAAGAAATGAAAGCAATGCCAAACAGGCCCTCACCATGTAAATATCTGTTTTTCATTGAGCATTCGTTTGCGTGTAAAAAGTCTTGGATTTGACAAAATCACAGGAAAAGTGGTTATGATGATGTTGCTTATGGCTTTTTCTTCCCCATTTTATGGTCTATTTTGTTGAAAAAACAATATTCGGTTCAAGATTTGATTGCATTCTGTATTATGTTAAGACTATAAGGGCATGCATGCAAGTCTCTAATTGATTGATTTTGTCCCCTTCTTTTGAGCTGCTGAATATGCATGCATCTTTTAGTCAGGTGATGGATATAATGTCTTCATTTTCTCTTGTAAATCTTGTTCTTCCATATTTTTGGATCTTATACCTGACCAGCCTAAAACTCTGTCCAGACTATCCTAAAATAGAAGCAGAAGCAAAACTCTTGGCAGAAGAGTTGGGATTTGATTATACTTGGAAGGACGTGCATTTCAAAGAGGCCACAGAGGAAGAACAAGAGAGATTCCGAGCAGCCTTGGAAGATGAGGAAGCTATACCTGTAAACAGTGATTGGGCTGTGAAATTGGGCATTAACCTATATTACAGTGCCGGTCTGAGCAAGTCTCCCCTATATAGCAAGCAGATGCCATACAATGCAGTCATATACAAGGCATTTGGATGCAATTCCCCAGGCAACTCCCCGGTAAAGCCAAAGACTTCCGGGAGGAGACCAGGCCGGCAGAAGAAAATAGTTGTTGCTGGTAGGTGGTGCGGGAAAGTTTGGATGACAAATCAGGTCCATCCATATCTAGCTCATAGAAATGAAGCTCAAGAGCATGATCATGTGGAACAACTCTACTCCCAAGGCACTGGTCAAAAGCCAAAAGTTAAGACAGATGCTAAGGATGCACCTTCTGAAAGGAATCCATCAGCTAGCAATGGAACGGCTGCAAGAAAATCTGGAAAGAAGAGAAAGAAGCCTCTGAAGAAGGCAAGCAAGAAGAAACCCAGACGCACCCAAATAGATAAGTCAGAAGCTATGGAAGATGTGCCCGAGACTTCCTCATCACCCTGTGGAAGGGTTCTGCGAAGCAGCCATTCTAAGCATGCTGAGATCACTAAGCGGAAAAAGTTTAATCTGAAAGATGAAGTTGAAGGAGGGCCGAGCACACGACTCCGAAAACGGACATCAAAGGCCGCGGAAGAGGTCCAGACTAAATCAGCAAGCAGGAAGCAGGTTAGACAGAGAAAAGCAAAGAAAGCACAGGCTACAAATCCTGTGACCAAGGATGAGGATGGGGAATATATATGCGATATCGAGGGGTGCTCAATGAGCTTTAGTACAAAACAAGATCTGTCTTTGCACAAGCGTGATATCTGCCCTGTCAAAGGGTGCGGGAAGAAGTTTTTCTCGCACAAGTATCTGGTGCAGCATAGGAAGGTGCACATAGATGATCGCCCGCTTGAGTGCCCATGGAAGGGTTGCAAGATGACATTCAAGTGGGCATGGGCAAGAACAGAGCACATAAGGGTCCACACCGGTGACCGGCCCTATGTGTGCCGAGAACCGGGGTGTGGTCAGACATTCCGGTTTGTGTCAGATTTCAGCCGTCATAAGCGCAAGACAGGTCATTCGGTAAAGAAGGGCAGGAGATGACTGGCAGGAACTTGATAGTCTTTCTGATCTTGGAAAGGTGGGAGGTTTGCAAATTGTCATTTGCAAATGCCCACTTGTAGGAGATTAGGATAGGTTAGCAACCTCACTGTATTCTTCTTGTCATGTTAACACTAATCTCATATTGCCTGGTCTCCATTGGGCCCAATCATTTGTACTTTAATTCTTAGCGATTTGCTTTTTGAAACAAACTGAAATTGTCCAGGTGACTTGCACATTTTTGTGGCTTAGCATGCAGGGTGAGTGGAAAAGGTCTGCATTCTTATACTGGGTAGGCATGGGAGCCGCCTTATCTTCATTTTCGCTTAACTGTTAATAGCTCGTTTACATGGGATGACCGCTGTGCTCAGGATGTTAAAGAAATCATCACATTGTGGCAATCACTGTCGTCGTTCATGAAGAGCAAGTCCGAACCTCAGCAAAACTGCTACAAGGAAATTCCACTTAAAGTTATTCCTGATTAAAAAAGGAATACAAAAGGTACTTGTGTGAGAGCATGGTTGTTAACTTGCAAATGTCAGAGAATTGATGAGAATATCTCACTAGTCACTTGCTCTAAGGAATTTCTTTCCTTGCCCTTTTTTTGTGTCCTTTTCTTCTTTGGTTAGGTATGACAGGAAGAGACTCCTCGACGTTACAATTGTTGATGCAAGGTACCTCTAGCATCCACCTGAGCCCTAAATACGAGAGCAGCAAGGGTGTCACCGGGCCCTTCATGTCTCATGTTAATAGGTGAACCCCTGTCAGTTTGCTTTCCATATGGCATGCTCGATCCATGCAAGCAAACTTGATACCATTCATACTGAGGAGCACAAACTAATATCAGCTGTCACATAAGAGAGATGCGGTATGTTGTCTTTTGCTGGGTCTGTCATGTTGCACGATAGAATTGTTGGAATTGTACAAAGTGTGAAGAATGTCTACCAGGCTAAGGAAAAGTGCAGGGAGATCGCAAAAAAAATTGCTTGAAGATAGTCGAGCAACAAGTATAAGCCATGAACAGTCGATCTGTTATTAAGATGGTTGAGCAATTAGCAATATCTAAATCGGAAAGGTCCAATTTGATGGACTCTGCGTTTTGCCATGTGGAATATCAGTAGCCAATGATGCTTGATCAGAAAATAAGCTTTCAAGTCATCCACCTGAAAATCTTTCTGCAATGGTAAGAGAGTGAGCAAAATTTACAGTCTGCTATACAAATGACAGCTCCCAATTTGGGGGCATTAAAAGGCATTTCTCGGACATGAATCAAGAGCAGCATTAAGCCAAGGCTTGTTACAGCATCTATCATACAACTAAAGGACCACCCATTTCTGATCAGTAATGCAGCCACCAAAGCCGGAAATGCAATTGGGAACAAACTGCTATGTGCAACTCTGACCAATGAATGAACTGTAAGTTTGTAGTGAGTAGTCCTTAACGTTAGTACATCCCTTTAAATATAGGACTGGTACGGCATATACTTGCTCCATATTCCTCATATTCTTCTTTTGTGTGACAAGACTGTTAAATAAAAAAGAAAAAGGAATTAGCTTAAAAACATGTCTTAGCCTTAAATATAACACAGAAAACATCAAAACAGGGAAACATAGAAAGCTTGGCAGAACAGTGGTTACCGTATATTATTTTGTAAAATCTGCTATTTCTGGTATGCTGAAACTCCTCATTGCATCTTATTTGTAAAGCAGTGAGACATATTATGTGCAAAACTGTTGAAATGAATGAAACTAGACTACATCAAGAGAACTCTACCTTGCCATTGGTACTACTGCTACATGGGAACTACGGATAGCCATGACTGCTGGGATTCTTGAGAGTAGACAGCCAAAGTTACATGCATCATAGAGGAATTGACCTTCAATTGAAGGCACACTTGACCATAATTTAGGGGTTCTACTAGTGGATTGGATCAAAATCAATATTTGATGGTTCCATTGATGATTCCTAGGCACTGATGGGAGCCAGCATCAGCATTAGGAACCAACAAAATACCAAACTTACTGCAAAATTCATGTACACCCTAGTTTAATCTGCTCTTGGGACTGATCTGTTGCCTACCTAGAATGTCTAAATGAAAGGTTTAAAGATGGAGTGGTAATGATCATTGTGCTGACGTCACCAATCTTGTTGGCAGACCAAGTGTCTTGCAGCACTTACATCCAAAACATTATGGATAATATTGACAACTTGTGGGCTGTTTTGGGAAGGTTGATCATTGATGTCTCTTTGATTCAAAGAGATTGTAACTGTGGTGTGGTTTGGCATGCTAAAATGGCAAGCACAAAACATAGTGAAAGAATTGGGCTCGAGGAAGATTGCACTGAACTGGATAAGTTTTTGGTCATTGATGGCACAATTTTCGTAATTTGAAATATCCTTGTATTGCTGGTTGTTTGCTTCTCTGTTTTATCCAAAGAAAAAGGCAAATGTCAACGGTACCACCCAGGGTTGCTGGTTATACTGTGAGGACCTGTGCCTAAAGTTTAGATCCAGCACTTATAACTGATACCATGTAGAAACACACTTGTCCAATGATATAAGTCTCGACCCAATAGCCCATCATGCCCAAAAAACCAGACTAAGTATTTCCAATTCCTCGGCACTTAAAGATTTCTTCAATGTTTCATAGTATATCATCTTATAATTTAGACGATCTTGAAATGATTGGTTAGGGAAGTGCATTGAGTTGTATGGCTTAGATGCCCATTAACCTCAGATGTTGCCATTGTTCACTCAACATTCTCCACTTCAATGGCAATGTCAAATGTGCAACCCCTCTGACCAAAAGCCTCAGACCACCTTTTATTACAGTCAGAGTCTAAGAGAATGAAAATTATTACTTAACAAAATAATCACCTAGTCTCATTCACTCTCAGCTTGTATGTTCAATTTTCATTTGTTTACTCTATGTAAGACAGTGATTAGTTTATTGTTGACCAGGTCACAAGTATATTCGACATTTATTATTGACTAATCTAGAATGACATAATTGTACTTACTAAAGAATAATCATTGTAAATCCTCTTAAAATGCATGTATATATATGTGTGCGCATGCGCGCGTGTATGTATGTATGTATGTATGTATGTATGCATGTATATTGCAATAATTCATATTCTTAGTGCTTTATGATAAAAATTCATGTATTACACTATAACTGCAAGATTATTCATCAAGTTCATTGGGTTGTATCACCAAACCATGTTAGCAATCAGTAAATATAATCTTCAACAATAGGACTATAAATGACATAAAATAGGGGATGAAAGAAAACCATCTGAGAGAAAACATACCTCATAATATTCGGGCATGGATGCAACTGCAGAACCTCCAAACCAGACTGCAATTTTCTGAATAGGATGGCTCAGTACATTAACTTCCACAGGTTGAGACTGGGGAGCCAAAGAAAGCTCAATGGTTAGAAGTGCACATAAAACCAAAGAAATTTAGTAAAATTACACCTACTTTTATATCCACCCCATGTCGGGCATTGGATGCATCAATTCGATCATCCACTATCTTCTTCAAATCCTGCTGCAACCTTTTATGGAAGTCCTTGAACATGGTTGATCCTCCAGATAATACTATGTTCTGAGACCAATTCCAAACTGGTCGGTCAAAAGAGCTAAACTAGAAGCTAACTTTAGTATTGCCAGTATTCTTCTACTCATTTTTCTTCAGAGAAAACTATTAAAAAAATAGGTTTGTATTTTTGCAGTAAATTTTATACTTTACCTTATATAGAGCCCTCCTTGTATCAATTGGTGATGACTGAACACACTTGTCAATCATATCAGGCAAAGAAGTAGTAAAATCACCATCATAGATCTCAGGATGAAAGAATACCTGGATAAAATTGAACCATTGGTAAATTGGTGCACAAGAAGATGCCATCAGAGAACTCATTCCCAAATAACATATGAAAACAGAAAACAAGCATGTCACCCTTTTGAATAAATTATAAATGTTAATCCAAAAACCTGATAATATGATTCAACACAGATCAATGCATTATGTGTTTTCTTGCCCTTTTTCATAATATAATTATAGACTAAGGTCCACTATCTTGGTATTAGGTACCATATCAGTACCTTACCGGTTTGGTATAGTACAATTGTTATGTATCCTATGCCGAAATAGCTTCCAAACCATTTTTCTCATTTTTTTTATCTTGGTACACCTTGATACAAGTCGATACACTTGATATAGGTCGGTACACACCTCAACACGGAGTGGTATGCTTTGGTACAGGTGGCGAGGCTTGTACGGACTCGAAGTGGGGTTTTATACCAGTTTCCTCCCAGTATGGTATGCCCCATACCAGGTCATACGGGGCAATACCATAGACCATGATATAGACTTAAAGGATCAGCCAAGTTGACCCAACAAACATCTCTATTCTTTCTTCCTCATGCCATTTCCTTCCTTTCTTCTTATGCCTTCAATTTTCTAATCTACAATATATATCTCATTTGCATTGCTTATTTATCCTTCCTATATCTATTTACATTACCTAAGGGAATTTTTTATTCATCATTTTTTATTTGGACAATGGGTATAAGTGAATTGTCTCTAGCCTTTCAAGCATGAATTTGAACACATTGACTCTAATTATCTCTAGATAATGACAACCAATTACTTATATCAAGGTTTTCAATCTTGATATGAAACCTCATAACAATATCTTACTGTACAAGTCAGGTCAATATGATACACCCTCGTACAAACACATGGTACACTGTTGGAGGCAAAACAATAACTGAACCATGGGTTAGTACGCTACAATATTGAGCACCTGTACCATATTGGTACCTTTCTGGGTTAGTACAAAACACCTAGTGTTGGCAGGTGTGGGTTCGTATAGATAACCATGACTTGATAATGCAATTCTTAGAAAACTTATATCTTGAGAGAAAACTCAGAAGAAGGTTGATTTAGGCAAGAAGAGAATATTCTAGCTAGCCATTGCAAGAGGCACTTAAAGGCAAAAAATTGAAAAAAAAAAAGAATAAGAGAAAGTTTTATCTTAACAATCTAGAATTGATTATATATTTGGAATGGGCAGTCTCCACAAGAAAGTATATAACAAATTTCTTTTGAAAAATGATAAAATTTAGTCAATCATACAAATGAGAAACATATTAAAAAAGTCTTTTATTTTATGAATGTAATCAATACTCTTGGGTTAACAAAGACAAAGTATAAAAATCGAACCTCAGGTCCAAGAAACCGTTCATATCCAATGTCACATAAGTATGATGCCCCAGTCTTGGGTTTGATGCCAGCCCATTGCTTGATGTACTTATCAGGTTTCTTATCATGTTTATTATACTCCTGAAATCATCAAAAAAAATTATTAATTAGTAGATCCTTCTCGGTATGATCAATCCCTTTCAAAAAGATGCATTAATACTGGCTGGCTGTACACATGCTTGCAAGATGATGATCTGTTCAGAATGGCAGACCTACATTTTAACTGATCTAGTAAAGGCATGGCGGGCCCTATATACTGCTGAGAGTTGAATACGCATTCTACGAAAAATTAGGCATGTTCTCATGCTAGCTAAGATGTTATTCTAACTTGATATGAAAAATATAATATGAAATTATGCTAACAAAGAAGAAAGATCCCCTTGATGCTAGAGCAAAAGCAAACAAATAAATAGAGGACATAAAGTGCCCTAACTGCCCTAGTACCTAGGTTAGCTATGAGGGCCCGTATCTTAACCCCTCAATATTTGGGACTCAATACCAGCTTCCCATCAAAATCAGAAGTAGAGGTAAGAACTGATGCAAATTTTGAAATTATAAAATCTTGTGATAGATCGGTATGATGTTGTGGTTGCAAGGATGTTACAAGAAATGATTTTTGATAATGCATGCTTATATGTAGCCCTTATCTCAACATTTGAAATTGCGAACTTATAAATCATTTTACAATACAGAATCTGGTTTTAGTCCATACAAAATGATCTTAAATCCAAGTACTTATCCCTTTTTAGCATGACATATTTTTTATGTAATAAATCTGCATTTAATCATGAAAACCATTTCTCTAATCCTTTCCAACATTTATTTATTTCATAGAAACCTAATATGTTGTCCTGAGTAGGAAGAGATGATGATAAAGTTGTCTGAAGATAATCATAAACCCTTACAACTAGACTGAAGCTTCTCATAGATAACCATAATCATCTTAATCTATATGTGCTAGAGACATCAGCAATTTATGATAAGAAAAGATGATATAAAAGTTCCAAAAGCAACAACAAGGGGATGTTATGCAACCATGGCAGTATTCCTAATTAGCATGTAAAATTTACCTTCACAATGTCTGAACAAGTGTAACAATACATTTCTTTCACCTTCCGGGCTATATCAAGAGAGTCCTCTGGTGGTATAAGCTCTCCTCTTTCCTGTATAAATCCCAAGATGTGGCCAATTGTAAATAGATTATAGCATTCTGTATGCTTTTTGAGAAAGCAATGACAAGCTTATTCTAACCCTTGTTAAGAAAGTTTTCCAGAACAAATTTTGTAAAATTATAAAGATCAGCTTGGATCAGCTCATGCAAAATGAAACCAGATATTAATTCCCCTATAATAAGAGGTTTTATTATTGAAAATACGGTATAATGCCTACTCATTGTTGAGCTAATTCTTATATCTCTTCCTTCTTTTGTAATTTCTCTCTTATCAAGGACCAAAGCCAAAAGAAGGCCATGTACATGTTGTGAATTCTTCAAATAATTTAAAATGGCAGGTTAAATTTTGCATTCACCGAAAAAGAAAACTCCTATGTAACAAATTTATCAAATAGTCAATTAATACATTCAATAAATTTTGTATTGCTAAAAAAAGGTTTTATAGCCTTCTAAGATTTAAAACACTAAAAGAAGTTCTTGTTAGCTGTTGATAACAAGCATAAGTCAGATATTGATTTTCGGAATGAAACTAAAGCTATAGCTTCTGCTTCCTGCTTATATGAGCAGGATAACACTATATGTTAACTGCCAACAACTTCAAACGGTCGTCCAAATCTCATCCCATCTAAATTAAATGTAGTTGCATAAGGTATATCATTGATGTTGCATAAACTTAATACTAGATTGACATTAATTTGAAGAACCATGGGGCATTTTGTCTCTCTCCTTTGAGCAAACTGTTCTAGCTGCATGGTCTGGAGACCAGGGGCCTCTAGGCACTAAACAGAAAGATATATAACTTAATACCCAACATATGGAGAAATAGTGGCATATAAATTAACATATTTGACATCTAACTACTCGTTCAGTCTCTAAATGCATGTGACCTAGAAAAACTATATCCTTATTCCTGAGATACATGCTATGAAAATCTAAGTTATTTCTTTCTTCTTCTGATGCAAGTTATTTCTTCCTGTCTTCCATCTTTAATGTGTAAATATTCTCTTGACATTGACTATGAGCATTTCAATCAGAAAGTAAGAATATATTTTATGATTTTAAAACATGGTTTTCAGAATATCTCATAAAAAGTAGGGCTTTTAACAGATATTTGTGATTTTTTGATGGAGAAAGTTGTAATAAACATCCCCTCATCCAAATGCTTTCTATCTTGCTATGGATCAATCAAAGTTCAAAATCAATTGGAAAACCCACGCATCTATTTGTTTTACATGATATCAATAATTTACAGGAAATGAAACATTGAATACTTGAATCAGAAAAATAAAAAGAAAAGAAAAGAAAAGAGAAATACAAAGCTCATTCTCATAGTCTGTTCAAATATTGGATGAATGCTTTCCTCCAATATTTAGTAGATTTCAACCCCAGAAAATGTTGTACATGCATTTGAAAGCGAAAAAGAGAGAAATTGTGGACACTGACTGAGCGCAATAAATTGGTCCATAAAGATTTGTTTGCTCAGTCTCCTCCAGCACTGACACACGTTACACTTGTGTCATATCATATAATGGCATTATGGGCTAACACAGAATACAGCATGACAGTACACACTCATCTAATGGCCCTAAGTTATGTGCAGAGTATTCTGAATTAAAAGTCGTTGGCTTTTACCTCCCTTTCTCTAAAAAAGGGAGCAAAAGGGGACAAAAGCATCCAGATCTGACATTTGCATTCATATCCACAGCTGCATGCAATCTTCTGGTGAAATGCTGATTACAAAAGTCATAAGTCATTCGCTTGACATGAAACTGCATAGCAGTGTTACTAAAATTTCCAAGGAAACTTAGTACAAAATGCCTGCTTGAACTGACATGATGCATCAGATGCTTTGCTAACCGTGCACTTTGCATGTTATCATCACTGCTGAATTGGCTGTTTAAGTTACTCTTCAAGCAAAATTCAGTTTGAGCCTTTTACCAAATTCCTTCTGTGGATTCAGCTCTTCTCCATGGAGCCTCCTCAGTGTAGAACTTAGTAGCAAGAAACTTGTATTTAGTGTCATGAACCTGCTTTGGAGTTTGTCCAAAAAATCCTCTCATCCCACTCTTATATGTTTCTTCATTCTTTTTTCTTTTTGCTAGAGAGAGATTTGCTCCTTGCACCTGTTCTCAGACCCCCTCCCACTTCAGGTAACCAGGGAGTACAATGAGGCGCAGCCAGATATCAACTTGAATATGACTCTACTGTTGGTTTAAGATGGTCATGGTCGACCCAAGCAAGTTACTTCAAGAGGAGATTCTCTCAGCACTGATTGTAGTTATTATCTAGTCTTAAATATCTAAGTTCATCATGATATAATATATATCCATATTCTTTCACGAGAATAGAAAATGATTTTAATTGTTTGTCCATGTAATGGATTGATGTAATAAATACATCAAATAGCCTGTAGTTGTCATATAATACATTTAGACTGCCATGGTACATGTCATGATAGGTCATTATATCAGCTAACAGCAGCCACTGTTTAGAAATATCACAATTCATAAATAAATGTTCTTAAATATGAACCCAGATAATAGTTTGTTATCACATACAACCGCTTCATTCAACTCATGACCAGGAAAATGAGAGACTCAGAGTCAGCAAACTATAACTTATATATGAGAAAGCAAGATTCTCATTGCTTATCGTCGGCAAACATAGTTAATTACAAATAATATATCAAGTTGGAAATATGATTAAATCTGAGAAATAAATTACTGTACAAGTTTGGTCACCAAGGTAAAAATACTGAATGAAGATATTACTTCATAATATTTCATCAGTTAAGGGGGGAAAAGATCCTGCTTGAAAAGCAATGCAGTAAATAAAGCTTAGCCACGTCAACTGCTTACAATATTACTTTTAGAACATCAGAAGCATAGCAGGAATTACGTGCATCCAGACAAAACATAATCCTAGACTATGTAGACTTCAGAAAGAGTCATGTACCCGTAAAAGTTGCAAAACAAACTGAGTTACATCATTTCCGGCAATTGGGAAAGATTTGATGCTGCTCCCAATCACGTAACCATCCACAACTGGAACAATATGCGTGGCCCCATCTCCAATATCAACTACAACCCCTGTCATTTCAGACTGAGAAAAGATACAGATCAACGTTAAAGAGAATGATGTCTCACTGCATAAACTTCAAAATCATGAATACATGGATTTTTTTTCCAAATATGTCATTCAGTATAATATTAAGACACAAGATGATTCATTAAAACAAATAGCAATATGCTAGTCCCAAGAGCTGCAAAATTGAAGTGCACTGGCCCAAGTGTAATTTAGGCTTGAATTAGGTTTAGACTTAACTATTTTAATGTTCTTAGTTTTACTTTCGGATAAATTTCTTTCTCATGGAGTCCAAGTAGTCTTATATTTCACTGTTATAGGAGAAAGTTAGGTTTTTTCTATTTTCTAAAGGGTTTTGCACTTATTTTTGTGCCATTCTGTAGTGAGTCTATGAATCCTATTTTGAGTAGGAATAACATCTAAAGCTCCTACTTAGAGTCTAGGTCAGATTATGAAACTTTAAATTGTGATTCTGATTTGCAAACATTTTGATGGTTTTGGATCGGTGAATCATCAAAACCAAAACCGAAATCGAAAATGGATGCTTTTAAATTTTTAAACTCATCACTGAAACCCATCCCCATTTAATTTTAGTTAAAACCTCCATTTGGTTTGGGGATAGGTAAAATATTTGGGTATATATGTTGCAAAAATAAGATTCTAGATGATGAAATCCTTAGTAGCCCTGTTATGTCAACAATGCATCCTTTATTTCTAAGGATACCTCATGGATTGGATATGACTGCAACTTCTTTGGCTTGTATCTATCTCTTCTTCCAACTTCTGATCATCTTTGTTTGCTTTCTGTAGGGCCTCTGCTAAGAAAACTACAGGCCACAAATTGCTTAGGGGCACATTCCTAGTTCCCACAACTTCAAGTATTTCCTGTAACTTCTCATGTCCATCAGCAAACAAAGTCCTATTTTGAGTCTATAATACATCCTGATGATTAACTATAGTCAAGAAGGTTCAAGTTCTTCACCTACTGCATACTTGAGATATCAATATTACCTTACACAAAGCCCAGAATGTCTACCAGCCACAAACTGATCTCTATGAAAATATTGCATAATTTGACAGGTCAATGGAACACTATAAAGCTTATTTTAACACCTGCTTTATCACTCAGCAGTATCTGATGTTACCTAACCTGAAATGGCTGTTGATTACCATTGTTGTTGTTCTTCATGGACCTTTTTATCAAATGACACAAAAACTTTCTCCACAGTGATCTGTTTAGGAAGTTCTGCATGTGGCTAGTACCAAAGTTTCAACCATCTCTACACAAAGTCACATCATCTACAGGCTCAAATAGCTTCCTTCTGCCTGGTTTGCATTGTGAACTAGTAAAACATTATGCCATCCATTAGGTTCTTTTTATTGAACATTCTTGTCCTTTTACTCTATCTCAGTAACAATGCAATTTTTTCCACCATTATGCCTATTAGGTGGATATATGAACCACCATTATCAACCATGGGCCTTCACTTAAAGCATTGTTCAAGTTAATCACAACCCGGATGCCATGAGATATCCCAAGTTGTGGGTTGTTTCATCAACTTTACCATGGTGAAGGAGCATTTAAATCCCACAACTATGGATAATCCCCAAATCAAATATATCCACATCAATCTAGTCCTATGTTTAACATCCTGAACTATTAGATATCCCCTTGATGGCTTGATTTACACCAATTGGCACCCAATTCTTAAACCTGACCAAATCCTAGTTCACCCAAAATATATTTAGGGGCAGTTTGGAGTCCTGTAAGTGGAGCCACATGCAGCTCAAGATGCAAGTATGGCTAGCTCACTTGGTTAAATTCCTACAACTCAAATTGCACATTAAATGAGTTGCTTGTTAGGCTGCAACTTAGAGCTATCTCTAGTTGGTCGACTTGCAGTCAAAATAGCCATGAAACTAGTTATAGCTCCTCGTATAGGTATCTTAATTATTAAAAAATAAAGATTTTTCTACCTCCTCCTACTCCTGCTCCTTCCCTCTCCTCCCCTTCCCCACTCTTGAGTCCCTCCTTACCATCACCCGTAATACCACTACATGCCCTACCTAAGACTGGCAAATGTGACCCGACCTACCAACCCAACCCGTGTTCGACCCGCCATAAGTAGGTTTGGATTTAGGCTAAACGGATTTGGATCATAAATAGGTCGACCCGTTTAACTCGTTTAATATTTAGGTCAAATTTAGATTTTAAATATCTGACTTGTTTCACCCGTTTAATCCATTCAATGTTCAAGTCAGGTTGAGTCAGGTAACGCGTTTAACCTGTTTAACCCATTTAAGACATGTTTAACCTGTTTAAAACCTACTTTAACCTATTTTTAACCCATTTAACCTGTTTAACTCGTTTAACCTAACTTGACCCGTTTAATAAACAGGTTAAATGGGTCAGATTAGGTTACCTATTTAATAAGCAGGTTGGGTTCAGATCTAAATTGTTAACCGTTTAATAATCAGATCATATCTGGGTGGATGATTTTTTGAACCAACTCGCATCAACCAGACCCGTATTCGACCCGACCCGATCCAATTGCCATCCTATCCCTACCACCTCCAGGAGACCTATGGCCACCTTCTCCACCTCAAACTTCACTACAGCAGATCATTCCTTCCCCTTCTTCCTCTCTCCTCTATCCCACTCTGCTCTCAAATTCCTCTTTATCACTACCCTTGATGCTGCAACAACCCCTATCACCTACACGGGGCCCGTAGCTGCCTTCTCCACCTCCAACTTCATTATGCCGTCCTTATCCTCCACTCCACCTCCTTTGCCATCCACCCTCTCTACCTCTCTCCTTCTCTGCCCTCCTCAAGCATTGCACTACTACTCGCTCCCTCCCCATGGGAGCCTATGCCAAAGCTCTCTCCACCGGCAGCTTCAATGCTGACTTTTTTGTCCAGAACACCCTCATCTTCATGGAGGTCAAGTTCTCTAAGTTGGCATCCGCTTGCAAGGTGTTTGATGCAATGTTTGTTAAAAATGTCTCTCTTTTTCCCAAACTCTCCTCCAAACACAAGATGTGAGCTTCCTCGCAACTTAAGTTGCAATATCGCTTAATTTGCATTGTAAACTTCAACTACCATGCTCCAAACAACCCCTTATTGACAACTAATCAATTGACCCTAGGGTCTAACTACTTATGGTTTGTGTAAAAAAACTTTAAGGGCCAGGAAAATGTCAAAAAACCACCCATACCTCATCTTGCAATTTTAAGAGCATCATTGTTTCAAAATTAGCAAGGCCATACAGTTTCTGTGTTACCATAGATGCAATTACTTATTTATCTACATGGTTGCCCAGGAGTTGGCCAACTATAGAAGTAGTTACTTCTTCACCTACATTCATTCCCAGGAGTTAGCTACTTTCTCACCTAGACTGCCATAAGGATGAAGTCATCTGAAACTTGGCTAGGTGTTTTATAGAACCAAGGGTATGGTCTTACCCTTTAATAGAGTGGCTAGTATCCTCATTTCAAAAATAAAACTACATAAACTCATAACTCTTTTACTATTACAAATTTGTGATGATTTCCCTAGTTGATCACATAGTCGTTTGGTAGATCGATTTAGGATATCGCATTTTAAAAGTGAAGAGGCCAAACAACCTCCAGTAGCCCTGTTTTTTCAGCTTATGCCCCCAATTTACACATGGCAATATATCAAACATCCGGCACCTATAAGTCCATAACACAACTAGACTGTCCCAACCTCAAGACAGAAAAACCAAGACCTTCCATCATTTTAAAGATAGGATACTAGCAAAAGGAAATAGTCATTCTATGATTTTGGCCAAGCCTTCAACTAGTAATCTATCTAGCAGTAAATCTTGAACAATACACAAGAATATGAAAAGGGAAATATATGCTAGTTAATAGTTTAAAGATAACCAACCTTTGAAGTTGCATATCCAGCAGAAAGTGCAAGAACAGGTTGGACAGCAACATACAGCCCAGGGACATTAAATGTCTCAAACATGATTTCTCCAGCACATTCGCGATCTTCAGGGGAATTGACTGGGCTCTCAGTCAGAAGAAAATAATGCTCTTCAGGATCACAGCGCAGGTAATTAAAAATGGATTGCTGCCAAAATTTTTCCATGGTATCCCAATTCTCAACCTGCGGAGGGCACTATTAATTCCAAAAGAAGAGCATAGAAGCATTAAACACAAGAATGCTAAATCTTTACCAGCCCATGACGTATAGGGTAATTGAGATTGTATATGCCACTAGAGCGAGACAGCGAAATAGCCTCCTCTCCAATAAAAAAATCAAGATCAGCCATTATGCCCGCATTGTACTGTGCTAGCCAATTTTCCTTATTAGAACCCTCTGATTGATTCAAGAAGGATTCGTTGACAGCTACTACAGTAGGAATGATGAAGCAAGGTTCAACATTACCAGCAAATCCCATTTTGCTATACCTAAATGCAAGAAAATCTAATATTATCAATAAAAATAATATATAACCTATTCAGGAGTCAGGACAATATTAAGATAGAGATGTAAAAGGGTATATCAAACAGTAAATGAGTATAAAAAATGTCAAGCATCCAAAAGAAAATCCTAAACATCATGTTGGAAGCATTACACCGACATTATATCTGCATTATCATCAACCAGAATAATATCTATGAATTCCTATTGAGCTACTTGTAATAAAAGAAGGAAAAAAAAAGCTACAACCTTTTTAAAGAGATTTATAGGCCTCAATTACCCATGTCCATCACCACCAAGTCAACTACTATAGGAAAGTCATATAGCATTGACTTAGTCATTACACAGTCAGTCACATCTATACACCAACCCTTCATATTTAGAAGATGTCAGAAAGAAGTTCATATAGGTCATCGTTGACACCTCCCTTTATATTTAGAAAATGTCACATAGAGGCTCATTTGGTTCATTGTCGACCTTTCCCTCCTCTAGGAAATGCGAAGCAAAAGAAAGTACATCTTACCAATTCCATGATATATGACCCTCAAGTTTCCCCTCTCATACGCTCGGTCAAGTCATAGAAAAAGGTAAATAACCTACTATAATAGCCATGAACTTGAATCAACAAAGTCTATAGTCCATTTTTTGACCTAGACATGAAGCCGTTCCATCATTTGCATGAGTAGGATATCCCAAAATCCCCATCCAAGCAGAATCAAGGCGGATTAAATGATTATGATAATATTTCTTCATTGCTGCGTTTATGTCCCACTAGTTTGATAAACTCAAATTTTTCCTTTGAATGAACATTAATTACATATCATCTCAAAACTTTAGAATACTAAAATGACAGCCCTATGCAGGGACACAGCTGTCTTTTCAGACTTCTAAAGTCATAATAAGGACCTACACCTAGGAAATTACCTATAAATTCATGGTAGCTGCTTACTCTGTCAAAAGTAAAAAAATGCTAATCTGCATCTATGCCTTGGAGCAATCTACTCTAAGTGGTAATTGAGCACTCAAAATAAAAGCCTTACTGTATTCTCATACTAAAATGATTGTTACATTAACTATAAATAATATCGATTTATCAAGTTACAACTATTTTTACGATTTTGTAACTGTTAAGATGTACTTCAATAAGATTTTATTGGTTTTATTTTATACTGAAGAACTTGACCAAAGAGTACCTCCATGGCTCCATCAGAGCAGTCCTCAGATCAGATATTACTGGGAGCCTGAGGTAAAATGGAGAGTGATAGCATTCCTATATAAGGGGGAACGGGTCCAAATAATGGATTAGAACAAGAAGGATGCTTCATCACAGGCATGATAAGACTGGATGTTTGAGTATCAGTTTTCACTAAAAGGATCCTAAAGTAATCGAGTACTCCATTCAATTCAAGAATTTGTATTTGAAAGTGCAACAAAGTTGTACTCTATGGTACTTCACTCACAAGGTTAGTGCATTGCAGCTGAAACATACAGGAAAGTAATTGTTTTTTTTTAAAAAAAAAGGTACTGGCAAACTTCCCTTTCAAAATATAATTAATGAAGTCTTGGAAAAGTTTGAGATCATACTGATTTGGAAATATTTCTGGATGATAAGGTACTACGTTGTGAAGAAAGTTAACCAGATCATAGATATCTAAGAACAGCATCATAAAGTCACAGGCTAAAACTAACATAAAGAATGATAATACATGCCTCACTGTTGTCTAATGACCATGATAAGCATAACCAGAAACCAAAGTTTGTATAGTACTCTTTAAAGATTTGGAGCATTCTGAGAGCAAAGGCAAAGGATAATGTTTCTGGAAATGGGTGGAAAGATCAGTTTCTAAGAAGAAGCAAAAGAGATGTGTGGTAATCCATAGATACACAAACAAATTCTTGCTTTCACATTGTCCCTTGAAAACTGCCATTCCTTTTCTTAAAAGAAAAAAATGGTCAGAAAAGCCTAGGGCTTTACCTGGATGCATGTACGTGTATATATGTGTGTGTGTGTGTGTGTGTGTCCAGGTACATTTACACACACACATATATAAATGTATGTATGTATATGAATGTATATACGTATGTATGTATGTCTGTATGTACATATATATATGTATATATATATATATATACATATACATCTTTGTGTGTGTGTGTATATACATATCTGCATACATACATACATACATATACATCTTTACATACATACATACATATACATCTTTGTGTGTGTGTGTATATATATATATCTGTGTACATACATACATACATACATACATACATACATACATACATACATATACATACATATACATCTTTGTGTGTGTGTATATATACATATCTGTGTGCATACATACATACATATATACATACGTACGTACATACGTACATACGTACATACATACGTACGTACATACCTACATGTACATACATACATGTACATACATACATATACATATACATAGATAATATGTACATATACATACATACATACATACATACATAGATATATATACATACATACATACATATACATACATACATATACATGCATACATACTCCTCTAGCAGATCTCCATCTGGACTCCTTCAGCAACGTTTCATCCAGACTCCTCCAGCAGATCTCCATCCATACTCCTCCGGCCGCATTCCATCCGGACTCCTTCAGCAACGTTCCATTCGAACTCCTTCAGCAACGTTCCATCCGAACTCCTCCAGCAGATCTCCTTCCAGACTCCATCCAGTCGCCCAACAGGCCTCTTCCAGTCGAAGCTTCTCTCGATTGCTGGAAGAATCTCGGCATCAATCCTTAACATATCAAATATCAGCCAACACAGACAATCTCGGAGACATCCGAACCTCTCTTGAACCACAGCTATACGAAGCTCTTCACTGCTAACACCTACTCCGTCCGAACTTCAACTATTAAATCCCAACGGACTGGCATGTCGCGACAACGGACATCACCTTCCGTAACAAACTCCACGTGGTCTGAACAGCCCACTATCGGACAGTTATGGCTGTCACCATCAGTTTGTTACAAACTCCGCCTATATAAGAGACCTTCCAGATATGTTTTCTCTCTAAGCTCTAATTTCTCTTCTCGTTACTTTACTCTGCAATTTCCTAAGCACTCCATTTCTGTTGGTCAAAAGAACTGATTTGATCATCGGAGGGTCCTGTCGGAGCCACCACCCCCGACTCCGGGTGGAACTTTATTTTGCAAGTCATCGACGGCGACCTCTTCTTCCTCAACTCTAGCTCGATTCAGCATTAACCAGATTCTGCACCAACAGAATTGGCGCTAAAGGAAAAGACATCTTAAGCACTTATTCTAAAAAAAATGCTCAGTCGATCTGTTTGCTCTTTTCTTCGGGATCCATCTCCATTTAATCCCCTTCAGCTCCAAAAATGCCTCCAAAAAAGACGACCATCCGGCGATCTACCGCCTCCACCGTCAGATCTGAACCAAATCTGCCTGCTTCAACACCATCATCAGCACCACAACCTCCACCACCGACGGCAATGGTGGATCCAGAGCAGTTCAACCTGCTGATGCAGCAGGTTCGTAACCTCACCGAAATGGTGCAGGCCATGCAACAATCCCCAGCGACAGTCCAGTCGGAAAATCCTCCGTCGGGATGTCAAGAACTAGTCCCAAGGAGGCACACTTGGATCAGTAGATCCAATACTCCTGAGAAGGAGAAATGGAAGGCAGAAGATTCCTGCTCAGACCATGATTCTTCTTCGGAGGAAACCTTCCCTATCTATAGCTAGAAATCCTCCGAGATCCATGATCGAGATGAGGCCCTTGATCGAAAATTTCAGAAAATGAATCGGCGAATTG
This sequence comes from Cocos nucifera, assembly GCA_006176705.1. Classification (NCBI taxonomy): domain Eukaryota; kingdom Viridiplantae; phylum Streptophyta; class Magnoliopsida; order Arecales; family Arecaceae; genus Cocos; species Cocos nucifera. The sequence goes on along the minus strand of QRFJ01000107.1, from coordinate 2,426,311 downwards.
AGAAGCTCTCCCATGCTGCTCCAGCTAACCATGACAACATCTACACCGACCCTCCTTTCTCCCAACGAATCATGCAGGAGTCGATCCCGCCGAACTTCAAGCTCCCCCAATTTGAGAGCTACGACGGGATCACTGATCCGATCGACCATCTGGAGGCCTTTTTAATCATGATGCTACTCCACGGCGCGCTAGACGCCATCTTATGTCGAGCTTTCCCATTTACTCTGAAGAGAGCAGCAAAAAACTGGTACTCAATGCTGAAGCCGGGTACGATCTTCTTCTTCGACCAAATGAGCCATTAGTTTGCAGCTCATTTTGTCAGTAGCCGATGTCCAAGGCAAGGCTCGGACTCCCTCATCAACATCAAACAGCAAGAAGGAGAGTCCATCCAGGCTTATGTCAACCGCTTCAACGCCGCTGCACTGGAGGTTCGGAACTTGGACCAATCTATTGCCATGGCCGCACTAAAGGGCGGCCTTTAGAAGATTGACTTGCTGTTCTCCCTGGAGAAGAAATATCCCAGAGATTTTGCTGATCTGCTAGCTCAAGCTGAAGGCTATGCCCGAGCTGAAGAAGCCTTCAAATTGAAGGACGAGAAAACCGCAAGAAAGCGGCAGGCAGGCGAGTCTAGCAAGCCCGCAGTTGAAGAAAAGCCGAATGAAGTTCGGCAGCGCTCTCGGACTCTTCCTGAGCGCAAGCGAGCCCGAACTCCTCCTCGAGCTCACCGTCAAAGAAGCCCTGATAGAAGGGCACGAAGGAGCTCTCCTTCCAGAAGGTTCCACAACTATGCCCCCCTCAATGTTCCAAAAACTCAAGTACTAATGGAGATCGAGCAGCTATCGAGATTGGAGAGGATGCGCACTCACCCTGGCAAGCGCAATCATAACAAGTACTGTCTCTACCATCATGACCACGGTCACGATACTGAATAATGTATTCAGCTCCAAGACGAGATCGAGGAGCTTGTCAGAAAAGGCCAGCTTGGCCGATTTCTGCGACGCTGGCCTGAGGCAAGAAAAGATCGGCCGAGGAAACTACCACAGTCGGAACCACCGAGGGAAGAGCAGCAAGAAGATTGCCCACCTCTTGGCATCATCAACACCATCTCTGGGGGACTTCGGCGGGAGGAGACCGACGAATCTGAGGGGTCGGCTAAAAGGCAAAGAACTGAGGAGCCCATCGCTTTTACTGAAAAAGATGCACAAGGAGTTCAATTCCCGCACAATAACGCGGTTATAATAACTTTAAATATTACAGACTATGATATATGCCGCATTCTTGTTGATAATAAAAGTTCGGTCGATGTCTTGTTTTATGATGCTTTCTCCAGAATGTCTATACCTAATAACCGACTCGGACCAATGAGTTCTCCATTGGTTGGCTTCACTAGTGATGCAATGCCAGTTGAAGGTATAATAACTTTAACTATGGCTGCAAGATGATATCCAAGGCAGTCCAGGGCGCAAGTGGATTTTCTGATGATAAAAGCTCCATCTGCTTCTAATACAATTCTTGGCTAGTCTAAATGCACTTCGGACGATAGTATTGACTTACTATTTAAAGATGAAGTTTCCGACAAGCTGCGGGATTGGAGAAATCAAAGGAGATCAAGCTTTGGCGAGACATTGCTACTCAATTGCCCTGCAAAGGGATGAGTAGTCTGACCCTTGCCCAATTGATGGATTGGACGTCTGGGATGACCTTATAGAAGAGCAGGGAGAACCCATGGAAGATCTTATCTCAATCCCTTTGAATGATGAAAACAAAGAGCACACAGTGTAGATCGGCTCTAATCTGAGAGAGGGGGTACGAGAGCAGCTCATCGAATTCTTGCAGAAAAATGCAGATGTTTTTGCTTGGATCTCTGCAGACATGCCAGGAATTGATGCCAAAGTTATGGAACATCGTCTGATTGTTGAACCCAAATATCGACCAGTGAAGAAAAGGTGCGCAGCCATGCCCCAGAGAGACAAAAGACAATTGCAGAAGAAGTTAACAAGCTCCTCAAGGCCGAATTCATTCGAGAAGTCTCCTATCCGAACTAGGTTTCTAATGTGGTCCTTGTCAAAAGGTGAATGGCAAGTGGAGGATGTGCATAGATTTCAAAAAGTTGAACAAGATCTGTTCAAAAGATAGTTATCCCTTGTCCAAAATTAATCAACTGGTGGATGCAACTTCGGGCCATGAGCTCCTCACCTTCATGGATGCCTTCTCCGACTACAATTAAATCTGGATGGCATCAGAGAATGAGGAGAAAACTGCTTTTATAATTGACCGTGGTCTCTATTGTTACAGGATCATGTCTTTTAGGCTAAAAAATGCAGGAGCAACATACCAACACCTGGTCAATAAGATCTTCAAGGAGTAGATCGGTCACAACATGAAGGTATATGTAGATGACATGTTTGTTAAGAGCTGAGTTTCAACAAATCACATAGCTGATCTTGAGAAGACTTTCAGTGCCCTACGGAGATACAAGATGAAGTTGAATCCGACCAAGTGCATCTTTGGTGTGACTTCGAAAAAGTTTTTGGGGTTCATGATGTCGAGGTGCAAAATTGAAGCAAATCCGAAGAAAATTCGGGCCATTCAAGAGATGACTAGTCCAAAATCAATAAAGAAAGTTTAGCACTTAACAAAAAAGGTGGCGGCCCTTAACCGCTTTGTCTCGAGGTCGGCCAAGCGATGTATGCCCTTCTTCCGAGTTCTCAAACAGCCAAGGAACTTCTGTTGAAATGCTGAATGTTAACAAGCATTCGAAGAACTCAAAAGCTACCTCGGCTTGCCTCCCCTATTGGCCAAGCCTGAACCTAAAGAAGGATTGTTTTTATACTTGGCGGTCTCCCTAGCGGCCCTTGCAGCAGTCCTAATCAAAGAAGAGGCAAAAGTGCAGCGGCCAATCTACTACATAAGTCGAGTCTTGAGGGATGCCAAGATCAGGTACACTAAGTTAGAAAAACCAACTTATGCTCTACTGATTGCAGCCCGAAGACTCCAACCTTATTTTCAGGGGCACACCATAACTCTCCTCACCGATCAACCAATCAAGGCAGTTCTTCATCGAACAGATACCTCCGAAAGAATCGTAAAATGGGTAATTGAACTTACAAAGTTTGACATCAACTTTCAGCCTCGATCGTCAATTAAAGCTCAAATATTGGCAGATTTCATAGTGGAATGCACTATCCCGAATGAAGCCAAACTAAAACAGAATGAGATTAGCATTCCATGGTTACAGCCGAGCTCCTCTAAAGAAAAGACCGACCTTCTTAAAGGCTTCTGGGCCTTGTATGTGGATGGTTCATCCAATGCTTTGGGCGCAGGCGCTAGATTGATCCTGGTAAACTCGGAGGAAGTCATTACCGAATACGCGCTACGCTTCGAATTTTCTGCAACAAACAACGGGGCCGAATATGAAGCTCTGATAATAGGATTAAGGATAGCCAAGAAGTTGGAAGCAGATCAGCTCCAAGTGTACAGTGATTTCCAACGGGTGGTCGGACAAGTTAGTGATAGTTATGAAGCTCGGGAGGAAAGTATGATAAAATATCTCGAGAAAGTGAAGAACTTAATTCCGATCTTTAATAATTTTAGCATTCGACAGATTCCGAGGGCAAAAAATACCGAGACCGATCTTCTCTCCAAATTGGCCACACTAGCTCCAGTCGAACTGCTTAAAGAAGTCTTCTTCGAAGTCCTGAAATGCCCAAGTTCGGAAAAACTGCAGTTTGTGATGCAGGTTGAGCATGAGCCGAGCTGGATTGACCCACAAGTTACTTACCTCAAAGATAGAGTTCTACCTCATGACCCAAATGAAGCTCGAAAATTAAGAAATCAAGCCTCCCGGTATATTCTATACAAGGGCAAGTTATACAAAAGATCGTATTCTCTGCCACTCTTGAAATATCTTCGGCCTTCCGAAGCTGATTTTGCATTATGGAAAGTGCATAAAGGAATCTATGGAAGTCATCTAGGAGCCAAGTCCTTATCCCACAAACTACTTCGCAGGATTACTATTGGCCGACAATGTACCATGATTTTATAGAGTATGTCAAGAAGTGCGACCGGTGTCAAAGAAATGAAAATATTCAAAGACAATCGGTCTCTGAGCTTACATCCCTGTGCGCCATATGGCCATTTGCATAATGAAAAATAAACATATTCGGACCCTTTCCCATGGCATCCAGATAGTGGAAGTTCCTTCTGGTGGCAATTGATTACTTCACGAAATGGGTCGAAGCCGAACCCCTGGCAAAGATTACTGAAGCAAAAGTGTAAGACTTCATCTAGAAGTCAATTGTTTGTAGATTCGGCCAACCTTGAACTCTCATAACAGACAATGAACGATAGTTTGCTGGAACAAAATTTGCCGAGTTCTGCGAAGACTTGAACATTTCTCATAATTTTACATCAGTAACCCATCCACAAGCTAACGACGAGGCCGAGGGAACCAACAAAATCCTGCTTCAAGGTATCAAAGTATGACTTGAGAGAGCAAAGGGGACCTTGGTAGACGAACTCTATCATGTGCTCTAGGCATACCGAACTATCCAAAGATTGTCAATTGGGGAGACTCCATTCGTCTTAGCCTTCGGAATAGAAGCAGTCATCCCAATAGAACTCAAACTTCCGTCAGCATGAGTCGTGGCATTCGACGAGCAATGCAATTCGCAAGATCTTAGGGCTAACCTCGACTTATTGGAAGAAAAGAGAGAAGAAACTCAAGTTCGGATGGTAGTCTACAAGCAAAAAGTAGCTCGCACTACAACTCCAAGGTCAGAGGCAAAGTATTCAAAGTGGGAGACTTGGTACTTCAGTGAGTGGCTGTTTCACAACCTCAGAACCAAGAAAAGCTCGCACCAAATTGGAAGGGCCCATATGAAGTCAAGAAGGTCGTCTGGCCCGGAACTTATTACTTGAAGAAGCTCGGAGGAGCAACACTCTCGCGATCCTGGAATTCGGAGAATTTGTTACCAATAATCTTGCCTTAATAAAACTCTCTCTTTTCAATATCTCTATCTTTTGGTGCAAAATTGTGTAATTATAGGAAGTGACTTAACCGAACTTCGTTCTTAAACGAAGAAAAGGACCTCCGATTATTTAAGCCGGAAGGGGAGAAGAAACCCTTTCAACGACCCTTTTGTGCTCCCATTGTCCTGTTAGAAACAGGAGAAGAACCTCGTTCTAACTTGAGCAAAGCAAAGACCTCCGATTATTTAAGCCGGGAGGAGGGAGAGGCCCTTTCAACAACCCTTTTATACCCCCACTGTCTTGTTAGGAACAGGAGGAGAACCTCATCCTGACGTGAGCAAAGCGAAGAACTCCGATTATTTAAGCCAAAAGGAGAGGAGAGGCCCTTTCAACGGTCCTTTTGTGCCCCCACTATCTTATTAGGAATAGAAGGAGAACCTCGTCCTAACTTGAGCAAAGCGAAGACCTTCGATTATTTAAGCCAGGAGGGGGGAGAAGCCCTTTCAATGACCCTTTTGCTCCTATTATGAACAGGAGGAGAACCTCATCTTAACTTGAGCAAAGCGAAGACCTCCGATCCTTTAAGCCGGGAGGGGGGGACAGGCTCTTTCAATGGCTCTTTTGTACCCTCACAGTTCTGTTAGAAATAGGAGGAGAACCTCGTCCTAACTTGAGCAAGAACTAACTACATCAGGAGCAGGAAGAGAACCTCACCCTGACGACCTCCGGTTACCTAAGACAAGAGGAATATCTTGTCTTGACAGAAGTAGAAACCTACCTCGTCAAGAATTGGAGGAGGACCTCATCCTAACAAGAACGAAGACCTCCGGTTATCTAAGATGGGAAGGAAGAGGCCCTTCAACGGTCGTGTCAGGAGCAGGAAGAGAACCTCATCATGACGATCTTCGGTTACCTCAATGGCCCTTTTGTGCTCCCACAATCCTGTTAAGAATAGGAGGAGAACCTCGTCCTAACTTGAGTAAGAACTAACTACATCAGGAACAGGAAGAGAGCCTCAACCTGATGACCTCCGATTACCAAAGACAGGAGGAACACCTCGTCTTGACAGAAGTAGAAGCCTACCTCATCAAGAACTGGAGGACCTCATCCTGACAAGAACGAAGACCTCCGATTACCTAAGATGGGAGGGAAGAGGCCCTTCAACGGCCATGTTAGGAGCAAGAAGAGAACCTCATCCTGACGACCTCCGGTTACTTCAACGGCTCTTTTGTGCCCCCACAGTTCTGTTAGAAACAGAAGGAGAACCTCGTCCTAACTTGAGCAAGAACTAACTACGTCAGGAATAGGAAGAGAGCCTCACCCTAACGGTCTCCGATTACCTAAAATAGGAGGAACACCTCGCCTTGACAGAAGTAGAAGCCTACCTTGTCAGAAACTGGAGGAGGACCTCGTCCTGATAAGAACGAAGACCTCCGGTTACCTAAGATGGGAGGGAAGAGATCCTTCAACGATTGTGTCAGGAGCAGGAAGAGAATCTCACCCTGACGACCTCCAATTACTTAAGACAGGAGGAACACCTCGTCTTGATAAAAGTAAAAACCAACCTCATCCTGACAGGGGGATAAGATAAAGATCAACCTCATTGAGAATAGAAGGAGAATCTCGCCCAGACACAAGGGAAGATCTCTGATTAAATATCCCTGACAACCACGTTTTCAAAAAAAAAAGGAAAAGAAGAAGAAAGAAAAGGAAGAAAAGGAAGGAAAGCATAGCTATTGACAGACATTCAACCCACATAGAGCGAAAATAAGGAAAGATATCATTTCATTAAAATCAAAGTCGGGTACAAAATAAAGGTCAGTAAGATCGGTTATAAAAATAAGAAGGAAAAAACCGAAGTTCTAAGAGGGATCTGATTCCTTGGACTTCGGACTGCTAGCCATCTCTAAGGACTCTTTCAGGCTGACGATCTCTTCCTCGAGCTCTTTTCTCCTTATCAAGTTATCGCGGAACATCCTGTCAGTCCTTTGATAGTTCTCTTCAGACGCCCGCAGCCTTTTCTTCAGAACTTCAGATTCAGCTTCAGCATCTTTGACAACTTGCTGTTTGCAAACCAACTAAAACTTCAATCGCTGAACTTTGGCTCTCTCAATCCCAATTGATTTCAAGAGTTCGCTCGCGATCCTCTTTAAGGAAGCAATCTCCTCCGACTTCCTGCTTGTGCCGGATCGATAACTGTCGGCAAGCTGCTGTTGAAGCCAAGCCACCTCGCTGTTGGCAGTTCGGAGCTATTGCTCAAGCTTAGATATCCTTCCACACTAGCCCAACCGGTAGGTCTCATAGGCAAACTTGGCATTGTACAGCCGCTTTTGGAGCATAGAGAACCTCTAGACCAATCTCATTCGTACCAGACTTTGTCGGAAGACCATGGCGAACTCCCCTCCAACAGCTGAATCTTCTCTTTCACCGACTTGAGCTCAACATCGAGAGAGTTGACCTTCGCAGTTAATGCCCAGGACTTATCACTGGCATTTTTCCTAAGTTCGGCCAACTCTTTCTCGAAGTTATCCTTCTTGATGTTGAAGCTCACGAAATCCTTCATGTGCAACTTGCGGAGGCGAGTGACCTCAATCATCGCCTCCGAAGCATTTTTTTCTGAATCTCTGAAGTTAGTCTTCCGTCTTCTTCAACTTCTTCAAGTGATGGATCTCCCTCTTCAAACTTCTAATTATGGGTCTCAAAGGGATATCTTGAGATACTGGCTCGACGTTAGTTGGAGATGACCGGCCTTGACTTCGGTCACTAGAAGGGTTTTGAACAACACTCATCACGAAACAAGTATCAAGAAAAGAAAGTTTATTTTCATTTCTTAAAATATTTGGCATACATCAAAAAAAGAAAAAAAAGTACAATTGTTTAAAGTTTTAGACCTCGGAAGGAACAGCTACGGACAGGACCGGAGCGTCCTCTGCAACCTCGGGCTTCGATGCAGGTTTGGCCACCCCAGCAATAGGTTCAGAGGGCTCGAAGGTGACTTCGGCAGGAGAAGGATCGGCCACGATGGTGGATGGGTCCGTTGCTTCAGCAAGCTCTTCCCCATATAAGAAACTGAGATCAAGCTCAGAAAACTTAGCAACCACTCAGTCCTCGCAAAGCTCGTATCCTTTCTGGAAGGCCTCCCGGCTGAACGCAACATTCAGGTCCCTCATTTCAAAGAAAACCTTGAACTCCACCGTCTGGATTTTTGCCTCCGAGATCAGCCTTGAAGTTTGATCTTTCAATTCGGTGACCTTAACCTCGGCCTTCTTTCTCCTCTCCTCCTCCAAGGCCAAAGCGACCTTTAGTCCCACCGAGGTGAGTTCCTCTCTTCTGAGCACCTCCTAAAGATTTTCAGCCTCGACCGCCTTCTCCTTTAGAAGACGGTCAACCTCGGCGGCCTTCTCTTGAAAGCGATCAGCTTCGGCTTGAAGATCCTCCTGAGTCTTCAATGCCTCCGCCCTCAAACGATGCGCCATTCTGATGTGAGCGAGTATTTGATGACCCGACTGCAAAAAACGAACTATATTAAAAAAAAACAGAGAGAAGAATCGACAAGACGATTATCTTGAGGAACGTCCCAAGGGACTGCCAGATGAGTTGAGTATGATCGAGGTCGGCCATCTGGTCTACCACCTCGGGCATGGCAAATTTGTCAGTTAGTTCCCGAATGGTCTCTGGGTTGCTGAAAAGGTCTTCTCCCTGATTATCGCTGTCATCGTTGGACCCACCAGGGCGCACCTTACGATGCATCTTCACGACGACCTTCTTCTTCCCCTTCTTTTCTCCTCCCTTATCCTTTCCGGTGGGAGGCTGTGAAGCTTGATCTTCGGCTGGGGGACTCGAGAATGTCAGAGGCACGGAGCCCCCATCAACAGCGCCGACCTCGGCAGTGAGGATAACTTCGGCACCCCCGGCAACCTCGGGGGCGGCAACGGCGGTCGCAAAGGGCGCGGAGCTCAGGGCACCGACCTTTATCCTCTTTGAGCTTTTTCCAAGAGCTTTCCCTTTTCTTTTGCGGGGCTGAAGCTCCTTGGCGAGCATTTCGACCGCCTGGGCATCCATCTCTGCAACAAAGAAGAAATCACAGTCAACAACATATGCATACGAAAACTCATTAAAGTTTGCAAAGTCAAAAAGTATACCCATAAGGTTGAGGGGACTCAAGCCCACATTGAATAGTGTATGTTCTTTTAAAAGTTCGGGAAGGGGTGGAGCCCGATAAGTCTTAAGTTTATTGATGGAATCGAGATCTCCCCTATCTAAGCTGGAGGCTCGACGGATTGATTCTCTTAAGAGACCCCAAGGAGGAAGCCCTAACATCAGAGTCGGGCAATGTACAAAAAAAAACTCCTTCTAGTGGTGGATAAAAGAAGGGGCGCCTTTCAATAATCCCTTCTTGCCAAACTGGGACGAGAAGTACCACCAGTCTTTCGCAGAAGGATGGCGTTTGAAGGTATAGTAGTTTCTAAAAAGCGAGAGGTTGGACGAACTTCAGCTAAATGGTAGAGAGAAAGGAATCCGATTACGAACCTAAAAAAATTCGGCGCTACGGAAGCCAAGGAGATATTTAGAAAATGAAAAAGCTTAACTACAAAGGGTGGAAGAGGAAGTCTTAACCTGGCCTGGAGAGCTTCCAAGTACAGGCAAAATCGGCCAGGCGGAGGGGAGCAAGCTCAGTCATTAGATCTAGGGAGTTTTAGTTCGTACTCCGAGGGACCTCATATTGAATCCTAATTAATGAAAGATCGTTTGGGATTAGGGTGCACGGGATCATCCCCGGGGCGAAGGTCGGAGGGGACATTTCTAAGGTCGGTCTCGTTTGCAGGATCGGGATTTCGAAAGGTTGGACCGAACGAACTCCAAGAATCGACTGAATGAGAGGTCTCTGAAGACATTTGGATCGAAAAATCCCAGATAAATCAAGAAAATAAGGGGTAAAATCCTCTTGAAGAGACCAAAAGGATGAAATGCAAAGAACGCCAAAATAATCAAAATCGAGATCGATCGAGGAGAACAATGGGACGACGGGCGTGGCAAAAATCGGGCAGGAAAGCACTTGCAGGCGGAAGGAACAGAGAAGAAAATCGAAGAACTCTCAAGTAGGAAGAGGGACACCAGAGGAAGAAAGAGAAGAGCTCGAAGAGAAGTGAGGCCTCAAGAGAAGGAGATGAATTTAAATAACCTGCGGAGCTCGAGACAGTTATGATGGCAGACCTTCTCCTGCCGATCCTCGAGCGACGCATGTCCCACTCATCATGGCATACGGCTGGCGGCTGGCAGAGTTTTAATTGCACCGTACCTAGGACTGGGTTTCGGCGGGAGCTCCAAAAATTGTCTTTACAAATCATTTCGTATTTAAGAAGTTTCAACGCCAGCGCAGTAAATGCCAGAGTTCCTCATCCAGCAAGCGCAGTAATCGGAAAAGAGCTTCGGCAGTCGCCTTTGTGTATTCCCTTTGAATTTCGAACTCGGAAGTAGGGGGACTATTGTTGAGGTTAAACCCGCTCCTGTCGAAGTTCGGCTTAACATCTAGCCCCGGGGCGGATCTCCATCTGGACTCCTCTAGCAGATCTTCATTCGAACTCCTCCGACCGCGTGCCTTTCGAATTCCTTCGATCTTTCGAACTCCTCCAGCCGCGTTCCCCATGGACTCCTTCAGCAATGTTCCATCCGGACTCCTCCAATAGATCTCCATCCGTACTCCTCCGACCGCGTTCCATCTGGACTCCTTCAGCAATGTTCCATTTGGACTCTTTTAGCAACATTCCATCCGAACTCCTCCAGTAGATCTCCTTCCAGACTCCATCCAGTCGCCCAACAGGCCTCTTCCAATCGAAGCTTCTCTCAGTTGCTGGAAGAACCTCGGTATCAATCCTTAACATATCAAATATCAACCAACACATAGACAATCTTGGAGACATCCGAACCTCTCTTGAACCACCGCTCTACGAAGTTCTTCACTGCTAACCCCTACTCCATCCGAACTTCAACTATTAAATTCCAACGGACTGGCACGTCGCGACAACGGACACCACCTTCTATAACAAACTCCACGTGGCCTGAACGGCCCACTACCGGACAGTTATGACTGTCACTATCAGTTTGTTATAGGCTCCGCCTATATAAGGGACCCTTCAGATACGTTTTCTCTCTAAGCTCTAATTTTTCTTGTTATTCTGCTCCGTAATTTTTTAAGCACTCCATTTCTGTTGATCAGAAGAGCTGACTTGATCATCAGAAGGTCCTGCCGGAGCCACCACCTCTGACTCCAGATGGGACTTTGTTTTGTAGGTCACCGGCAATGACCTCTTCTTCCTCAACTCCAACTCGATCCGACGTCAATCAGATTCTGCACCAATATATATATATATATATATATATATATATATATATATATATATATATATATATATATATATATATATATAGTTAATATGTACGTACGTACCTACCTACCTACCTACATACGTATACGTACATACGTATGTATATATGTCTATATATATATATATATATATATAGCTGCAAGAATAAAATTCAAGACTTAACAAAAAACTTATAAGACCAAGTAAATCTCTTTGGAGTTGTGCTGCCTTTCATGTCCAAAAGAAAGCAAAACTTGAAAGAGAAGTACCAAGATTAGTAATTAATTACAAACCTCTCAACAAAGCCCTTCAATAGATAAGATATCCAATTCCAAACAAGAAAGACTTATTATCAAGAGTTGTAGGAGTTAAGATCTTTTCAAAATTTGACTTAAAATCTAGATTTTGGCAAATACAAATCCATGAAAAAAACAGATACAAGATCGCATTTACAGTCCCATTCGGACAATACGAATGGAATGTAATGCCCTTCGGCCTCAAAAATGCATCCTCTGAATTTCAAAAAATAATGAATGATATTTTCACTCCATTCACAAAAATCATCATTGTTTACATTGATGATATCCTAGTCTTCTCCAATTCGATAGAGCAACATTTCAAACATCTTCAAATCTTTAAATATGAAGTTATCAAAAATGGTTTAATCCTATCAAAAACAAAAATGAAACTTTTCAAGACTGAGATTAGATTCCTAGGACACAAGATTAATTTAGGAACAATCCAACCCATTCAAAGATCAATTGAATTTACAGACAAATTTTCAGACAAAATCCTTGACAAAACACAATTGCAAAGATTTTTAGGTAGCCAGAACTACGTCTCAGACTACTATCAAAATATAAAACCAATCATCAAGCCTCTCTATAATAGGCTCAAGAAGGATCCGCCCCCATGGACGGATACACACTCAAGTTGTCAAGACTATCAAAGAGCAGATAAAAACAATCCCATGTCTTTATCTAGCTAACCCAAAACTTCCAAAAATTGTTTAGACTTCTCTTTACTGGAAGTTCTATCACTCTATTTTTGCACTCTCCTTGAGCTGAGATCTTCTTCTGCTTTTATAGTATCCCAATCTTGTATCAATCCCTCAAGCCTTGTATCCATGCAAATGCTTCACCCATCTTCGAGCCATGAACGGGTCGAGGTAATCTCATCGCTCAACACGGCTGCTCCTCCCTCCAATGCTCAAATCTCTCCCTCCCAGCTCATAACCAACATGGCTTCTTTCACTCATCCCCTTTCCCTACCACCACCTCCCCTGTCTTCAGCCTCTCATCTGCTCCTCCTTCGATGAAGCTATAACCAACGATGATAAACCCACAATCACCCATCAAATCCAATGGAATCCTTCTTTCTTCCCCACCTCTCAACTCTCCAAGCCTTACCACCCCTCCCTCCCCTCCTATCCTCACTTGCATCTCTCTCACCACCCCTCCAAGCAATCTTACCAAGAACTCTTTGAACACATGCATCACAAACCCATTGGACATCCCAAACCCAAACCCAACATGGAACTGGAGGGTGACCAAGGGGCCCGCAAGAAGATGGATATATTTGGAGGCTAACCGCAGAAGGGAGACTCCTTACACAAGTATAAACCCTTACTTGAGGTTCTTGATACAACTTTGTATAGAACTAAGGTTCTAGTAAAATCAGAGAAGAGAAACTAATTAGGACCCCTAAAACTAAAAGGATCTGGAATAGGGGGTAGTACCGAGGTAACTAACCTTTTTGTGTGCAACACAATTGGTTCTTAATAGATAATAAGGCCTGAGATCTTAAAAAAGAACTATTGAATTACTATTGAAATAGTAAAATTGACATAAATTGAAACAATAATTTGTCTAAGCTTGAACAGTATAAGATTGAAATTAATTGAGATCATAACTTGCATACAGGGATTTTGAAACAGTATTTTTGAAAATTGAACTGGTACAGAGTGGACGCTTGGGAGGTTCTCGGATATATATATATATATATGTATGTATATATATGTATATATATACATATACATATATATATATATGTATGTATATATATGTATATATATACATACATATATATATGTATGTATATGTATATATATACATATATATATATATGTATATATATACATATATACATGTATATATAGATATATATATACATATATATATAGACATATATATATACATATATATATAGACATATATATATATATATAGACATACATACATATATATATGTATATGTATGTATGTGTGTGTGTACACATACATACATATATATGTATATGTATGTATATGTATATATGTGAGCCACTCAATATTATAAAAGATAGTAAAGGAGTTTCATCATCATTGTCAGTCTTACAATGCAATTGAAACAAAGATTTTAGTAATTCATTGTTAATGCAAACAAAAGTAAGTATGCCAAAAGACTAGGTAGAATTCAACAAAATAATATTTGAAGGCAGAAGATGCAGCTTCAACTATATGTCCTTGCCCTCCTCTTTAGGCAGGATTAGAGACATCAGCAACACCAACTTATAATAAGATATAAAAGTCATACTCATGGCAAATTAGCAATCTTTTTTTATGAATGTATTTTCAGTTACTTAGAGGTTTTTGGAAGTCTAGAGCATCGACTATCAGTTTCATATATTATGATAGACAACGATATCTTCAAGGCCAACGAGGTAATAGGTGAAACTTAACAAAAACATGAGCTCACTAGTTCAAATATAAACATAATACCTCCAATCAAGATTTTCCGTACTGGCCCGAATTGGCCAGTACACCCCGTACCGACGGAAAATCGGAACGGTTCAGATCGATTTTTCGAAAAATGGTCTGAACCGGACCAAACCGGTCAGTACGGTATGGTACGGTATGGTACGGGCTGGTATCGAATGGTTTGGTCCGGTACGGGGCGGTACGGTCCGATATGGACTTTTTTTTGGACCATTGAGTGAGATTTTTTTTATTTTTTTTATAGGCGGTACGCCACCATACCAGCCGCGAACCTTACCTCCAATAACTGCATAGGTGACGGGATTATATCATTCATATGAGTAGTGTTGATGCAGAATCTGGTCGACGTCGGAACGAGCTAGAGTGGAGGCGGACGAGGTCGCCATCGGTGACCTGCAAAATAAAATCCCATCCGGAGTCGATGGTGGTGGCTCCGATGGGACCCTTCGATGATCAAGTCAGCTCTTCTGATCAACAGAAATGGAGTGCTCAGGCGAGAGCTTGGCAGAGTTTCAAGAAGGAGAAGACAGCTTAGAGCTTAGAGAAAACATATCTGGAGGATCCCTTTTTATAGGTGGAGCTTGATTGATGGTGACAGCTGCTGCTGTCGGGCAGCGGACCGCTCGAGGTCTGATGGAGTTCGATACGGAGAGGAAGGTATCGTCAGGCTGATGGTGATAGCCGTACCGTCCGATAGCATCACCTGTGGCAGACTGATGGCGACCGTTCGTCGAGATTTAATAGTCGTAGCTCTGAGAAAGCAGGCGTTAGTTGGTGGACTTCGACATATATCAATATCAGAGAAGTTCGGACTCCTGAAGAAAATACGTCTAGAGGGGATTATCCGAGAGTAATCCGCCGGAGGAATCCGACTGAGGAAGAAGTCCGAAAAGAGTTCGGCTCCTAGAGGAGTTCGGTCGAAGGAAAAGTTCGGAAGTAGTTCGACTCCCGTAAGCATCCGACTGGAGGAGTGCGGAGGAAGTTCGGCTTCCGTAGGAGTCCGACTGCTGGAGCAATCCGAAAGGAGTTCGGCTCCCGTAGGCGTCCGATTGGAGGAGAAGCTCGAAAGGAGTTCGGCTCCCGTAGGCGTCGGAGGGAGTTCGGCTCTCGTAGGAGTCCGACTGCAGGAGCAATCCGGAAGAAATTCGGCTCCGAACTAAAGGAGAAGCTCGGAAGAAGTTCGGCTTCTATAGACGTCCAACTGAAGGAGTGCGGAGAGAGTTCGGCTCCCGTAGACGTCCAATTGAAGGAGTGCGGAGGGAGTTCGGCTCCCGCAGACGTCCGACTGAAGAAGTGTGGAGGGAGTTCGACTCTCGTAGGAGTCCGACTACAGGAGCAATCCGAAAGAAGTTCGACTTCCATAGGCATCCAACTGGAGCTCGACCGCTGAGAAGTTCGGCCGACTGAAGGGATTCCACTGAGGCTCGACCGCTGGAAAGTTCGGCCGACTGAGGGAGTCTGACTAAGGTTTGGTCGCTGAAGCACTTCCATGATTATCGGTTGCATTGGGCTAAGCATCAGGCTGGGCTTCGGCAGGAGCGGGGTTTATTCCCAATAATAGTTCCCCCACTTTCGAGTTCGAAACTCTAAGGGAGTACAGAAAAGGCGACTGCCGAAGTTCTCTTCAAGGCTCTGCACCAGTTCAGATTGAAGCTCAGGGGAGATCTTATTTTCAGCCAAGGTTGACGTTAAAGTTGAGGCTCGGGGGATCCCATCTCCAGCCAAGATCTAGGGAGACCTTGTCTTTTATTGACGTTGCGGTTGAAGCTTATGAGAGATCTTATCTCCAGTCGAGGTTGAAGAAAATCTCATCTCCTGTTGACGAAAACGTTGAAGCTCGGGGGAGATCCTATCTTCAGCCGAGGTTGAAGTTGAAATCGAGGCTCAGAAGAGATCTCGTCTCCAACCGAAGTTGAGAGAGATCTTATCTTCTGTTGACGTAGACTCTGAGAGCTCGGAAGAGATCTAATCTTTAGCCGAGGTTGACGTTGAAGTTGAAGCTCGGGAGAGATCTTGTCTCCAGCAGCCAAGATTGAAGGAGATCTTATCTCCTATTGATGTTGAAGCTTGGGGGAGATCTCATCTCCAACCGAGATCTGAATGAGATCTCCATCACCGAGGTTGAAGAAAATCTTATCTTCTATTGACGTAGACATAGAAGCTCGGGGGAGATCTTATCTCTAGCCGAGGTTGAAGGTTTAGCTCGGAGGAGATCTTATCTCCAGAAAAAAATGAGAGAGATTAAATAGTGTGGCAAGCTAAGTGAGAAAATGACAAAAATAAAGAAGCGACTGTTATATAAATTTAAAGTTGTTCAATTATTCAGAATATAGAACTGTTCCAAACAATATGCGAATAATTTTCTACTTCACAACAATTCTTTAGAAAAGTACAGACTCTAATGACTGAGATTCTACATATCCTTTCACTTTGCAGATATGCTCTTGTAACTTAGATGCAATTAAAAAGTACATATCTGATAGGTAAAAAATAAAAATACACCACATAAACTAACTTATTTGTTTCAATATTGATATAATACAATGCTTTTACTAGTTACAGATATCATAGAAGCTTAGTGAATAATGGTGAATACTACAAGCAAGAGAAAAAATAATTTTAAAAAGAGTTGAGCTCTATCACTTAGAGACAAACTTTACAACTATAAAAAAAAATTTTTCTTCCCTATATTACATACAACAATTATATACACATGACTACATAAATCTTTTAGTAATGAAAAGATTAAAATTTACACTTTTGGAAAAAAGCAACAAACGAGATTTATTTGAAAAGAAATAAAAATAAAATCACCTGCGATGTATTGACCAACATGGAAGAGTTCAATGGAATAAATATTTTATATTAATTAGTTCAATTACAGCTATTACATTTGAATGCAGATAAATACAACCTTCTCTACCAGTGCTATTAAATTAAATATTGATATTTCAAAAGAGCATCAAAAGAGTATATTACTAACAAACTTATAATAAATATGAAAATTTATTTAACTTTAAAAAAAATTTAGATTCATGAAGGCAATAAAGAATACAATAGCTGTATTCATAAAATGATGCACATAAACCCCTGATAAAATGTTCTATAATAGAAGAATACTACAAGCAGCTAAAGAAAATTAGGGACAACAAAAATCAATGTAGTCAACATTAATACAATTATTACATAAATATTTTATCTAAAACTAATATCCTTTTCTCTATTGTGTAGAATGGTTCTTACAATATGCATAACTATTGTGTATTGAAGAGAGTTTGGATGTCCTACATGTCCTAACAAATGTACAAGAAAAGCAACAAGTCAAACAACAAATACGAAATGCAGGACATATAACATTTCTATGAATACCCACATTCAAGGTAATACATTCTTACAAAGCTATAAAAATAAATTAAAAAGCCCAAAATTATGATTACTATACATATAGAATAAACAGATTCAAGAATATAAGGTGAAGAACATTCCGACACAGCAATAATTGACTATTTCACAGACAAGTTTAAAGCTTATATAAGAATCACTGCTTTAGAGTTGGCGAAAAGATCAAATATTAGTTATAGCTAGTATTTTTGATCAAGTCAAGACCTCCTGCATAAATCATTGGTTTCAAATTAAGTTGAATTACTAAATTTAAAAGAAGGCTTCCAAAAATTAATAGTGATGAAGACTTAAGAGCAGATAAAAATTAGAAAAATGACTATAAAAATTGCTAAAATAGAGTAATTCATAATGATTACTTTCTCTCAAATATGTAGTAATTAACAACTGTACTTCATCATTTTTTTATTCAGAGATATGGTACATGACTCAAGCAATGATGATATCAGAGAAGTACAGTCATCATCATCTCTAAATCATTTTCAATCCTTTAAAAGAAAAATCAAGAATTACTCAAAAATGAACTAGAAACAGTAGATAAATAGTCAGAAATTACTAATGAATGATGGTGACATAACAATCCCGAAGAAGAAAAGCTTCAAATTATTGATGAAGACTGATCAAATTTATTTTTTGTTTATTAAATTTTTATATTATATTTATTCATTTAACCGACTATATTCTTACTCTTTATTTTATATTTTATAAAATAATTTATAATAAAAAATAATTTTTTTTGAAAAAAAATTTATATATTATTTATATAAAAGCGCTTTAAGACATTGAAAAGAATATCTAAAATATATTTTAATATTTCAATTCTACGTAATGTTTGGTCTATAGACTAGTTAAATATTATATGGATCTTCATCAATTATTACATGAAATTTTGAAGAGGTATGATAGAATTGTATTTTTTATTTTTTTTTATGAAAGTTATAAGTACTATATTAGTTAATTATGCATAAATTGAGAAACAAATTCCCGGTTCACTCGGTCTTCCAAAAAAAAAATGTTAGGTTCTGTTTGGAGAAAGAAAACAACAGCAAGAATGGATATTCCAGAAATCAGAATTGGAAAGCTAAGCGCCAACGATATATATTGTATATTATTGGTCTCCGGTATTCCGTCGCCTTCCGTGCAACAATTCTTTTTGGTTTGGGATAACAAAAAGTCGCCGAAAGAACGTAAACATTTTCATGCGAGAGGAACGCGAGCAAGACCGAGTCGGAACTCGGAAACTCGTGTCCTCGTCGCCGATCGAGACCATAAACGAAAAAGAAACACCGCTGCAGCCGCGTGATCGTTGTTCTGATCGTTCGCCGCCTAGCTCTTCTCATCGACGGCGAGGCTGAGGGGGCGACGGCGGAGGCAGGAGGCGGGGAGTTCCGCGGCTTTTGCGAGACACTCACTGCGATTACCATGAGCGGATGCCCCGACTTCTCTTGGATCTCGGCGGCGGATCCACCCCTCTCTTTTTTCCGAATGGACGCTGCTTCTCGACCAGCCGTCGTCATTGAAACGGAACCGGGTATCTCCTCTGACGATCCGATCCTATCCCCACTCCATGGATGATATTATTCTCGTTCTTTGCTCTTATCTTGTTATGGAATCAAGTACCCTATCTGATCGATTGGTTTATTGATCTATGTTCCTGCGTGTTTTTGTTATAAATTATTCTTTCTTCTGATGCAAGAGATGATTAGTTTGTATGGCACCGGTTTGAAGATTCGTCGAGCTTTTCTTCGCTTAGGGTGAGATTTCTGACCACAAATTGCATATTGAATTCTAGAACAAAATGAATATCATAATCCAAGTATTACACAGAGGGGGGAGAGAGAGAGAGATGACCCAAGAATAAGATATATGTGAAAGTGACCATCATTTGTATCATGCAATTCAAGAAAGTGAAGTTCTGGCCTAATTTGTTTTGGGATTGTTAAAGAAATGGAGCCTCATCTATTCATGATATGTTATGGTGCATTAATCAAAGCCTATGAAACATCTAGTATTATAAATATCCTAAAGTTTGCCTTTCTTTGCTTCTCTAGTTTTATTTTATTTTTTTTGAGGTAATATAATTTAAACTAAATGATATATACCATCAAGCATGTTAGAGCTACATGTAGATGCTAGATGAATGCTTCTTCGCCATATTCTTGATTAAGATTGCATGTTCGTCCTTTCTGGACTTTTCCAATTTGTTCCCATGATTTAACTTCATTTTATCTCACTCCTTTGTTGGCATCCAAGTTGCATGTTCGATCCACCTCACCATGCTTGCTACATCTTATACTCAACCAGTGTAACTTATGCGTCCTTCAGCATATACTCATTTTTCAACTTAGTTATGTTTTTCTGACAGTAGTGCTGTTATATATTTCATTCTATTTGCATTCTAGAAGAGATTAGATGCCAATGTTTTACTTCATCTATTCTCAAGTTTCTTAATTATAATTCAAGGGCATGACAATCAGCAACACCATCAAGCACAGTTTTTTTTTCTTGTTAATGTATTTTTGTGTGATGCTGAATAACAAAAAACAATCACTAAATATTTCTCTTGGTCATCAATTCCTACATGGTTGTCTTCATATGTCTTTTTGCAATAATTTATTTTGTACATATTTTTCTTAATTAGATCCCTAACTGTAACTAGTTGCTCTATTTTTCAGTTATGCATACAATCTTATTGCCATTATATCAATCAACCACTATAGCGTGCAAAATACATAACTAGAAAACTCCTCTTAGTTGTCTATAAATCTATATGAAAATTAATTCATGATGACATATGAGATGCGAGTTTAAGATGGACCCCTAGTGGTTCCAATGGAAACTTGAACTTATCGTGTTTTATCATGTTATCTTGTATCAGGTGAAACTATCATATTTCTACTTGTTGGAGATAAATCCCACTCCTGCGAAGTCCAGCTTGATGCTTAGCCCAATGCAATCAATATCACGGAAAGACTTCAGCGGCCAAATCTTAGCCGGACTCTCTCAACCGCCGAACTCCCAGGGCCGAGCCCCAGTGGAATCTCTTCAGTCGATCGAACTTCTCAGGCGGTGAACTCTAATCGAATGCCTACGAAAGTCAAACTCCTTCCGGATTTGCTTCTGCATCGGACTCTTACAAAGGCTGAACTCCCTCCGCACTCCTTCAGTGGACGTCTACGGAAGCCGAACTTTTCCGCACTCTTTCAGTTCGGACGTCTACAGAAGTCGAACTTCTTCTGAGCTTATCTTTAGTCGGACGCCTACGGAGTTGAACTCCTTTTGGATTACTCCTGCAAGTCGGACTCCTACGAGAGCCGAACTCTCTCCGATGCCTACGGGAGCGAACTCCTTCGGATTGCTTCTGCAATCGGACTCCTACGAGAGACGAACTCCTCCTCCAGATCTACGAAGCGACTTCTTCCGAGCTTCTTCTTCACGAATGCCTACGAGAGCCGAACTTCTTCCGGATTACTCCTGCAGTCGGATCCTACGGGAGCGAACTTCTTCGCACTCCTCCAATCGGATGCCAACAGGAGTCAAAACACTGTCCGAACTTCTCATTCGATCGAACTCCTCTAGGAGCCGAACTCTTTTTGACTTCTCCCTCAGTCGGATTCCTTCAGTGGATTACTCCCGGATATTCCCTCCAAACGTATTTCTTAAGAGTCCGACTCCTCTGAAATTTATATATGCGAAAGTCCACACCAACGTCTGCTTTCTCAGAGCTATGGCTATTAAATCTCGACGAACGATCGCCATCAGTCTGCCACAAGCAATGCTATTAGACGATATGGCATCACCATCAGTCTGACGATACTTTCTTCTCTGTACTAAACTCCATCAGCCTTGAGCGGCCCGCTATCACAACAGCAGCTGTCATCATCAATCAAGATCATTATAAAAAGGGATCTCTAGATACGTTTTTTTAAGCTCTACTCTCTTCTCCTTCCTGAAACTCTGCCGAGTCTCCTGAGTACTCCATTTCTGTTGGTCAGAAGAGCTGACTTGATCGTCGGAGGATCCCATCAGAGCACCACCATCGATTTCGGATGGAACTTTATTTGCAAGTCATCGATGGCGATCGGTTCGCCTTTACTCCATCATCCCGGCATCGACCAGATTTTGCACCAACAGAATTGCGCTAGAGAAGGATCTGTGTCTAAGTGTATTCCTTGTTTTAAAGGAGTGTTCAGTCAATTCTGCCGACTTTTTTCCCAGATTCGAGCCGAATCCATCCGCTCCTGCTCCATCACCGGCACTTCAACCTTCACCTCCACCTCCACCGATGGCTATGGTAAGATCCAGAGCAGTTCAACCTGCTGATCGCGAAGGTTCAGGACATCATCGAGATGGTACAGACTATGCGGCAGCCCGCGCACTCCACTAGGAAACCCACCATCAGGATGTCGGAAATCGGTCCTAAGGAAGAGCATTTGGCCTAGCATACCTGTTGCCTTAGGAAGGAGAAACAAAAGGGCAAATTCTCCCTAGGAGGCTTTGCAGGAGGGCGGGATGAAGCTCGCCAATGCTCATGGCGTGTGCAAGCGAGGTCGAACTCCCCTCGAGCTCGTCGTTAAGAAAGCCCCAACAAAAGGCACAAAGTTCTCCCCTAGGGTTTCACGGGAGCCAGATGAAATGCCGGCACTAACGGCTCCCTCGAGTGCAAGCGAGGTCGAACTCTCTCTTCGAGCTCGTCATCAAGAAAGCCCTGACAAAAGGGCACGAAGTTCTCTCCTAAGAGGTTTCATGGAGGGTCGGATGAAGCTCGTACGCTCACGGGCTTCCCTTGAGTGTAAACGAGCCGAACTCCTCGAGCTCGTCATTTAAGAAAGTCCGATAAAAGGACATGAAGTTCTCCTTCAGAAGGTTTCACAGGAGACACGAATGAACTCGACGTCAAGGACTCCCTCCGAGCGAAGCAAGTCCGAAATCCTTCTTTCAAGCTGTATCAAGGAACCTGATAGAAGGCGCGATGAAGTTCTCCCCAGGAGGTTTCTCAACTATGCCCCCTCAATGTTCCACGTACGCCGACCTGAAGCAAGCCAATGGCACTACTGCAGTTAAACATCAATGATGAAGGAACAATAAGAAGATCGACCGCCTCCCGGCATATTAACGCTATCTTGGGGTTTGATGTTTGGTGGGCTGTCATCTCCCAGGGTCAAAAACCAAGAGAAGCTTGCTCCAAATTGAGAAGGCTAGCACAAAATAGAGAAGGTCATCAGGTTTGAGACTTACCGCCTGAAAAGCTCGGAGAAACAATGCTTCCACGACCTTAAGACTCGGAGAATCCGAGTTTGACTGTCGGGAAGAAGCAAACAATAGTGAAACAGGAGGAGAACCTCGTCCCAATATGAGCAAGTCGAAGGTCTCGTTCATTTTAGACGAGATGGAGGAGAGCCCGATAATAGCCCTTATGTGCCCCCACAGTCCATTAGGATAGGAGGAGAATCTCGTCCTAATGCGAGCAAAGTTGAAGGCTTTGTTTATTTTAGACGAGATAGAGGAGAGGCTCTGACAACGGCCTTATATGCCCCCACAGACGTTAGAAACAGGAGGAGAACATCGTCCTAATGTGAGCAAAGTTGAAGGCCTCGTTCATTCTAGACGGAATGAGAGGAAGATCCCAACAAGGCTTCATTATGCCCGACAACTGCAGGAGATGAGATTCCTTCAACCTCGATCTGGAGATAAGATCTCCTCGAGCTCCATCTTTGACCTTGCCGCTTGAGATAAGATCTCTCCCGAGCTCCATCTTTGACCTCGATCGCTTGAGATAAAATCTCCCCCGAGCTCCAGAGTCTACATCGACAGGAGATAAGATCTTCTTCAACCTCGGCTGCTGGAGATAAGATCTCCCCTGAGCTTCACCTTTGATCTCGGCTGCTGGAGATAAGATTCTCCGAGCTTTCAGAGTCTACATCGGTAAGAATGAGATCTCCTTCAACCTCGACTGCTGGAGATGAGATCTCCCCGAGCTTCTACGTCAATAGGAGATAAGATCTCTTTCAACCTTACTGCGAGATAAGATCTCCCGAGCTCAATCTTTAACCTCGGCTGCTGGAGATGAGAGCTTCTATGTCGAAGAAGATAAGATTCTTTCAATCTTGGCTATGGAGATAAGATCTTCCCTGAGCTCCATCTTCAACCTCAGTGCTGGAGATAGGATCTCCTCCGAGCTCAACCTTCAACCTCGGCTGCTGGAGATGAGATCTCTCCCGAGCTTTTACATCGACAGGAGATAAGATCTCCTTAACCTCGACTGCTGGTGATAAGATCTCTCCTGAGCTCACCTTCAACCTCGACTGTTGGAGATGAGATCTCTCTCAAGCTTCTACGTGACAGGAGATAAGAATCTCCTTCAACTTCGATTGCTGGAGATGAGATCTCCTCAGCATTCTATATCGACAGGAGATAAGATCTCCTTTCAACCTCGCTGTTGGAGATAAGATCTTCTCCGAGCTCAATCTTAACCTCGGCTAGAGATAAGATCTCTCCCGAGCGTCTGACTTCAACTCGGTTAGAGATAAGATCTCTCCCGAGCGTCCGAGCTTCTACGTCAACAGGAGATGAGATCATCCTTCAATCTCGGCTGCTGGAGATAAGATCTCTTCCGAGCTCAACCTGCAATCTTGCTAGAGATAAGATCTCTCTCGAGCGCTCGACTGCTCAAATCTCGGCTAGAGATAAGATCTTTCCGATTGCCCGAGCTCTACATCAAAGAAGATAAGATTTCTCAACTCCGGCTGCTGGAGATAAGATCTTTCCCGAGCTTCTATGTCGACAGAAGATAAGAATTCTCTTTCACTCTAACTGATGGAT
>QRFJ01000107.1:1566101-1741101 GCA_006176705.1 Cocos nucifera | reverse complement strand
CTTACCAAGTCCAATCCCTAACTAATGCTTCCTCTCAGCTAGTTTCATTCACATCATGTCTGCTATCCAACCAATGAATTCTACAGCCATGTACCTCGCCTATTAAAGCTTTTAAGGCCCACTAATTTATTTTGGTGTAAATTATGAAAGAATTTGTGACAATCAAAGATCAAATATCCAAATGCAACTGCATACAATAGGAACAAAAACCTTTTGATGGTACAAAATGGAAACTTTGATATGATAAAGAGGAAGAGACAATAAGTCCACAAGGTGTCACCCCTTTCAAGGTACTTAAATAAGCACACAGAGTTCTTTGGATGAGAGAGAATGGACAGCGTCTACATAAATTCCGCCGAATCTAAACAAATAATGACAATTAAATCCTAATTATTTCAAGATTTCCTTCCATAATTTCCCATTTTAATGCAGTATTAAAGTGCACCCTCGCATGATAATTATTTTTATTTAGAATGGCAATTATTTTTCCCCAGATGACATTTTTTTAATCTTTTCAATCCTTTTTATGTAATTATCAATTTATACAGCACTCTCACAAAGCTTTCCATGGAATATAATTCCATGGATATATGACTCCAAAGTTTGCTTCCTTTAAACTGCTTGCACGCCTTTGCATGATCCATTTTAATCAGGGGTAGATCAGAAAAATGTAGATCACATTGCAAAATTGTTATCAATTGTTTCTCAAAGAAGTCACTGATTACTTTCTCAAAGTGCCCAACCTTTTTTTTTTCCTCATTTTTAAATGCTGAAACTTTTCATAAAGACTACGTACGGCAATTATTATTCCCTTGTTTAAAATATTTGTTTATTTTTTAGATTCATGTAATTTGGGCATGTTAGCATGAACATATTATTTTATTATACGGATTAGGATGAGCTACGAAAGGAAACAACCCAAAGGCCATAAAGCGCCCAAAGATAAATTTTTTTCAAAAAAAACATCCAAAAATCCTGCATGCATCCATAAGGAGAATAACCAATAGCACCTATACTCAAGTGAATAAAAATATTAAAAAAAATAATTAATTTTCTCATTATCCAACCTACTCATATTCTTATACTTCTCTAAATTATCTATTATATTGATATTATAATATTATACTATATTACATTATTATAATTATATAATATAATTATATATAGTAATATTTATATAATAAAAAATGTTATGAATAGAATTGATAGATCTTAGCTACTTATTTGAGAAAATATTAATAAAAAAGAACATCGGTATAAATTTCAGAGCTATTATGCAATGTATAAAAAATATAGATAAATTATTTTTTATCTAAATATTATATAAAAAATATTTATTTTAAAAAAATATAGATTTTTGAATAAATATTTTATCCTTGAAAAAAATCCTAATCTCTAACGTGATTGTTACAGCAGCATCTCCCTGGTAAAATATGATGATATGGTGCAAGATGTGCGTGAAATGGGTGTTGGCACCAGTGGGTCTAATTAAGAATTCTCCATCTGATTTATAAAATCTATTATGTTTTAATATACAATCAAGCATTTTAGGTGAATAATTATAAGCTGCTGTATTCGAATTCACATGAAGCACTAATCTTGACATATATGCAATAGATACTTGTTACAAAGCTGGGCATGGTAATTATACAATGATTAATTTCTTTAAAGCAGTCATTAACACTTGGAGTTACTTTTAACCAGCTCTTATGCGTGTATGATGCATGTATTTTATTCAAGGAACAATTGAATGATTTTTGAGACCGCATCAATTGAAATTGTTGAATAGCCATCCTCCTTGGTTTAGAAATAGTGTGACGCAGCCGGAGAGGCCAATCTATTTGGAAAAAAAAAATGAATAAATAATGCAGCAAATTAGAGAGAGAAATAAAGAAATGCTATCTCTCAACTATAATATCAATCATGCATTGCTTAAAGAGGTAGGGTGAGACATCATGACCACCAACATACCAATATTAGGCTCATTCAAGGAGCTGGCATTATACTAGTAAAAAATATATAATGCTAATTATTTGGCATGTATTGCACATGCAAAAGTTGTTTAAAAAAAAAAATTTAAAATATTAATTTAGTCAATGTTATAAAGTATACATATTTCGCATTTGATTTAAGTGTCATGAATCCAAAATTTGTAAGCAGCTTTAGTATATTCGACTATTATAGAATATTAGCATAATGTAATAAAATATTACTATTAAGTGTCATTAACTTTTTTTTCTATTTAGATGATGGGTGGACTCCAAAGAATCCCCTCCCATAACATGAATTGACTCTATAGGGATATCCTGACCCCTGATTGCCAGATAACGCGTAAGCCCTACACATAAGCCCTCATCAGGCATTAGTGTCATTTGACTATCATCAACCTCTATTGAAATATTTGTAGACGAGCCTAGTTTGTATTTCATGATTTGATTAGTGAAGTCTCATACTCCTTTACAGAACTAAGCTCACCTATGTAGAGGGTGTTCGATTGGCAAGTTGTGACCACTCCACAAGCTCTACCCATCCTTTATCAAGCATCCTGAAATCCATCATTAATGATCACTGTCATACAATCTTTGCACTAATTAGCTTTCTACTTGTGATCTATCGATTGAGCTACTTATTTTCGACTAACTCAGATTGCTAGGCATCACCATTCAGCTGATCTTGTTCTTCTTTTTATATAAATCTTTTTTCATGATTAGCCTTGATTTTGTATGGAGATTAAAACATCTAGATATGAAGAAACTAGCAATGGGTTTTATGCTCTAATTTCAAAATCAAGATAAAATCCTGACTCTTTATTTATTCTAATTTTTAATTAAAAAATAATAAAAAAATAGGGATAATTTGAATATTAGAACTCTAAAATTAGGGAATCAACAAAAAAAAAATTATTTATAATGTTGATGGTTAATGTAGATGAGCTGGATCTACGTTTAACTTAGATGAACCAAACTTGTTAGGTGCAGACTAATAACTATTATATCTAAGTTTGTCATTCATATAGGTAACTTTTATACTCTTATCTTCTTTATCTTTTGGTCGGAATGGGATAACAACCTAAAGGTCAGTTGAGAAATTATTGACATATGATTAGCTATTATTAGAATTTAGAGGGATTGATGTTGGGTCCAAGAACCTTCAAACTTCAAGGGCTTCCAGTAATAAGGGTGGTTGATAATTTACAAACTTTGAAATTATAGGATCCAAACATTTGCATGTTTAGGATTTAGAAAATCTATGCAAGAAATTTGTTTTTATATTTAATTATTTGGAGATTTTGGACCTTTATATATTTTATTTGAGTTGGATTTATATTTTATGTAGGTTGCTATAGTTGGCTTTGTATTATCATAGGTGATACCTCACGGGAGCATGGCCATATCATAGTATTCATGGTCTCTTTCTTCCAAGACTGCAAAATCAACTTCATAATCATCAATAAGGAAAGGTATAATATTTTTTTAACCTTCATGCATGCATGTAAAAATATAATGAACAAAAATCCTAGTGCAAGTAGAGCCATAGGTTTGGATTCAAGATGTAGTGATTAATTCAATGCATTAGAGTGCTCTTACTTATTTAGGGTATATGTTTGGATGTCTTGCCCAAAATCTCATAGGATTCATGATTTTGGGCTAAGACAACCAACTCAGATTCATTTTGGCTCATATTTATAAAAAAATCATGGAATCATTATTTTGGGCCAAATCCCATAGGGAGCAGAAAGATTTTAAAGAGTTTTTTTTTTTTTTAATCTCCCTATAGGATTCGGACAGACACTTTAATTATTTGTTGGGTATTTATAAAGTTAGATTTAATATAGTCTGATTTAACTGATTGTCTTGGTTTTAACCATGAATCCCATAGGATTTTGGATGCAGACATTCAAATAAGTTGTCAGATTAGGTTAGGCTTATATTTATGAGAACTAAAAAACTTTTAAAGCGGGCCAATCTAGTGGATTTTTTTTTTTCAAGATTTAGATATGTATACTCTAATAATTTTTTGATTTCATTTAGTTGGGATATATTAAATTATGAGATAATCTAATAATTTATAAAAATTATTTATCTAAAAAATGATTATAGAGAAAAATAATTTTTACTATGTTTGATTGATGAAAATATTATTTTAAAAAATAATACTAAAAAAAATTATTATATTTGATTGGAGATGATCTTATATGAAAATATGATAAAATTTATAAATATATCATTTAATATAAAATAATTTTTTAATATTAAAATAATATTATCATTTTTAATTAATTTTTATATGATGACTATAATCACATGATCCTTTGCATAATACTATATTCATTTTAATTTTTTTATAAAAAAAAATTATTAAATAAATTTTAAAAAATATTTAAATAAAATCAATAGTTACATATGCAGTTTTATTGAAGATATTTTTATTAAATATAGAATATCACTACTCCAAAATTTATCAAATACTAATTTTTTTATAATATTTAATTTTTTTCTTCAAAAAATAAGTATGAGATATACTAATTTTTTTATCATCTTTCTTTAATTTTTTATATCAAATATAATAATTTAATATAAAAATTATTTTTTTATGCTAAATTATTTCCAACCAAACAATGCTGAGTATTTATAAAGATAAACTTAGTCTAACCTAATTTAGCTGATTGCCTTTTTCTAACCCAATGTGATAATATTTTGGATAAGACATTCAAATAGGATCCTAATATTTTATACTTAAAATATATTTTAAATTAATTTAATTTGTTTGGTACATAATTAATATTATTCAATAGTGCGTTACGGCAATTAAACACCCACGGTATATTGGAAATCACCTACATGTATCAACATTCAACGGTTCCGACTCACTTCATCAGATGGAGCTCTTTATTGGTTGGACTAAAATAAGGGCGGAAAATATCCTCAACAGATGCCCTGACCCCACCACAAACAGCCAGCTGGACTCGTGCCCTCGGACCTGGACGCGCCGTTTTTCCCCCTGCCACGAATTTAGTTCCTTTCCACTCGATGCGAGCCACGTGTCCCAATCGTGGGACGGAGACCACCACTGTCACTCACCCTTCCCTTTTTAACCGAGGTGCCCTCTCGTTTCTTCCTCCCATATAACTTTTCCTCCCCCCACCTCCGTCTCTCTCTTGGTCTCAGCTCCCGCTCAAGAATCGTCTCCAAGGTGGAGCTCATTGATTTCTTATTCTTTATTTGATATCAAAAGTAAGAATTATATCCTTTTTCGCCCAAATGATTCATCCTAGTTTTCTATGATCTCTCGATGAAATCTCTAGGCGAGCAGGGCGATCATCAGTGAAGCATTCAACAATTAAAGAGTCCGGAGAGCTAGGGCTTCCGGGGCTCTTCTTGAATCGACCGTTCTTTATTTATAGGGTTGCACTGCTGATCTTTTGACATCGTTTCGAACTTTCGATCCATGCATTAGGTTTCAAGAAGTAAAAGGCCGCGGCGGCGGAAAGCATGGAGGCGGCGGCGTCGTCGTCGGCGGCGGCAAGAGGGCCAGGGACGGGGCCACAGGGGCTCACGAGGCGGCCGTCGCGGAACGCGGCGACGACGACGGTCCCGACGGAGGTGTTCTACGACGAGGTGGTGCCGCCGTCGCTCGCTGGGATCGTCCCCATTCTCCGCGTCGCTGGCGAGATCGAGCAAGAACGCCCACGCGTCGCCTATCTCTGTGGGTACCCTGTCCGAGGGCTACGCGTTCTTGCTGGATTTTTGGCTTCATAATTTCCGAAATCTGGCTCATTGCGTTCTTTTTTGTTGGGTTTGTCTTCGTCTTCTTTGGTACGTGAAGGTCGTTACTATGCGTTTGAGAAGGCCCACAGGCTCGATCCGAACTCGAGCGGACGTGGGGTTCGGCAGTTTAAGACCAATCTCCTCACAAGATTAGAGCGGGTGAGAACATCATCCCCACTTTCTCCCTCTCTGAAAATTTATTTTCTGAAATTATAAAAAAGGAAAATTCTGATTCAGCAGGTCGCGGTTTTTTTTTTTTTTTTTGGTTTAGCAAATCTTCGTTTAATTACGTATTACTTTTATTGCATCTTGTAATTTATATGATGATATTCGCACTCCTGTCTATCTGTATCTCTCCCTTCCTTGTCCAAATACATTCTAGTCCGCGGACGGGTTGCATGCATGCATGATAAAGCTATATTTCCAGTTGGAGAGGCATTTTCTGGATGTCCGCATGGAAATCTTTGTGCGGATATGATATCTGCCGTCCACTTGCCTCTCGATCGTATCCTCTGCCCATAAATATCGATCATTGCCGGAGTCCACTTTTTTTGGTAGGGTTCCTGTGACTTGACGGACGAGATGGTCTACTATGGTGGAGTGGATGGTGGATCCACCTTCCGCATAGAAATTTCTATCCACGCCTTCGGATTGATTTCTTTCTAGTTTTAAACGTCCGGGCCGAAGTGGGGTCACGGTCAAACATTTGGGCGTTTTGGTCATTTTGCAAAAACGAAGGTTCCATTCTCGTGTTCTTGTTCTTGAGGCGGGATCCGATCACCACCCCACCGAGCTGAGGCTTAAGAGTTCGACCGAGGAGCGTCGAGCGTCTGGCGCTTGGAGTTCCGTCATCTGAAGGCTTGTGGCGTCGGCGGGGTGAGAAGCTTCGGATATCCTTCGTCGTTTTTTATTCTTCTTCTTGCCTCCCGCATATAAATTATTTTTTTCTGTAACTCTTCATTTTTGGTTTTACTAAGCGAACTTGTTTAATAAATTAGGATTCGAACTTCTTTTTCTTCCCTTTTTTTTTTTTTATTTTTTTTTTACGGTTATGTTATTTAAGAGAACCTCGTTTGTATGAGGATTTTCCGGTTAATAGGGGTTGCTATAACTTGCTTTATCGCAATCTCGAGAACTTTGGGTTCTGATGTGCGTTAATTCTAGAGTACAAAACGTTGACGTTGAGGTCTGCAAATTCGCATGAGCATCTTGAGGTGATTTTGTTCATGGATTTAGAGGGTTCTTTGACATTCTAATGGTTGTAAAATTTGTTCTGGTTAGAAACGAGGTATATTTACCATAAGATTTTGCGTTTGATGGACTCGGTGAACATGAAAAGTAAGAACTACCGTATGCAACGTGAACTTTCTACAACCTGTATTTGCGGCAATCACGTAATAATCATGAACAATTTCCTTGAATTTGGGCTGCATTAACCTAATTTGAATTCGTATTATAGGAAAATACCTCTAGTCTTGCTAAAAGGGTAAAAAGAACAGATGCCAGAGAGATTGAGAGCTTTTATCAGCAATACTATGAACATTATGTCAGAGCGCTGGATAGAGGCGAACAAGGAGATAGGTAACTGTCTTACTGGCTTAC
Organism: Cocos nucifera; assembly: GCA_006176705.1. NCBI lineage: Eukaryota > Viridiplantae > Streptophyta > Magnoliopsida > Arecales > Arecaceae > Cocos > Cocos nucifera. Next base: position 1,733,731 of record QRFJ01000107.1, on the reverse strand, counting down.
GATGCTAACACTCTTAATGATGCCTGGGGTTTCTTTATTTTGATTAGATGTTTTATTGCGTGATCATTTCTTCTTTATAGAGCTCAGCTTGGGAAAGCTTACCAGACCGCCGGGGTGCTCTTTGAAGTGCTCTGTGCGGTCAATAAGAATGAAAATGTTGAAGAAGTGGCACCTGAGGTTAGAACTCTGACTGTCAGTTTTGGTCGCAAAAAGTGCTTGTCGGTAGTATCTTTTGAATGCATGAACTTGTCTTCATATTGCTTTGCTATGTATCAGGCATAATAAGTAATGATGGAAAAATTTTAGCCTTACATGATTGTGTGCTTTGGTTTTAGTTATTTCTAGTGACTTCTGGAAGTTTTGCAAAATATACTTCTTTGTTGTTGAGCAGATTATTGCTTCTGCTAAAGATGTTGAAGAAAAGAAGGAGATCTATTTGCCATATAACATTCTTCCCCTTGATGCTGCTGGTGCTTCACAGCCCATCATGCAATTTGTGGAGGTATTACATGTTAGAAATAATCTGCCTCTCGCAGACTCCCTTGCTTGGCTCACTACCCTTGGTTTTTTATATCCTTCAGCCATCTTCGTGATAGCTTCTCTTTTTCCAAGCAATAAAAAAGTTTATTTTATTTTTATGATATTGACTTTAACAGATCAAAGCAGCTGTGTCTGCTCTAAGGAATACAAGAGGTTTGAGCTGGCCTACTTCATTTGAGCAGCAAGGGCAGAAACCGGGAGACTTAGATCTTCTTGATTGGTTGAGGGCGATGTTTGGGTTTCAGGTCTGCTGTCTAATGAAAAAGAGGCATTTCTGGAATACTTGTTTCTTGAAGAAGTTTTACATTGTTCTTATTCTCTCTCTCTCTCTCTCTCTCTCTCTCTCTCGTTGTCATCAGAGAGATAACGTCAGGAACCAAAGGGAGAACTTAATTTTATTGCTTGCTAATGTTCATGTAAGACTGACGTCCAAGCCTGAACTTCTTAACAAAGTAGGTGATTTTTTTCCCTCTTAAAATTGTTCTATTCATTTGAGCCCTATATCTTCTTAGACATATGTGAGTTGTGATGATTTTAGAATCTGAAAAAAAAAAAAAAAAAAAGAAGAGAAAATCCTCCTCTTTTATATAAAGTAATATTCTAATGGCTCCTTTCAACCTTCACCAATATCTATGGCTGCTTTATTGGTAACTGATTTCAATGCTGTCGTGTTTCATTATATGTCCTCAATACCATCCTCATTATGAATTGGATAATTATCTCTTTATTTTTTTGTAGTTCAAGATTATTTAATTTATCTCATAGATAATTCTGAGGCATAACTAGATTAGTTAATTAAAAAAATTGCATTGTCATGTCACAACCGGTAAGCTGTGGCTGACCTTACCTCATGTTTGAGCGCAACATTTGGACTGAGATATAGGCCAACCCTAGATAAGTAGTAACCAGTGAAATCTTATAACATAACCTCATAATTTGGTGATTTCTTTTGGCCGAAAGTTTTTTAATTGGAAAATCCATAGTTTGTTCCGGAATATGAATATGTGAAGTTAAATTGGTAGCTATATGATGTCCTAAGTGACTTCAAGGCTTCTTCTGCATCAGCCAATTTTTGTATCTTGCTAATTCTTGCTAGGTAGGTTTCAAATCATGAGAAATCCAACAAAAATGATTAATATTATCACAAAAGGTGGAAAACCTGAGCTTGACTCACATTAACTTTATTTTGGGCAAATCTCACTTTCAAAGACCCAACCAACATTTTATTTCAATTTTCACAATTGAACTTCCCAGATTCTTGCTTGCAGCAGAAATTTCATCTGGAATGAGGAGTTTGACGAGGTAATCAATAACAAAAATGTCATGTGTCGAAAAAAGTTGTCCAAAATACCGAAGCAGCAACAATGTTTATTGCATCAAATGCCTAGTGACTAGGGCATAGTCTGCGGATTAGTAACTTGTAAGCTGTTAGATGACCATAATACTAAATAATCATCCATGTGACCAGTATATAGTTATCAGGAGTTATTTATTTGGCTCATGCCGAACTTATGTAGTAACTTCGTAATTAACACACATTAGTTTGTGTTGGTGGACAATTACATAAAGGTGATGCCTAGATGACATGCAACCATCATTAATGTGGGTGAGCATGTCAAAACAGTTTTGTCTAGATAGTCACTTGTTCTGATAATACTGGCTTCATAAAGCAACTGAAGACTAGAAGAATAGCGCAAGGAAAATCAAGCTAATAATAATAAAAGAAGTGCTTGCCGTGTTTTGGTCTTCCAGTATTGCTTGATTGTGTGCTTTATGTAATCTGGCAATGTTAACGGAGAAAAAATAAGTAAAAAAAATGGATCAGATTTTTCCCTAAAGGATATGGACAAAAGCATGAGAATGATGGGTTCATGTAAAGTTGATGTATTTAGAGCTTGAGAGGAGTCTTCTAGGATTTGTTTAATAAGATCAATATCAAAGCAGTAGATTTTCTTATTTTTAGGTTAGAACAAGTACTGGATTCAGACATTTGTCATTCACATTCTATAAGTGAAACCTTGTGAGAAAGCAAGAAATAGGGCTTTCTGTACTTTCTGAAATGATATTACATACATCCATAATTATGACAAAAATAACCGTAGTTCTTAAGTGTTGGTGATCCTCTCTCTTACCTTACCTTGGCCAACATACTGCCAATCGTGCAACTGCTGACAGAAGAAATATATGTGTTTTTTTTTCCTCACTGGGAAAGGGAGGGAAAATCATCTGCATTATAATTACCTAAGTCCATATTTTTGGAGATGCACCATCCAAGAATCAAACTGAGAATCTCTAGTTACTAAGTAGAGGAGCATGATTTTCAATTCAAAACAATGAAAATTTAGGTGAGGGAAATATCGTATTCACTTTCTTTCCACTTGATTTTAATAGGTTCACCATGAACTAATGGTCTGACTTTTGTATCCTGAGAGAAATCTAAGCCGGGGCAATTTTGTCATGAAATTTAGCTAGAGAAAACATTAAGATGGTTTTAAGGAATTCTCTTGATTATTATTGTTAAAAAATATAATTAATTAATCTACTATGCTGGCAAAAGTGGCAAAATAACCTAAAAACTATTAATTAGTTGATACTCAGGCAATTTTATGGAGTGGCATTTTTCTTTGGCCAGGTGGTAGGCTGGGCAATTTGCAATCTTTGTCGGTGAAGCTATATCTCGTCCTTATTTTCATTCACATCTGGACATTTAATAATGGGAGTTTTTAGCTCATGTTGATTGATTTGCAAAATTGGTTGGTGCAAATCTAGGCCTTCACTATGCTAAATAATTTTGAAAGTTTGCATTGCATAAGGGTTTAAATCCAGTAGCAGATTGTGTCTGGGTTTGCTCTTGGGATTGTATGGCATCAGTATGAGACAGTATAGTTAGGACTTAGGACAGTCCATAAACAATCTTTAACAACATAAATAAAAGGAAAAAAAAACAAAAATTTGTGCATGGACTGTGCCAACCATCCTGGTGTGTCTGAAGAGTTGGGATGCAACCAAGATGGCCGAAATGGTTATGACATCCTGGTTCAAGATAGAGTTTGTGTCTTGCAGATGCTCGGGTACCATGTTCTTCTTGGAATGATACAGGTACTGGTAGAAGACATCAATACTGTTGGGAAACGAATCCTTGGTGATGTCATTGCTGTTCTTAGTTTATAAGCAGTAAAAATGATGTTTTCTCAGTCATCTTTTACACTTAGAAGTTAGAACTAAAACTTGTCTTCATGGTGTCAACTAGCAACTTTGTTCACATAGGGAGCAGGCTAAACTACACGAAAAAAATATGTTGTTTGCTTGAAAGTTCTACCATTCTCAGAATCATACTTCTAATGTTATTCATTTGTTGTTGTTTGTAGTATCATCAGGGATAAGCAAGCAATGATTAGTCAATATTTTCTAAGTTTTAGTTGAAGGATCTTGAATTGTACTTCATCAAGCAATTTTGATCCTGTGACAAGTATAATAAACTATAAGTCCTGGTCTTAGAAACCATCGGAATAGGATGGTAGGAGGTACGACCAATACCATACCATTTTGGTGTGAAATTGGCACCAAAAGTAGGTGCCAGGTAGGGATGGTAATGGGTCGGGTATGGGTTGGGTTGGCTGGTACTACCACTACAATTAAAAATTTCGTATCTATAACCACCCCGTACCTATCTTGGGTTGGGTTGGGTAGATAAGAGGGGGTTAGATCAGGTCGGGTAAGAAATTCATCATCTAAAGTTCCAAACATTATAAAATAATTATATCTTTGAAAGGGGGGATTTAGATTAAGGTTATATCAGATTGGGGCATGCTATTAGTCGTACTTGACCCGAACCCGTTTTGGATTTAAATTAGATTGGATAAAACCTGGCCCCTTCAGGTCGGATTGGTTTGGTACTTAATGGGTCGGCTAGAATTGCCATCTCTAGTGCCAGGATCCCAAAATCTTGTATTCTAGTATATACTGGTTGAGTGACTATACTAATTTGTGCAAAGCAAGGATTGCCAAATTGGAATCGGATCCCATGCTGGCCGATTGACGGTATAGTTCAGTATGGGCCCGTACCGATCCTTGCCAGGATGAACTAATAAGGTAGAGAAGGGGAGAGCGAGAAGAAGGAGAGGGGGAGAGAATGAGAGGGAGAGGAAGAGGAAGAGAGGGCCTCTTACAGCCGTCGGAGGCCATCTGAGCTCTTGCCGAGCTCGGTAAGGTTGAAGGGAGCTTATTGGATGTCTGGAGGCCTTCGGACGGATAGGGACACCGCCGCGATAGCTTTGACGGCCGATGAGCCAGCATTGAGGGGTTTGAGGGTGGTCAAGGCCGGAGGAGGGCCTCTGCCCTCGTCCAGTGTGAACAAGGGTTCTCCCTTATTTTAGGTTTCTTTTTGGCTTTTATCGTGCGAAGTCGGCAATATAAAAGCCAAAAAGAAACCTGAAATAGGGGAGAACCCCTATTCGCTTTGGACGAGGGCAGAGGCCCTCCTTTGGCCTCGACCACCCTCATGCTCCTTGATGTTGGCTCGCCAGCGGTTGGAGACATTGCGGTGGTGGCATCATCCATCTGGAGGCCTCCCAACATCCGGTAGGGATCTCCTCCCTCTCTCCTTCCCTCCCTCTACCCTTACCGAGCTCAGATGGACTCCAGTGGCCGTCAGAGGCCCTCTTCCTCTCTCTCTTCTTCTCTCCCTCCTCTCTCTCTCTCTTCCTCTCTTTCTTCTCCCTTCCTTCGAGACAGCCGGTGTGCCATTTTGTACGTTGGAACCAGACTGGTTTCTTGTCGGTACTGTTCGGCACGGTCGAAACTGTCCGGTTCGGAATGGTTTGAAGAGTGTTGGTACAAAGGTTTGCTATACCATCCGATATGGGGCATACCATGCTGTAGTACTGTATCAGTATGGTATGCTTTACCATACTGATATTTTTGTATCGTACCGAACTTTATACCGATACTATAATAGGATTTTACTGGTATGGGGTTTGGTACCTAATCGGCAAACCTTGGTTGGTACTAGTATTTGCTGTACCACCTTGTATTGGCTAGTATGGGGTATACCATATTGGTACGTCGTACCATACTGACATTGTCGTACCATATCATACCATGTACCGACATTGTAATAAGATAGTACCGATATAGGGTTTGGTACCAAGATGATGAATCTTGGTTTATACTAATGCTCACCAGCAAGGTTTGCGGACTAGGTATTGCAACCTATGCCGGTATGATACCATACCGTATCGTACCATCAGTAAAAAAAAATCAAAAAAAATCCCATCCAACGGCTAAAAAAATAGAAGAAAAAAGAAAACCACCCCGTACCGATCCCGTACCACTCCATATTGGACCAAACCGTCCGATACCGGCCCATACCGTACCGACCGGTTTGGTCTGGTTCAGGCTATTTTCCGAAAAACTGTCATGAGCCGTTCCAGTTCCCTACCAGTACAGTACGGTATGGGGTGTACCAGCCGGTTCGGGCCGGTACGGAATACCATGCTCACTAGTGTGTATCAATGGTAATTTACCAGTGTATATGAGTCTTCTTTCTTTTTTTTTCAATTTGTTTTGAATCTGTGTGTCTCCTCTATACTTGTACCATGCCTGTACTTTATCATTACAATAGAAAATTGATAGGGGGCTCGTTGCACTATTTATAACTTTGCTATAAGCTAAACATTATATGATTTCATTTTTAGTCTTCTTAGAATCTTATGCTCACAAACATGAAGCCATTTCTTGAGAAGTGTCTCAATCACAACTCTGATGGATCCTATACTTCATCTTCTTAACACTTTGATATCTGCCAAAACTTCTCTTCTAATGCAGCTGGATGATAGAGCTGTTGATGCAGTCATGAATAAACTATTTAAAAACTACAAAACATGGTGCAGATTTTTGGGGCACAAGCACACTTTAAGGTAAGATCTGATGGACCAACACTTGCACTATTGTCAGTCATCCTTCAGGCCTTTGGTTGATTTTTATTTTATGAATAAATTATTGCTCCAGGCTCTGTCAAGGTCAACAAGAAGCACAGCAGAGAAAGATCCTATACATGGGTCTATATCTTCTAATCTGGGGTGAAGCTGCTAACATTCGCTTTATGCCAGAATGTCTGTGTTATATTTTCCATAATGTAAGATCTTATGATTCTTTTACTTTAGTATCTACACATACTCATGTTCCACGTAAGGATTTATCTGTTTAGCTCTTATTGGAAGCTTCAAAATTCTTTCAGATGGCATTTGAACTTCATGGTCTCTTGGCTGGAAATGTCAGTGTTGTCACAGGCGAAAACATCAGACCTTCATATGGTGGGGATAATGAGGCATTCTTGAAAAAGATTATCACCCCATTATACCATGTGATTGATAAGGTACTTATTGAAAGAAAGCATGCAATTACATTGGGACACTGTCAAAGGTTTAATTGAAATAGTGGCTACATTGAATTCCTAGGAAGCCAAGAAAAGCAGAAATGGAAAAGCCACTCATTCGGTTTGGTGCAACTATGATGATCTAAATGAATACTTCTGGTCTGTGAAGTGTTTGACTTATCTCCAAGTGAACTTCCAAAAAGAGTAACTTGACGCTTGTTTTAATTTTTTTTCTGTATATTGTTCAGGTCAGATGATTGCTTTTCATTGGGTTGGCCCATGCAATTTGACAGTGAGTTTTTTGAGCAAAGATATGATTCAAGGCCCATAATGCAGGTATCATATGAAATGTTCTTACCAGTAGTCTCTCTCTCCATATATGTGTGCATATATACACTTATCCTGATATAAATGACATGCAGAGAGGACAATTTCAGAAAAAATCTGATAAAAGAACTGGTAAAATAAATTTTGTTGAGACTAGAACATTTTGGCACATCTTTCGAAGTTTTGATCGTTTATGGACCTTCCATATACTAGCACTTCAGGTACAATTTCATTTAGCTAAGAATATTTTTTGGACCATTTTTTGGATTTAACAAATGGTTTAACATTTGAACTGTTTTCAGGCTATGGTTACCATTGCTTGGAGTGATTCTTCGCCTTTACAAAAGAATACCCTACATTCTATATTTAGCGTGTTTATGACAGCAGCCTTTTTACAGCTTCTCCAGTGTATGAGCACTTTGCTTAACTTCTGGTTGTATCTGATGCATATACCTTTTTCTGTGCTTTACATTGCTAACAATTTTGTAACGATCAACAACACCATGCTATTAACTATAGTTACCTGATGGCTTCCTATGTTACTTTGGATCGTTGCACCTGCCCTGGTTGTGCTTTTGTCTGCACTTATATATAGTTTGTCAACTAAATGTGGATACGTGCTTGGTCTTGCACCATGATGCCCTGGCAATCTAAATAATTTAGTGGGCAAATTACTATTGAACTATCATAGAAGGATGAACTTGAATGCATATTTTCTTGTTCTAGACACTGTATAAGGTTAATCACTTGGATATTTTTCAAGAGATAGCATAAGACATAGACAGGAAGAAACCTTATGTTAAACCTCTGGCTGCAATTATATTCATGGTTCTAAATCCCAGTGGGACTGGTGGTGTCCTTGCCATCATGCTCGATGTCCTGTCCCATTCTTGTGAGAAAACCAGAATTGGGATGGGGATGCGGCTCTGAAACCCATCCACGTATGGAAAGAAGATGAAAGCGGAAAGGAAAAAGGGTGAAAAGAAAAAAGAAAGGAAAAATAGAAAGAAAAGAAAGGTGAAGAAAAAGGAAAGGAAAGATGAAAAAAAGGAAAGGAAGGAAAACAAAAGAAAGGAAGAAATGGAAAAAGAAATAAACAAAAAAGAAAGAATGGAAGGAAGAAAGGGAGAGAGATGGATGCTCTACTGAGATGGATGTCAAACTTCGAAGTGCAACCTTATCAATCTAATCACTCCTTCCTTTTTCCACTGCATCTACGTTCAGGAAAAGAGATTCTCAGCAATACAAAATCCTTTTATTGTATCATGCCTTAGAAACATATTCAATACAATCGATCAACTTCTTCATTCTTTGCGTCTTGTCAAATCTAGGTATTTTTAGAAATTGCTTCTCAATAGTATAAACCTAATTATGTAACTAACAAAATTAGTCTCTCTACCCACATAATGGTCATGCATGGCTAGTCGTCTCTTCTCCAAGAATTCCTTGATCAGAAATTGAGCACTAATTCAAAGGGTTGACATCATATCACAATTAATTGTAAAAATTCTCAAATTCTATGAAAAATTTCTTGAATTTTGAGGCTGACTAGATATAGATGGGCAAGGGTTGGAAGTTACAATGAGCTAAGGTATTATCGTCTCTATATTGAGTATGTGGAGACTTGGTCAGTACTTGAAATGTAAATTAACAAATTGTAAGGTTGTTTGAACCTGAAACATTATAACTTATTCGCTACTCAAAAGATGACTAGTAGTTTATTGAACAAACTTGCGAATTAATAGAAATAAATTATTTAATCGACAAATTCTTACCATACTAGGTAGCTGATTTATTACCATTGGTTGCATTTGCTGATGTCTTCCTTATCATTTTAGTATCTGATTAAGACATGTATACATAAACCTGCCTTTAGCTATGTGGAAATTAGTTTCATTATGAAACCTTTGATTTGTCCATTTGAAAAATGAGGAAACAAAGATTTGATTTTTTACCAAGATGTCATTAGGCGAATCACTTGCTTGTGTTGAAAACAAGTTGCAAAGCTTCAACTTCTCTAGCAACAATCAAATACTACCTCACAACTCCGTTAAGATTCCACGGTCCCTATTTTCTTCCATCTTCCTAGATCCTTATCAAATAATGCTTCCATCATCCCTGCGAATCCCACTGCCTGATGCATATGAACAGTCAATTGTTTGACTTACGAGGAAGTTTTTGTCTAATGAGAAAAATGATGATATTCTATGAAAAGCAAACTAAAGCTGGACTTCATACAGGTCCGTCACAATTTTGTTGGTCAGGTTGGGTCAAGCTGGTTGGATATGATTGGTTAAAGACCTAATTATAGAGATACAGCTCAGTCTTGGGCAAGAGCCCATTCAAGGCAAGAATGGCATGGTAGAAAGGTTATTAGTGATAGGTTTGAGAGGATGCTCAATGAAGGTTGGGGTAGATATTGACATCCTAGATGATCACAGCAGTGTTAATCCAGGGCCCTCTACTAAGGTCAACCTGAATAAGAATCTGAGCCCTCCGTTTAAGGCTGCAAATGACCCATAACCTGACCCAACCTGACATGCTTAGATCCAATCTGATCCACTTTGAAGGAGTTGTGGGCTGGATTGGATTCTAAAATTGGACCAGTTTGGATCTGGGTTTATTAAATTCTAATCCGATCCACCCTGATCCATTTAATTTTTGGGTCAATTTTGAATGTTCTACTCTGTAATCCGATCTGATCTGAATTTGGTATGCCACAAAGATCTGAATCCAATAACACACGACCAATAGGAGGGTATGTATGTATGATTATCATAATACTATGGGTTAGGATATCCTTGATTTCAAATCAAAGTAACTACTTATTGCCCAGTGTCAGACAATGGGACAGAAGTGAGTTAGTTTTGGGGATTAAAGGAAATAGCATATTTTTCTAGGTTTCCCATAAGGTATAGAAAATGGAAATGGGTATTAAGAAATTAAAGATGGATTGATGATAAATGAGAATGGAACTTAAGGTAACATTGAGGTGTTGTGCTGCAGAAACTAAAGTAGATTTCATGTTTCTGATTGGTAACGAGATTAAAATAAGCATGAATCCTGTGATAGAGCTTACATAGTCTGTCATAGACTCCACTACTTTTTTCTGAACTTGTTAATCCATGCGCACTAGAGTTTTAAGGACTACAAACAAAAGTAAAATAGAAACGGAAAAGGAGAGAGAAGAAAAGAAGATAAAGAAAAAGAGATATAGATTAGAAAAGAAGAACCAATCCAAGTTTATTTTTTTGGGATTACTCTGTAGTCAAACAAAGCAATCTTCAAAGTAATCAAATTAGTCACCTTTTACTTACTCTAGTCCAAATAGAATTCTACAAAAGATCTAAGACCTATCAATTATTGATGACCAAAATTATTTCTACTTAACAATCTCAAAATCTCATGCTTCCAATATATATATTGGAAGAATGAGAATGTTGAGATTGTAATACAGAAATACTTTTGGTCATAAATATTGATCAATCTTTTAGATCTTTTGTTAAATTCTAGTTGGACTAGAATAACTAAAAGCTAATTATTTTGATAACTTTGAAGATTTTCTTATTTGATTGAAGAGTAAAAAGCTTTGGATTGGTTCTTCTTTTCTAATCAATATGATTTTTTTTTTTTCAAATTTATTTTTTCTTCTCTCTCCTTTTCCATTTCTATTTTCCTTTAGTTTGTAGGCCTTAAAACTTTGCTGCATATAGTTTAACAAGTTCAGAAAAAGAGATAGAGCTTGGAAAAGAACCAATCCAAACTTTTATTTGGGATTACTTCGCAGTCAAACAAAGCAATCATCAAAGTAATCAAATTAGTCATCTTTTACTTATTTTAGTCTAACCAGAACTCTACAAAAGATCTAATACTAATCAATTATTGATGACCAAAACCATTTCTATTTAACAATCTCAAAATCTCATGCTTCCAATATACATAAACGGAGTCTATATTTTGGAAAACATGAGAATTTTATGAAAATAATTGATCGGTCTTAGATTTTTTGTTGAATTCTAGTTGGACTAGAATAAGTAAAAGATGACTATTTTGATTATTTTGAAGATTGTCTTGTTTGATTGAAGAGTAATCCCTAAATCGCTTTGGATTGTTTCTTATTTTCTAATCTATATGTCTTTTTCTTCATCTTTATTTTTTCTTCTCTTTCTCATTTCTCTCTCCTTTTCAATTCCTACTTTTCTTTAGTTTGTAGGTCTTAAAACTCTACTATATATAGTGTAACAAGTTCGGAAAAATAGATATAGATTAGAAAAGAACAACCAATCCAAGCTTTTTTTTGGGATTACTCGATGGTCAAACAAAGCAAACTTTAAATCAAATTAGTCACCTTTTACTTATTCTAGTTCAACTAGAATTCTACAAAAAGATCCAAGATTGATCAGTTATTGATGACTAGAAGTATTTCTATTTAACAATCTCAAAATCTCATGCTTTCAATATATATAAATGGAGTCTATATATTTGAAGCGTGAGAATGTTGAGATTGTTATACAGAATACTTTTGGTCATAAATAATTGATAGTTCTTAGACCTTTTGTTGAATTTTAGTTGGACTAGAATCAGTAAAAGGTGACTTTTGCTTACTTTGAAGATTTTCTTGTTTGACTGAAGAGTAATCCCCAAAAAAGCTTTGGATTGATCTTTCTTTTCTAATTTGTCTTTTTCTTCATCTTTATTTTTCTTTTGTGTCTTGTTCCTCTCTCCTTTTCCGTTTCTATTTTCCTTTGGTTTGTAGGCCTTAAAACCCTGCTGCATATAGTTTAACAAGTTCAGGAAAAGAGATACAGATTAGAAAAGAAGAACCAATCTAAACTTTTTTTTGGGATTACTCTGCAGTCAAACAAAGCAATCTTCAAAGTAATCAAATTAGTCGCCTTTTACTTATTCTAGTTCAACTAGGATTCTACAAAAGATCCAAGATCGATCAGTTATTGATGATTAAAAGTACTTTTATATAACAATCTCAAAATCTATCTTTCAATATATATAAATGGAGTCTGTATATTGGAAGCGTGAGAATGTTGAGATTGTTATACAAAAATATTTTTGGTTATAAATAATTGATTGGTTTTGGATCTTTTGTTGAATTCTAGTTGGACTAGAATAAGTAAAAGGTGACTATTTTGATTACTTTGAGAGTTGTCTTGTTTGATTGAAGACTAATCCCCAAAAAAGCTTGGATTGGTTCTTCGTTTCTAATCTATATGTCTTTTTCTTCATCTTTTTTACTTTTTCTCATTTCTCTCTTTTTCGTTCCTATTTTCTTTTAGTTTGTAGGCCTTAAAACTCTGCTGTATATAGTTTAAAAAGTTTAGAAAAATATATATAGATTAGAAAAGGACAACCAATCCAAGTTTTTTTTGGGATTACTCTATCGTCAAACAAAGCAATCTTCAAAGTAATCAAATTAGTCACCTTTTACTTATTCTAGTCCAACTAAAATTCTACAAAAGATCCAAGACCGATCAATTATTGATGATCAAAAGCATCTCTATTTAACAATCTCAAAATCTCATGCTTCCAATATATATAAATGGAGTCTATATATTGGAAGCGTGAGAATTTTACCAAAATAATTGATCGGCCTTAGATCTTTTGTTGAATTATAGTTGGACTAGAATAAGTAAAGGGTGACTTTTTTGATTACTTTGAAGATTTTCTTGTTTGATTGAAGAGTAATGCCTAAAAAAGCTTTGGATTGGTTCTTGTTGTCTAATCTATGTCCCTTTTTTCATCTTTATTTTTTCTTCTCTCTCTTGTTTCTCTCTCCTTTTTTGTTTGTAGTTTCCTTTAGTTTGTAGGCCTTAAAACTCTACTGCATATAGTTTAACAAGTTCAGAAAAAAGAGGTATAGATTAGAAAAGATGAGCCAATCTAGGCTTTTATTTGGGATTACTCTACAGTCAAACAAAGCAATCTTCAAAATTATCAAATTAGTCACCTTTTACTAATTCTAGTCGAACTAAAATTCTACAAAAGATCTAAGACTGATCAATTATTGATGACGAAAAGTATTTCTATTTAACAATTTCAAAATCTCATGCTTCTGATATATATAAATGGAGTCTATATATTGGAAGCATGAGAATTTTACCAAAATAATTGATTGATCTTCGATCTTTTTTTGCATCCTAGTTGGACTAGAATAAGCAAAATGTGATTATTTTGATTACTTCGAAGATTGTTTTGTTTGACTGAAAAGTTATCATTAGAAAAGTTTTGGATTGGTTCTTCTTGTCTAATCTTATGTCTTTTTCTTTATCTTTATTTTTTTTCTCTCTCTCTTATTTCTCTCTCCTTTTCCATTTCTATTATGCTTTAGTTTATAGGACTTAAAACTTTGCTGCATATAGTTTACAAGTTCAGAAAAAGAGATAGATTAGAAATGAATAACCAATCCAAGCTTTTATTTGGGATTACTCCACAGTCAAACAAAGCAGTCTTCAAAGTAGTCAAATTAGTCATCCTTTATTTATTCCAGTCCAACTAAAATTCTACAAAATACACAGATCAATTATTGATGACCAAAAGTATTTCTATTTAACAATCTCAAAATCTCATGCTTCCCATGTATATAAATAGAGTCTATATATTGGAAGCATGAGAATTTTATCAAAATAATTGATCGGTCTTAGATTTTTTTTGTGAATTCTAGTTGGACTAGAATAAGTAAAAGGTGACTATTTTGATTATTGTGAATTTGTCTTGTTTGATTGAAGAGTAATCCCTAAAAATGCTTTGGATTATTTCTTCTTTTCTAATCTCTATGTCTTTTTCTTCATCTTTATTTTTTCTTCTCTTTCTCAGTTCTCTCTCCTTTTCCATTCTTGGTTTTCTTTAGTTTGTAGGCCTTAAAACTTTGATGTATATAGTTTAACAGGTTCAGAAAAATAGATATAGATTAGAAAAGGATAGCCAATCCAAGTTTTTTTTTTTTTGGGGATTATTCCGAAGTCAAAAAAAACAATCTTTAAAGTAATCAAATTAGTCACCTTTTACTTATTCTAGTCCAACTAGAATTCTACGAAAGATCCAAGACTGATTAATTATTGATGGCCAAAAGTATTTCTATTTAACAATCTCAAAATCTCATGGTTTCAATATATATAAATGGAGTCAATATATTGGAAGTGTGAGAATGTTGAGATTGTTATACAAAAATACTTCTGGTCATAAATAATTGATCGTTTTTAGACCTTTTGTTGAATTCTAGTTGGACTAGAACAAGTAAAAGGTGACTATTTTGATTACTTTGAAGATTGTCTTGTTTGACTGAAGAGTAATCCCCAAAAAAAGCTTTGGTTTGATTTTTCTTTTCTAATTTATGTCTTTTTGTTCATCTTTATTTTTCTTTAGTGTCTTGTTCCTCTCTCCTTTTCCGTTTCTATTTTCCTTTAGTTTGTGGGCCTTAAAACTTTGTTGCATATAGTTTAACAAGTTCTAAAAAAGAGATATAGATTAGAAAAGAAGAACCAATCCAATCTTTCTTTTGTAATTACTCTGCAGTCAAACAAAGCAATCTTCAAAGTAATTACATTAGTCATCTTTTACTTATTCTAGTTCAACTAGAATTCTATCAAAGATCCAAGATCGATTAGTTATTGATGACCAAAAGTATTTCTATTTAACAATCTCAAAATCTCATGGTTTCAATATATATAAACGGAGTCTATATATTGGAAGCGTGAGAATGTTGAGATTGTTATACAGAAATACTTTTGATCATAAATAACTGATCGGTCTTGGATCTTTTGTTGTATTCTAGTTGGACTAGAATAAGTAAAAGATGACTAATTTGATTACTTTGAGGATTATCTTATTTGACTGAAGAGTAATCCCTAAAAAAGCTTTGGATTGGTTCTTTTCTGATCTGTATGCCTTTTTCTTCGTCTTTTTTGTTTCTTCTCTTTCTCGTTTCTCTCTCTTTTCGGTCCCTATTTTCCTTTAGTTTGTAGGCCTTAAAACTCTGCTGTATATAGTTTAAAAAGTTTAGAAAAATAGATATAGATTAGAAAAGGACAACCAATCTAAGTTTTTTTTGGGACTACTCTATAGTCAAACAAAGCAACCTTCAAAGTAATCAAATTAGTCACCTTTTACTTATTCTAGTCCAACTAGAATTCTACAAAAGATCTAAGACCGATCAGTTATTGATGATAAAAAATATTTCTATTTAACAATCTCAAAATCTCATGCTTTCAATATATATAAACAAAGTCTATATATTGGAAGCATGAGAATTTTACCAAAATAATTGATTGGTCTTCGATCTTTTGTTGAATTATAGTTGGACTAGAATAAGTACAAGGTGACTATTTTGATTACTTTGAAGATTGTCTTGTTTGATTGAAGAGTAATGCCTAAAAAAGCTTTGGATTGGTTCTTTTTGTCTAATCTATGTCTTTTTCTTCATCTTTATTTTGTCTTCTCTCTATTGTTTCTCTCTCTTTTTCTGTTTTTATTTTTCTTTAGTTTGTAGGCCTTAAAACTCTGCTGCATATAGTTTAACAAGTTCAGAAAAAGAGAGATAGATTATTAAAGAAGTGCCAATCTAAGTTTTTATTTGGGATTACTCGTAGTCAAACAAAGTAATCTTCAAAATTATCAAATTAGTCACCTTTTACTAATTTTAGTCTAACTAGAATTCTACAAAAGATATAAGACCGATCAATTATTGATGACCAAAAGTATTTCTATTTAACAATCTCAAAATCTCATGCTTCCAATATATATAAACAGAGTCTATATATTGGAAGCTTGAGAATTTTACCAAAATAATTGATCAGTCTTAGATCTTTTTTTTTTGAATCATAGTTGGACTATAATAAGCAAAAGGTGATCATTTTGATTGCCTTGAAGATTGTCTTGTTTGACTGAAAAGTAATTCCTAGAAAAGCTTTGGATTGGTTCTTCTTGTCTAATCTTATATCTTTTTCTTCATCTTTATTTTTTCTTCTCTCTCTTGTTTCTCTGACCTTTTTCGTTTCTATTATGCTTTAGTTTGTAGGCCTTAAAACTCTGCTGCATATAGTTTGCAAGTTCAGAAAAATAAATATAGATTAGAAAAGGACAACCAATGCAACCTTTTTTTTGGGATTATTGTGCAGTCAAACAAAGCAATCTTTAAAGTAATCAAATTAGTCACCTTTTACTTATTCTAGTCCAACTAGAATTCTACGAAAAATCAAGACTGATTAGTTATTGATGACCAAAAGTATTTCTATTTAACAATCTCAAAATCTCATGGTTTCAATATATATAAACGGAGTCTATATATTGGAAGCGTGAGAATGTTGAGATTGTTATACAAAAATACTTCTGGTCATAAATAATTGATCGTTCTTAGACCTTTTGTTGAATTCTAGTTGGACTAGAGTGAGTAAAAGGTGACTATTTTGCTTTGAAGATTTTCATGTTTGACTGAAGAGTAATCCCCAAAAAAGCTTTGGATTGGTTTTTCTTTTCTAATTTGTCTTTTTCTTCATCTTTATTTTTCTTATGTCTTGTTCCTCTCTCTTTTTCCGTTTCTATTTTCCTTTGGTTTGTGGGCCTTAAAACTTCGCTGCATATAGTTTAACAAGTTCAGAAAAAAGAGATATAGATTAGAAAAGAAGAACCAATCCAATCTTTCTTTTGGGATTACTTTGCGGTCAAACAAAGCAATCTTCAAAGTAATCACATTAGTTATCTTTTACTTATTCTAGTTTAATTAGAATTCTTCAAAAGATCCAACATCGATCAGTTATTAATGACCAAAAGTATTTCTATTTAACAATCTCAAAATCTCTCTTTCAATATATATATAAACGGAGTCTATATAGTTGAAGCGTTAGAATGTTGAGATTGTTATATAGAAATACTTTTGGCTATAAATAATTGATCGGTCTTGGATCTTTTGTTGAATTCTAGTTGGACTATAATAAGTAATAGGTGACTAATTTGATTACTATTTGGATTATCTTCTTTGATTGAAGAGTAATCCTTAAAAAAGCTTTGGATTGGTTCTTCTTTTCTGATCTATATATCTTTTTCTTCATCTTTTTTTTTTTTTTTCTCTTTCTCGTTTCTCTCTTTTTGGTTCTTATTTTACTTCAGTTTGTAGGCCTTAAAACTCTGTTGTATATAATTTAACAAGTTTAGAAAAATAGATATAGATTAGAAAAGGACAACCAATCCAAGTTTTTTTTTGGACTACTCTATGGTCAAACAAAGCAATCTTCAAAGTAATCAAATTAGTCACTTTTTACTTATTTTAGTCCAACTAGAATTCTGCAAAAGATCTAAGACCGATCAATTATTGATGATCAAAAGTATTTCTATTTAACAATCTTAAAATCTCATGCTTCCAATATATATAAACGGAGTCTATATGGTGGAAGCATAAGAATTTTACCAAAATAGTTGATCGATCTTAGATCTTTTGTTGAATTATAGTCGGACTAGAATAACTTAAAGGTGACTATTTTGATTACTTTGAAGATTGTCTTGTTTGATTGAAGAGTGATGCCTAAAAAAGCTTTGGATTGGTTCTTCTTGTCTAATCTGTCTTTTTCTTCATCTTTATTTTTTCTTCTCTCTCTTGTTTCTCTCTCCTTTTCTGTTTTTATTTTCCTTCAGTTTGTAGGCCTTAAAACTCTATTGCATATGGTTTAACAAGTTTAGAAAAGCGATATAGATTATTAAAGAAGAGCCAATCCAAGTTTTTATTTGGGATTATTCTTCAGTCAAACAAAGCAATCTTCAAAATTATCAAATTAGTCACCTTTTACTAATTCTAGTCTAACTAGAATTCTATAAAAAATCGAAGACCGATCAATCATTGATGACGAAAAGTATTTTTATTTAACAATCTCAAAATCTCTTGCTTCCAATATATATATAAATGGAGTCTATATATTGGAAGCTTGAGAATTTTACCAAAATAATTGGTCGGATGATTATTTTGATTACTTTGAAGATTGTCTTGTTTGACTGAAAAATAATCCCTAGAAAACTTTGGATTGGTTCTTCTTGTCTAATCTTATGTATTTTTCTTCATCTTTATTTTTTCTTCTTTCTCTTGTTTCTCTCTCCTTTTTCATTTCTATTATGCTGAATATAGTTTGCACTTTGTAGGCTTTAAAACTCTGCTGCATATAGTTTACAAGTTTAGAAAAAGAGATATAGATTAGAAAAAAATAACCAATCCAAGCTTTTATTTGGGATTACTCTACAGTCAAACAAAATAATTTTCAAAGTAATCAAATTAGTCATCTTTTATTTATTGTGGTCCAACTAAAATTCTATAAAATATCTAAGGCAGATCATTTATTGATGACCAAAAGTATTTCTATTTAACAATCTCAAATCTCATGCTTCCAATATATATAAACGGAGTCTATATATTGGAAGCATGAGAATTTTACTAAAATAATTGATTGGTCTTAGATTTTTTGTTGAATTTTAGTTGGATTAGAATAAGTAAAAGGTGACTATTTTGATTACTTTGAAGATTGTCTTGTTTGATTGAAGAGTTATCCTAAAAACGCTTTGGATTGTTTCTTTTTTTCTAATCTGTATGCCTTTTCATCTTTATTTTTTCTTCTCTTTCTCATTTCTTTCTCCTTTTCCATTCCCTTTTTTTTTTTTTGGTTTGTAGGCCTTAAAACTTTGCTGTATATAGTTTAACAAGTTTAGAAAAATAGATATAGATTAGAAAAGGACAACCAATTTAAGTTTTTTTGGGATTACTTTGTAGTCAAACAAAGTAATCTTCAAAGTAATCAAATTAGTCATTTTTTATTGCTTCTAGTCCAACTGGAATTCTACAAAAGATCTAAGTCCGCAATTATTGATGACCAAAAGTATTTCTATTTAACAATCTCAAAATCTCATGCTTCTCATATATATAAACGGAGTCTATATATTGGAAGCATGAGAATTTTATTAAAATAATTGATCGGTCTTGGATCTTTTGTTGAATTCTAGTTGGACTAGAATAAGTAAAAGATGTCTCTTTTGATTACTTTGAAGATTGTCTTGTTTGACCGAAGAGTAATCCCTAAAAATGTTTTGGATTGATACTTCTTTTATAATCTATATTTTCGTTTCTATTTTCCTTTAGTTTGTAGGCCTTAAAACTCTGTTGCATATAGTTTAACAAGTTCAAAAAAAAAGTAAGCAGAGTCTGTGATGGACTGTGGAGGCTATATCGTAGGATTTATGCTTATTTTAATCTCATTACCAATCAGAAACATGAAATCAATTTTAGTTTCTGCACCACACCACATCATTGTTACCTAAAGTTTCATTCTGATTTATCATCAATCGATCTTTAACATCCTAATATCCATTCCCATTCTCTAAACCTTGTGGTAAACCTACAAAATTATGCTATTTCTTAGAATCCCTAAAATTGGCTCACTTCTGTTCCATTTCTTACACTGGGCAATAAGTAGTTAGTTTGATTTGAAATCAAGGGTATCTTAACCCGTAATGTCATGATGATCATACATGTGGACCCTCCTATTGGTCCCGTAGAAAAAGAAGGACATAGGAAGATGGAAGAAAAGAGCGATGGTGTGGAATCTTTGAAATACTAGATTGCTAATGGATAGCTTTATCCAAAAGCTTCCAAAGAATATTTTGATTCAATAAAAAAATGTCAGTTCTCTATCTCTTGAGCCATGTTACAACTTCTCATGACATAGAGGTTACAATGAGGAAAAAAATAGAAATTTGTCACAAGTCTCAACCAAGATTCGTGGATTTGGTACCGCAATCCATGCCGATTGCTGGCCGGTATGGTATCGTACCGTATCATACTATACCGCTCCATACCGTCAATAAAAAAAATAAAAAAAAAATCCCACCCAACGATAAAAAAGAAAGAAAGAAAATCATACTGTACCAGTACATACCGTCCCGTACCGGTGCCGTACTGCTCCATACCTGACCAAACCATTCGGTACTGTATCGAACTGATCGGTTCGGCTTGATTCAGAACATTTTTCAAAAAACTGACCTGAATCATTTTGGTTCCTGCCGGTATAGTACGGTACAGGGTGAACCGGCCGATTCGGACTAGTACGGAATAGCATGGTCTAAACCATTGAGTTGAAATCCATCTACTCCTGCTAGACTCAAAAGCAATATACACCAAATACATGCTTGGAAGGGGTTCCTTGATTATTAGGAGCCTCATCAAATCAAAGAAGCTTTCTATTGCCTAGGGTTAATTTTCCAGATATTAATTCTAGCTGCAAATAGCCCCACTCTATGGATTCTATTTTGCAGCCTCTTCATTTTTGTGTACATTTCTCTTGCTGGATTGTAATTTCAATGATTATTGATGTGTCTGATGGTTATATAGGAGACTATTGAATGGTTCTAATATTGATCCTAGAGTTAGCATGGGTTTCATTTGGTAGAGCATGGTTTAACTACTGTTGGTGGACCAACTGCACTGCTTGTTGCAAGTGGATTTAAATTGCAACTCTTTCTTCAAAAACCTAGCCTCTCTCACATTATTTTGCATCATGGAATTCTGATGAAGTGCCGTAGAGTAGTGTTGGTGGAAAAGGATAATCCAACATTATCAATATATTTACTCTTTTGTAGAGGCATTATGAAGTTCAATGATTTTGTTGCTGTGAGGGGGTTGTGAGGTAGTATTTGATTGTCAATAGAGAAGTCGAAGCTTTGCAACTTGTTTTTTTAATGCAAGAAAGTGATTCCGTAATAACATTTTTGCTAAAGAATCAAATTTTTGTTTCCTTGTTATTCAAATGGATGGATGAAAGGTTGCATAGCGAAACTAATTTTCAGATAACTGAAAGTAGGTTTATGCACACATCTTATCATATACTAATATGTTCAGGAAGATATCATCAGATGCAACTAGCGGTGATAAATCAATTATCTGATATGCTAAAAGTTTGTTGGTTAAATAATTTGTTTCTATTAGTTCACAAGCTTGTTTAATAACTACTAGTCATCTTTAGAGTAGTGAATAAGTTATTATTTTTTAGGTTCAAACAACCTCACAATCTGATAATTTATATTTTAGGTACTGACCAACTCTCCACATATTCAAAATAGAGACAATAATAACCTTAGTTTATTGTAACTTCCAAGCCTTGCCCAGCCACATTTGGTCAGCCTCAAAATTCAAGAAATTTTTCATAGAATTTGAGAATTTTTACAATTGATTGTGATTTGATGTCAACCTTTTAAATTAGTACTCAATTTCTGGTCAATGCATTTTTGGAGAAGTGAGCACTTGCCATGCATGACCATTATGTGGGTAGGGAGAGTGATTCTATTGGTTACATAATTAAAGCTTTTGCCACTGAGGAGCAACTTTCCAAAAATACCTAGATTTGACAAGACTGCAGGCAAAGAAGGGAGAAGTTGATTCATTGTATTGAATTTGTTTCTATGCCCTGAAACACTAAAAAGATTTTGCATTGCTGGGAATTTATTTTCCTGAATGTTGATGCAATGGGAAAAGGAAAAAGGAGTGATTTGATTGATGAGGTTGCAGTTTGAAGATTAACATGCAAATAGAAGTAAGTTAGATTGAAGAACCCTTCGCTTGGCATTGTCTAGCTGATCACAGTACCTGCTGGCTGCACCCTGCTGCATCAAATGTATCATCCAAACATAGCATTACTAGATTATCAAGATAGTTCATGCAACTTATCTGGTCATCAAATGCAGTGTTGGCATGTAGTGAAACAATTCATGCAACTTATCTGGTCATCAAACACTATGTAGTGAGATAAATTCATTCAACCTTTCTTGTCATTAAGCACCACGTAGCTTAACTAATAACTTGAAATCAGATTTAATTCAGCTATAATTAAGTAAGTCTCCATTTGGTTTTTTGTATATTATTTTTCTTATAAACAATGCAGGAGATTTCTCTTCTAGAAACAAAAGTGAGCCTCTTCATTTGTTGCATGCTTGACATAATCTCATTTAAAATTCTATGTTTCTAATGCTTGACATAAGGCTAATACGCCGATTCAGAATGCTCTGGCAGGTAGACTTCAGAACTTTATATATGAATTGCTTTGCTCTTTAAATTAGTAATACTCACTTTCCAGCATTGAAATATCTTACTACTTGGATTGAATTTTTCTTGTCCTATGCTGTTGGTAGGTGTTTTGGACCTTGTTTTGAACTTTCCAGGCTACTGTAGATGGAAATTTTCTGATGCACTCAGAAATGTTCTCAAGATACTACTTAGCCTTGCATGGACCATAGCCCTTCCTCTTTTATACATTCAGTCCTGGCCAGAAATCAGTATTCCAGTGAAATATCTGGATAAGTGGCTTCCTGAAGTGAAAGGCATACAACCTTTATATGTCATGGCTGTCATACTGTACATGCTTCCAAATATACTAGCAGGGATTTTGTTTATATTTCCAATGATTCGGAGATGGATAGAAAACTCAGATTGGCATATCATCCGGTTACTTCTATGGTGGTCTCAGGTTCCATTTCTTGTCATCTCAAAGCTTGTTTTTATTAAATTTTTTATTATAATTAAAAAAAATCTTAGTAGTGACTAATCAGTGAAAGAAGTTCAGCTTGGTTCTTACAGAATAGGAAATTAAAAGACTATTCAGAAACAACATGCATTAAGTTTAGGATCGCGAATTGCTTGATGACTAGGTCAGGAGTCTGTACATTAATGTTTTCTATCAATGTTACATTGGTGTCATTTTCCACCTCGCCAATAAAGAGTTGATTTCTATCTTGAATGAATTAATTTTAAAAACAAGTATCATAATCCACATAAATATGATGTCAATATACAAAAATGGTCTGAATGCATTAAACTTCTAATTATAGCTAACAATTATTTTTCTGTTTGGGTCAAGATTCATTATCTTTTTTTTTTTTTTTAAATTTTAAAATGGTGTAGTTTTCATCTTTCTTGTCTCTAATATTCCCTTTTTTATCATTCTGCTACTCTCCTGATCAAACTTGCTCTTTGTACCAAATCCTAGCATTCCTGCTAATAGCATCACTTTGTTACATATGATCAGGTAATTTTGAGTTTGTTCCTTGTATGCTGTACAAGGCACAAGCAAAAAAATGTGCTTGATTGCAATGTTGATCTGTCTTGGTTTAGCATCTATCTTGGGCTTGCTCTGTATTGTTTCCACCTCCTATAGACTCATTTTATATATGTTTGCCCATTTATTTGACAATGATTAATGGTCTCACCTGAGGACTAAAATAATTCATATTGTGTTGCAGATTATTTGTTGCCACAATATGCATATCATGTTGTATATGCTTAAATTTGGCATACATTAGCACGGAAAGATATGAAAGTTTGTCAAAAGATTTGCAATTAGCACACTAAATAGATGTTTTTTTGGATTTTTTGCACACAACCACTTTCTCTGTAGCAAGGTTCGAATTATCGAGATATGGGGATGTACCAACCACGGTTGGATGTGGTATGCGATCAGTTGAGGATTATACTGATAAACTATCAGTGGATGCACACGAATGTGATTGCTAAGCCCTTGGTATAGCCTTCTTCATGTTTTTTGGATTGACAATTTTTAGGTGTAAGGTTGGGTTCCAATACAAAACCTTAAAAACATTGATTTTGATCCTAGATGCATGCTCTAACACATGAATTGATGATCAATCAACATGTAATTCTTATTTGACAAAATTTTCTGGTGGTTATCTTTTCAATTAATCATAAATTTCCACTTGGACTGTTGAAGAAATAAGGTAAAAAGGGAAGGAGTGAGACTATTTAACTAGATACAATGACCAAAAAATGAAAAACTAAGCTTTGATCTCTGTAGGCAGTCATCCCTTCTCCCTTCATTGTCATTTTCAAATGGTAGAGAACAATTGCAAAAGGGTTGTTTTAGTCATCTCAAGGCACCACTTGGTTCAAAACTAATTTGGTCTTGGTTGGTATAAAGGGACTTCAATTTGGTCCACCCGCTCAATCTTTGGTCGGTTCGAGTGGTTCGGGTCATCAGGTGTGGTTTGGATGCTACTTTCCTGAATTCGTTCCTCCTCATATTGCCAAGGGATCATTAACAGTACTTATCAATGCATACATATTGTAAGGACTGATATTTTAAACCTTGCTTTGCTGTTATATGTCCTATTATATATTTGTAGATCAAGACCTTCATCTCTGAACTTTCATTATAAGAGCCCCAGTAAGCTTTCTATTAGCTATATATTATACTGCATTTTTTCCATTCCTCCCCTCACACGGCCCTTTAGATCAGCTAGCAAGAGAGCTACACTGCTCCTCAACACTTGTGGTCTCTGAATTTGATATAGAGTCAAGATTGCAATTCTAACAATGGCAATGGTGAGGAGCTGGAATATGATGATGAAAAAGTCAAAAGGCACAAATTGCTTGCATGCTAGAAGGTCTCGATAGATGAGCAAAAAGAGGCATAGAACGAAAGGAAGAAACCCAATAAGTTTTCTATGGCAGCTGACATATGGTTAACTTGCAGTCCTATTAGGGAATTTCCAAGAAAAGGAAGGTTTTGATCAGCAAATATGTAAAAGAGAGACCTTTATATGCAATTTATCTATGGAGGCAGAGGTTATCCTTCTATGCAGCTTGTCTACAGGAAGGGTCATATGCCAAAAACTAGGTTTTCATATATAACTATACACATCTACATGCATGAACATGCACAACGATATTATAAATCACCTTTGAATCTCTCAGATGCCTCCTAGCTTCCCTTGGACTGTATTATTGGGAATCTGAGATAGATGAGAAAGGGCAGAGAATGCTTTTTTCTCCTTTGAATAGATGAAAAATTATTAAAAATTCTGAGAAAACTGTGAAGGATAAGTTATTGCCTTTACGATGATGATATGAGATCTGATAGTTGCCATCTTTGTCAGAACTTGTTTTGTTTTATGACTAATAGCCTATTCCTCCTTAGGTGCTTAAAAAAATATTTCATGGTTTAGTTTGTAAAAAAGACAAGATGAAAGAGGAGAACTAGAAAAGCCTAAGGGTGACTACTGGGCACACTAAGCTCAATTCCCCATTCACAACAATTAAGATGAACTTAAATTCTGCTTTGTTGCATCATATGCTGTTGATGTCATGATTTTCTTTTCTTCTGCATTCTCCAAATTCTTTTCTTCTCTAAATTCTGCCTTTTTTCTCTAAATATTTAGATGTCTGAGTATCATTTGCCAAATGCATTGATGCACTATCAATTTGCAGCGACGAATTTATATTGGACGGGGCATGCATGAAAGTCAATTTGCCCTTTTCAAGTGAGTTTCTGTGGGAAATTAACTTCTTAATGTCATTATGAGTTTTTAATTTCTTTTCTATACTGCTATTGGTGCCTTTTCTTTGTAGGTATACTTTGTTCTGGATGTTGCTTTTGGGTTCCAAATTTGCATTCAGTTATTATGTCCAGGTGGTTTTTCTTCCTCTTGAGCGTATACTTCATTACAGATCAGTGTGTTAAGCAGTTGTAAATTCACTGTTCATATTTTTTTCTTATTAAATGTCTTGTTTTCTTACAGATAAAACCTCTTGTCAAGCCAACAAAAGATATACTTAATGTTCATAATGTTCAGTATGCATGGCATGAATTCTTTCCTAATGGTATCTGTATCTTCTTTGGCTAAAGTTGATTCAACTTCTCTCAGATTAGGAATTATTAATGGTACTGATTTTCTTATCCATGCAGCTCAGAAGAACATTGGAGCTGTCATCTCACTCTGGGCCCCTGTGATCTTGGTGAATCTCATGACTACATCTGCTTAATGAATTTTTATAGTATATCATCTTTGTCTTAGTTTTGATGGGAAAGCAATATTGCGACCCTCAATGAAGAAATGTATATGAGCTGTTCAAGATTTATGCAGGTTTATTTTATGGACACTCAAATATGGTATGCAATATTCTCTACTTTGTATGGTGGTGTTTCTGGAGCACTTGGACGACTTGGTGAGGTAAAGAGAATGGAAAGTACTTATATTACCATAACTAGAGTATCTGCACATGTTTTAATTTTCACAAAATAGGTGAGCTCGATGCTTTTAGTTTTAGTTTTCCATGTGTGAAGCATAATGGCCATTAAATCTGTAATCAGATGCTAGAAGCATTCTTCATATGAGAGGAAATTATTCTTCATATAAGAGAAAATTGTCATGTGGTTCCTAACCTAAACGCTTTCTTCATGCATGAGTCATCTGGCAAATCTGAAAGAAGAGAAAGGATGTGCCATATTATAGTGTGACTTTGTAAAATACTTGAGGCAAGAAGCAATGAGCTGTGTGCATCTGATTAGTAAACCAAGTTATCTGATCCTTCATGCCCTAGTCTTAGTTACTCCCTCACACATGATGTACGACCCATTATTCTATAACTTGGATCTTCTTAAGGCCCATGCATTGTTTGTAGATGGTAGTAAATTCTCTCTAAAAGTTTTTTACTTCACCAGTGTTTCACAAACTCCTGCTGAAAAGCCACATAACTGGATGGAACTCACATGGGGATCTGGTTAGGTCCAAGGTTCATTGTATGCCTTGTACTGAGTATATCATACCATATCGGTCCCAAACCAAGGGCGTATTGAGTCTTGGTACAGGGTCCGGTATCGAGATGTGAAACTTGGTTGGATCATTCTTTATCCAAGGATGATTAGTAAGAGTCAAGGATTCAAGTCCCAACAGGACACCGGGATGGGGTACCACCCCATGTGTCAGGACAGGGCTATCGGCTAGTGTCCTAGGATCCTGATCGGGATGTCTTGAGACATCCTTTGTCCCAAGTGTCGGGATGGGGCAGGACAGCAGCACATCTTGTTCCATGGAAAAACTGGGACAGTCCCGTCTCACGGGATTTAAAACCTTGGTAATAGTTGCTTTTTAAAAGGTATAGGTTGGAAATTGGATCAGCCGATCAAGTATGGAAAATGTTCACTCAGACCTGACATACCTGTGCCAAAAAGTTCCTCAAGCCAACTTGATGGCTCATGTGAGTCATGTCTTCTGAGATAAGTGATACAAACTAAATATAGATAAGTGATACAAATTAAATATACGAATCGAATTAGAGTAGCAAATAAAGAACAACATTCAAAATCAGCCATGTAAAAAATCAGTTGCTGAAGAAAGAAATTTAAATGGTTTTTCAGTTAACACATGATGCTATTTTTTGCTTGCAATATGATTCAATCATTCACATCCCTCAGGCTGTTGTTGGGTGTAACCTATCATGTGATCACCACGTGATCGCTGATGGGCACCCTTGTTCCATAGTCCCTAATTAGACTAAGGGCCATGTTGGTGCTAGAAGGAAAGTGAACCATGTGCCCCTCATGTGATCCTCTTCTCCAATTATGTCTAATGTTCAACCTGAAGTGAGTAACCCATCCCAAAGTGAGGAACCTTGAAGAAATCCAGAACTAGATTGAGAAAGATATTAGGGGATAGAGAGAGTCAACCCAAAGTAGAGAGATCATGCCATCATATCAAAGCTCTGGCAAAAGTACCAGCCAAGGCTCCAACCTTTCTCTGCCCAACCCCATCCTATACCATATCTTTGGAAACAGAGTTCCATTGAGGACCTCTTGGACTACTGCTAACCTTGGATGAAACTTCTATGGGTACTTGATCTATGATGTGAGGTGCTTTCTTGAACCCCATTGATTTTCCTTCTTTCATATAATTTTGGCTACAAACAAACAGAGAGTGTGGCTTTTTGAAGCGACATGATCCTCCAACCTCTCCATGTTAGAACTCCAAGCTAATCTCGAAGAACAGAAAGCTAGAGAATGAGATTGGGTCCGCAAAGCCAACAATGAGTGTTTGGCATGGTTCTTTCTTCCTTCCTGGGTGATCACAGGGGCCTCTTGGCAATGGAATGTGATAAGGGGAATTGGGATGCTAGGGGTGACCATCAAAGGCTTGTTTTAAGTAGCTGCATATGAAGCAGTGGGAAATGCATCTCTTTAGTTCTTTGCAAAGTTTGCAATCTTGGATTGTAGTATTTGGTATGGATAATGGAGCCTACCGTACTCGATGCTAATAGGTTCTGAGACTTGGTACACCCTCTGTTTCAGGTGTCGATACCCAGGGGTATGTACCATATTGATAGTCGGTATAGAGTGTACCTACTGGTTGGGTACCTTCACGCAATTTGGTACTGAGTCTGTGAGTGTTGTTTCTTTGACATGTGAGGTTATTCAAAATGTTAGGTTGGCATAAGTATTAGGCTGTTTGAAATGTTGAATTGGCAAAAGGACATGTCTGGCTTGTTTTGGGGTTAAGTCGCTGGACATTGTATCAGTGAAATGAATTGAAATGGCATCATTTTGGTGATAGTTTTGCCATAGTTCTTTTTACCATTTGATCTATGCTATGTATAAATCAGAGTCAGACAATGTCATAGCATAGTTGTATTATGATGAATCCAATTTTATATGTGCAATATTATGCATCAACACTTGTAAGCACGTGTTATCCTACAATGACATTTAGAGATTTCTCCATTTCAAACAAAGAGAAACACCGTGAGCTAAATTACAATCAAATTATAACACCTGGTGTAAATAAAGTAAACTAAATATTCCCTGTTATAGATATAACTAACCTGAACTGAATTACAATGCAAGTAATTCAAGCCATTGCAAGTATTTCAAACCTGATACTGGACTGAGATATGAATGGCCTGATCTGAATTACGTTGCAAATAATTACAATGCAAGTAATTCAGATCAAAGACCTGTCGAGCAGCATACTATAATACACTCAATTAGAAACAAAATGAAAGCCCTTTCCAGCATCCAGCAATCCTGGGTTGACATGGTAGATGTAAAATTACTTTTTGACAGAGCTTGACATGTAATAGGACACCATCAGCTCCTCAACAATCCTCTTTCCACATCATCACGTGCTTTGTTTGAGGGCACTGCTACAAACAAAAGGATAGTGGGATTGACACACATCCCAAAAACCTGAAGAAACACTCCTACAGACAGAGTACTTCATTTGCAGCTAGGTTTTCCTCCTCACTTCCTTTTTCAGTCAGCAAAACACAAAATATGTCCTAACCTGGTTCTGAGACCATTATAACGGATTTCAGGTTAAGGGAACATCAGAAAAGAATGAAAGATAGAATCTTAGAAGAAGAGGGGAGAACAGGAAGAGAAGGGGAGAAGAGAGATCACATGGAAAGAAGGAAGAAGGATGCCACCCACCTCTACGTCGTGGGGCATCAAATTTTACTACAAGAAGGGGACCTGGCCACTAGTTTGGGCCTTAATGAAGGCCCAATAAGTAAAAGTATAACAGCCTAACAACATGAAGAACAGCAGCAGGTTATAACAAAGAAAAACATGATGAATATTTCCTAGAACATCTTTAGTATTGTGTAATAATGCATCCATACAGAAGACTCTATTACTCTCTCTAGTGTTTGTGAATATTCTAATATTCTCTTTTATGTCTTTTTCTTGTCTTTCATATTTTACATATTCGAGTTTGGTCTTTTTAAGTCATAAGCCACTTGGGTAATGCAAAGCCCAAGTAGGATTATCATTTTGGCATTATATCCTAGGGACAGGGTTTCCAAAGTTCTCAACAGTATTAGTTACCTTATAATGGATTATGCTACTGCATATCTTCTTTCTTTACTTAAACAGTGAGGTTGCAGTATAATTTCAATCATGCAGAGAAACTTGATGTAGAGTAACAGAGATAGATGTATGGTAAGTAACAAAAGCAATGATTGGATCTAGGCTTATTATTGTGTGGTTAGATCTATAATGGGCAAGGACCTTATCTTACTCATGTCCCAAATTATAGCTAGCACTGATGATCAGCAAAAGATATACTTTAGAACTGTGATTTTGATTGGCTATCTTGGCAGATTATTAAGTGTTTGCATCATTTCCTGTTTTCCATAGATACGGACACTTGGCATGCTAAGATCACGATTTCACTCTTTACCTGGTGCCTTCAATGTATATTTGGTACCTTCCCAGAAGATGCGAGACAAGAGATTTTCATTTTCAAAGCGCTTTGCAGAGGTTGGGTTTTATCACCATAAGATATTAGTATGCTTTTTACAATGTAGTTGTGTGCCTTTTTGTGTTATTCTGTTGCATGACTCCAATTATTTCAGGTTGCACCAAGCAAGAGAACCGAGGCTGCAAAGTTTGCTCAGTTATGGAATGAAGTGATATGTAGTTTCCGCGAAGAAGACCTTATTAGTGATAGGTAGGACATTCAACTGATTTTGCTAGTGTTTTCTGTCCTGCCTTTCACAACACTGTTCTGCAAAAGCTGAAATGGTATTTTTTTTTAACTTAGGGAACTGGATCTGTTGCTGGTTCC
The DNA here is from genome assembly GCA_006176705.1 of Cocos nucifera. Lineage (NCBI taxonomy): Eukaryota > Viridiplantae > Streptophyta > Magnoliopsida > Arecales > Arecaceae > Cocos > Cocos nucifera. The sequence goes on along the minus strand of QRFJ01000107.1, from coordinate 1,703,103 downwards.
TTATATGTCAGATCCTAGCCTAGACATAATGCAGTGGCCACTTTTTTTGCTTGCTGGAAAGGTCCCAATCAACATTTGTCTATGTTCCCTTCCTTTTCTTTCTAAATCCTTCCGATCATTAATTCCTGATATCTGTATAGATTTCAATCGCATTGGATATGGCAGACGAGTTTCGATCAAGGGATTCAGACCTCTGGAGACGTATCTGTGCTGATGAATATATGAAATGTGCTGTGCTTGAGTGTTATGAGTCTTTGAAACTTGTCCTTGACCTTCTAATAGTTGGTGGAAATGAAAAAAGGTTTGTTGCATTTCTTTTTGTATCGATGCATCGGTCATATGATATTTCTCTTGTTGGATGTCAGGGTTATTATTCTGATGTCTGTTTTGTTTTCTCTATCTGATCAAAATATATTCCAGAATCTAAGTTCTCACAGAGTTGATAATTATCATCCCAATTTGCTCTAAGCTTATTCCTTTTACTTTGGCTTGTATTCTCATTAGTTGAATAAAGTATGCCTTTTTTATATACACCATTTTTCGGATATAAGAAGTCTGTTACATACTGTAAAGGAAATTAGTTACATAAATGTTGACAAAAGAATTTCTCTTATTCTCTGTCTTTTACTTGATGTACTTGTATTTCTAAGAGAATATCTGATGTAACAGGATCATTGGTATAATTCTTAAGGAAATTGAAGCTGACATTTCAAGAAACACATTTCTTACAAATTTTAGAATGGCCCCTTTACCAACACTATGTAAAAAGTTTGTCAAGCTTGTGGAGATCTTGGTGAGTCTCTTTATATGTTAATCCTCTACAGCTTGCTTTTCTTTTCCTGATCAATTGGGTTTCATACTCTTCTATATTATTCAAGGAACTGCTAATTGTTTTGTACTGTTTGTTGGTTTTATTAATAGCTTTAGTTTGACACTGCAGAAAGAAGGTGATGCATCAAAGCATGATATTGTGGTAATATTGCTCCAAGACATGTTAGAAGTCATTATGCGTGATATGATGGTGAATGAGATTCAGTATGTGAACATGATATTTGCATCCCTGAATGAATTGAAATATGAGATTATCTATGCTTAGGATTTACTTTTGGTGTCTTGCAATGTTCATTCTAGTGAGTTGGTTGACCTGGGCCATGGTAATAAAGATACATTCCCTGGAAGACAACTTTTTGCTGGCACAGGCTCAAAACCTGCTATACTTTTTCCACCAGCAACACCCCAATGGGAAGAACAGGTGCGTACCATAGGAAACATTTTCAATTATGTAATGTTGGTAAAACAAATAACTTACATGCAACTTTTGTGGCAGATAAAACGCCTGTACCTTCTATTGACAGTAAAAGAGTCTGCTGTTGATGTGCCTGCAAACCTTGAGGCTCGCAGAAGAATCACATTCTTCACAAATTCTTTATTTATGGACATGCCACATGCACCTTGGGTCCGCAAAATGCTATCATTCAGGTTTGATAATCTGTATTCTCTCAATCATTGTGGAAGTCTGAGAGCATGTCGGTGCTAGGCTGTAGACCTTAACAGAATATATAGAAGCCCCCGATAACCTAAAAGTGGTTATTGATGGTAATTGTACTATTCAATCATACATAAAGGTGGTGTAGTTAAACTCTCTGGAGTTGATATTTCTATAACTTTTAGAGAAATTTAAATTTATGTGAACGGAAAAAGTTCAGTCCAAGACATTGGAACTACAAGTTCCATATTGGTTTTAATAGCTCAATTGGATCCTATTCAAAGATTACTTCAGCTCATAATCATGGATGTATCCACCAGATATATTCAAACTTGTGGAGCTAGCTTTGGAAAGAATGCTATGGTATTTGTACATCATTAGAACACTAAAATATGCATAGTCTACAGTGTGATCTCTACTATTATATAAAGTTCTCATATGTGGACATTTAACTGGCTTGGCTTTTGCTGGGTAATTTTAAATATGCATGTCTACAATTCACTTAACTCTATTAGTCTATAAAGTGAAATTTTAGTGGATGCAAGGTCTGCAGTATTAGAATCGGCACCCGTGTAGATAAGCCAGTAGTATGGTACCGTGCTGTGCCATTCCAGTGTGAACTGACAAAGTGAAACCAGCAAGGGAAGGAAAGATGGAGAAGGAGAGAGTGGAACAGAGAGGGAGAGGGAGAGGGAAGAAGGGAGGGAGAGAGCAGTAGAGGACGATGGATAGAGAGAGGAGGGGGCAGGAGAGGGAGAAGAAAAGAGAGGAAAAGAGAGGGAGAGAGGGAGACGGCGGTGGAGAGTGAGAGAGATAGAGGAGGGCCGAAGAGACCCACAGTGCCAGATTAGGGGCTCCACCTGAGTTCTAAAATGAAACAGAGGCTGTGGCCCCTTTACATAGATATATTGAAATTTTTGTAGTGAAGTTGGCAGCAACTTCCGATTTCACTTTTTTTTTTTTTTTTTTGAAATTATTAAATTGAAGTCTATAGTCTACTTCAATTTAAACAATTCAGAAAAAAGTGAATTCAACAACTGTTGCCAACTTCACTTAAAATATTTTAAAAAATATATATAATTGATCGTGAAGGCTGGAACTATCTTGATCCGCCTTTGGTATGGCTTCGTATTCCCCAAATCAAATGGTTCAGCATGGCACCACCGACCTTGAGTAGATGCTTAATTGATGGGACATTCGGTTTCCCGAATGAACTAATGTTAAAGTACCGCTGACCTTGAGTAGATGTTTAATTGATTGGACATTCGGTTTCCCAAATGAACTAATGTTGGGTTGTCTTGTTGACTTCCTTCTTCATTTTAAGATAAACAAAAGAGAGTTTGGCAATAGAAAGTTGGTGCACATTTATCATCTAAGTTAAATTTTAAAATTTTTAATGTTGAGCTTAGAGCCATCCTTGTTGCATGCATCTCGTGTTCCTGGTGCTACTATTTTATGAGTAGAACATCACATTACAGGTGCATTTCCATTTTTAGGTGATATAATAGTGCAATTTATACACAAAGTTGTTTATTGGGATGTTAGTATTTGAAAAGAATAATAATGAACTTGTGTATTCTGCTTGTCTGTGAATCGAGGAACCTTTATCTCTTTACTTTAATGTGTCAAACACCAAAATTTTCACATATAACATGAATCAACCATAATTTATATTTTATTGTGTAAATCTGCAAAGTACGAGGCTTAGCACAATGGTAAGGGTCACCGGTCACGGGTTCAAAACATGGAAATAGCCTTTCTAAACATGGAGGTAAGGGGATATATCTATTGATGGCATGAGAGAATGTAGGAAAAGCTGATATAACAACAAAAGTTATGAGGATGGAAAAATTCTTTAGTATAACGTAGTACAAGAACAAAATGGATGAGGTTGGACAAATAAAAAATCATCAAGATTTGGGATGGGCAAAGTTGATGGGCGATAATGCTCAACCAAGGAGGATTGGTCATAAGCGCAAGAAGAACTTTTGAAGATGAATGTTTGTTGACAAGGTAGATTTTAGTTATATTGGGATAGTATGGGTGCAGCACAATTAATAACCTTAAGGCAAACAACTAATTAGGAAAACTATTTGAAATTGTAGAATGAACTTAGCTTGCGGTGGAGCCCTTATGATACTTCAAGTAACTGTTTCTGGTAGTGAGTTGATGCAACAGTCTAAAAGTACTCAAACATATACTAAATTTTATAAAATGAAATAAGTACTCAAACTTTTGCATATGTGACCGACCTACAAAATATTGATGCAACAGTCTAAAAGCATGAGCATTGTAGCATGTACACTTGGGAATATTCCTACTTATATTTCACAATTGATGGTTAATAGGATGATGGTTTTATGAAATTGAACCTAAAGCTTTCATATGAGTCATATAGGGTATATTTAATTGGCAAACCTTTTTTTTTTTTTTTGCTTACACACATTACATATTGGAGTCAATATTCTTGGACAAGATGCTAAACACAATAGTTTTCTTTCTTTCTTTCTTTTTTTGTTCAACATGCCATCATTTTATTGTACTTAATAGCAACTAGCAAGTTTTGAAAAAGTGAAGCACACCAGACTTATCAACCTTTGCCAGGATGTAAGGGGCTGATACACATTGGGGTATGCCAAAATTGGGGCTGTACAACCTATTTCTAGGTGAATCCACGCATATCAGGTTTTCATTGGCCCCAAACCATACTAAACTAAACATTACAGCTCAATATCTGTTGGCATGGACTTTTAAGGGTTTTCACTTGAAAATACACCAATTTTTGTATAAACTATTGTAATGATTATATAGCCTTGTCAAATTTGAAGAAAATGCTCAATTACTTTTAAAATTAGTTTTCCATTAATTGTGCAAATAATGGTAGATTAATTGTCAAAGTTAACATAAAAATAATTTTTGAACTAAGCTTATATGATCATTTGAAAAGGAGCTAACATTAAAAAATAGGAATCTACTTAAAGAAAATATTATATCATCGACAATATAATGTAGCAAAACTTATTTGATGATAATTATAAGAAGCTATATTGTATAGAAAAATTAAATAATATTTCCTTATGATTAACATATTTTCATAAAACTAATGAACTATTGTTTTGCTTAAAATATGGACTCTTGCAATTAGCTATTGTTAAGTTGTTTATATAAATAAATGATGATTTGAAAATGAAGATATCATGCTTATTTGTAATATTATCCTTTATCATACAATTTACTTTTTCTACTATGCATGCTATAATTAGAAATTTTATTTTATTAGTTTTTAATTGATACAAAATGAACGAGTGATTTATAATAATTGTAATTTATTTCTTATTATCAAAATTCATAACAAAATGTGATTATTATCAATTTCTTGTACCATTTTAAAAACTATATCACATGTGGAATAGGACAACTAGGTGCATAGTTTGCTGGACCGCCCAAAATGGAGCATACCATACTGTACCATGCCATACCGATATGTCGTACCCTCCCATACTGGCACTACCTTACTGTACCAAACTGCATACCAATACTATAATTGGATTTTATGAGTATGGGGTTCGGTACCAAGACGGCGAACCTTGACTAGGTGACTCGAACTAATACTTTTACCATGCTTTTTGCAAAAATATAGGACTATGGCCAAGGTTTTCAAACTTAGTTTCAGTTTTGGTTCTTTTGTAGAATTTCAAGGATAATTTCAAGTTTCAACCAATCCTAATTTATTTTACCCAAAATGGATAAGCTTGGACGAAGACTGGATGTCCAAAATTAACCCCTAATTTGGATTTTGATTAGTTTCATCAACTTTAGTCAGTTTTTGCCAAAACTAACCATCTTCTTTTTAGTTTCAATGCTTTTGTCTAGTTTCATTTGAAACCGAGTGAATTCACACATTGATGTCTGTTTCAAAATTTTGTTTTGGTGTTTATATCAGATTAAGATTATTTCTTTACTTACATAAGCACATGCCTATGCAATATCAATTTTACATTATTTATCTCTCTTTCTCTCGAATTTGAAAAGTGTATATGTAATAAATGTAAACCTTAATGGGCTAAATCTCCAAAAGAACCCTTATTGTAGTACTCCACATTAAGGTTCGCCAAACCAATACCGTAGAGGATTCTAGCTCATGACTGTTTAGCATGGTACAGGCCTGTACCATCCATTTTGGGGCATACCGACAAAAGAGAGATCCAAAGAGGGGAGGGAAGGAGTGAGGGAGAAGAGGAGAAAGGAAGAGAGAGAGAGAGGGAGGAGGAGAGGAGGGAGAGGGAGGGGTGGGAGGGCAATGGAAACCTTAACCCTAATCCAATGCAAAGGGAGAGGGAGAAGAGTGAGAGAGAGGAAAGAAGGGGGAGGGAAACCCTTACTTTGACCCAACCTCAAGAGAGAGGGGTGAGAGAGAAAGGGAGGAAGAGGAGAGAGGGTGGAAGGGACTTGAATGTGGGTGGCGGTGGGGGGGAGGGGGCATTGTGGCAGTGTTTGTGAGCACAGTGAGGGGCACACCTCCCGAATTGCCAAGAGGGGGGGAATCAAGTCACAAGGAAGGGGGGCATGGAATCGAGTCACGAGTAAGGTCTGTGGGTGTTTAATAGCATGGGTGGTTATTTAATTAAACCAATTAATAGCTATATCCATGCCGGTATTTGATTGGTTCGATTCGGTACACCCCAAAGTCCCAAACTATCTTGTTCGGCATGATTTGTAAAACCTTGCTCCACATAATTGATAGTAATAGCTAAACACAATTCATTCATAGAATGTAATCCTTTTCGATACAAAATAGAACAAATTTATAACTACATCCATTTGATTATAAGTCCTTGACTTTATAAAAATGAGTAAGAAGTGTATAAGTTCAATATTTTTGGGAACTTCACCAAAATCAATGTAGAAGAGTAGTTGGATTAGGCACTAAACTAAAAGCTTCATAATTGCTAGTATAATGAATTTTTGATCAACTGACGTTCAAGAAGGAAATTATATGTATCTATATTACATTTATGCTAGTACGTTTGATGAATTTCACTTATGTGCGATGTTTGCTTTACCCTTAAATCAAAGTTAAACATATAAAGAATCTATAGAAATAAGGTGTAATAAGATTTCCGAGATTTTTCAATTTTTTTCTTTTTTCTTTTTTTTCTTTTTTTGTTTTTTTGACTGAAATTCCAATACTTGGAGTGAAACTACCAAAGCTGAAGAGCCCGGTCGAAATCAAAACCAAAACAAAGTTTTGAAACCTTGATTTCAGGTTTTAACAGTTTTGACAGTTTCAGCATTGTGCTTTGAGTTTCAGAGTTTTGGTAAAAAAATAGAAACTCTTTTAAAAATAAAAAAGTAAACAAATGAAAGCAAGTCATTGCCTATGATTTTATTTTGTTTTCAGTTATTTAGGATCTCAATGCTTCCAGACTGAAACTGAGCCATATTTAAGCTTATGTATTAAGTATGTTACATGAATGTGCTAATATACCATATAAAATACCAAATATTACTTAATCACATGTAAATTAATAAGATGAGCGTACCAAATATAGGATTACTTCCATAAATTACTTCCAAAATAATAAAAGCTCCTAGACATGCACGTGCATCTTTAATTCTACATATGACTGTTATTTATAACTTAAAGACATATCAAGGTTGCATTTACCCGTCATAGTAACAAAGCTTATATAATATTAACATAGATTTGATTATTAGCCTTGGATAAATGCATGATTACATTGATGAGTTTAAAAAAATATTAAACATACTTGTTAAAGAAATATTAGGTGGTAGTTTTGCCAAAACTAACAAAAGGCAAAAAATTCAAGCAGTTTGTGATTGTTCTTGCTGAAACTGATCTATTTGGGCTGGCACTGTAAAACTCAATTAAGACATAAAACATAAGAGAAAAAGGCAAAGAAAAATTATTTGAGATGCCAAAATAGGCCATCGGGATCATATTAGTCATGTCAAAGAGTATCGGCTGATATTCTATATAGATTTAGTGTGCGATACAGCGACCATATTAACCACTGGTCGATACAGGTTGTAGGCTAAATATTTCAAACTTCACTTTTCAGTAAGAAAGACAATTTTTGTTTTTGTTTTTGTTTTTTTTTTCCGGTCATCATCTAATAAGTTAATATGAACTTTGCAGTGTTATGACTCCATATTATAGTGAGGAGACTGTATATTCTAAAAATGATCTTGAACTGGAGAACGAGGATGGCGTATCAATCATATTCTACCTTCAGAAAATCTTTCCAGGTTTTGTAATTTTCTTTTCCTTGGATATGTTAGATCATTACTGATATCACTACATTAAATTTTCAATTCATTCGTTATTCTGATTGATTTTGCTGTTGGGATTCTTTGATTACTATATTAGATGAATGGAGCAATTTCATGGAGAGAATCAGTTGTAAAAGAGAAAGTGAAGTTTGGGGAAATGAGGAAAATGTCTTGCAGCTTCGCCATTGGGCCTCCTTAAGAGGACAAACACTCTGCAGAACTGGTGTGAATAATCTTAATTTTAAAATGTTTTTTAATGACTTCTTTTTTAAGCTACTTGACACTGTGCCTTTATTGCTGCAGTTAGGGGAATGATGTACTACCGAAGAGCTTTAAAGCTACAGGCTTTTCTTGACATGGCTTCTGAAAGAGGTAATGATTTCTAGTTAAATTGTTTATGATGAAATAGACATAGATCTCTTGAGATTTAATCTTACCATCTTTGATACTTGTAGAGATTTTAGAAGGATATAAAGTGGTTGCTGATTCAGCACTGGAAGAAAAAAAGAGTCAGAGGTCTTTATCTGCTCAGCTTGAAGCTGTTGCAGACATGAAATTTACGTATGTTGCCACCTGCCAAAATTATGGCAATCAAAAACAGTCTGGAGATCGCCGTGCAACAGACATTCTGAACTTGATGGTTAAGTATGTCTTTCTTTCTCCTAATATCATCTAGACTATGAATTTCTCCTGTATGATTACAGTCTTACCATTTGGGTATCCTTTTTCCTTCATCATTTCTTTTCCTGTTTGTTGAGATATCTGCAGGATTTTCTCTTTTTTTTTTCTTTTTATATTCAGCAAAAATCTACGGTCATACTATTCGTTATCATGTGGTCTATGTTTAGATCATCTACTACTGCTGTATGACACCATAGGAATATTTTCTTCATTAGCACAGACATTGATTATTTTAGTTGTCCTGTAAATAGTTAACTAATATAGCCATACTCTTTAGCTTGAAAGCTTTGTGCTGTATGTGACATTCTATGATTATTGAGGCTAGCTTTGACATAATTTACAGGAGACTTTTCCCAAGTATTTCATGATTAAACAAATCTTATTCCTATTTGTGCTTGTATTCCTATTTCATGAATCTTTTTTCTGTTCCTTAACCTTTTCCAAATTCTCTCTTCTTCAATACTTTGTGTCAATGAAGGTGGAACCATCCCAAAATGCCTGGTTTGGTTTGGGGTGTACTAAGCCATATTGGTGGTGGACTAGGATGGTTCTAGCAATCAAATCATGAAACCGGCGAGAGGTGAGAGGAGGAGAAAGAGAGAGGGAGAGGGTGGCGGTAAGCAATGGCTCTCGGAACAGGGTTGAGGGAGGAGGGGGAGAGAGTTTTCAAAGCCTTCTCTCTTTCGTGCATCGAAACAGGGGTAAGGCCCCTACTTCAAAAGAAAATAGGGGCTTTGGTCCTTTTTCCTTCCAAAGAAAATGCTGCCAATTTCATTTAAAAAATTCAGAAAAAAAAATAATGAATATATCTGTTGAGAAAATATATCTGTTGAGAAAATAATGGTTCAAATCTTAACAATCAACAATAGAGCATCTATATGCCTATCTCAATACCAATACCAATATGTTCATCATATTTCAAAATATGACAATTCAAATATATATAATATTCCGTCAAATAGTAGCTCTGATATGCATCAGATATGATGAGATTAGCAATTCCATTCAACTAGAGTTTCATTTTTAACTGCTATTGTTGCGGTAACATCAGTATTAAGCCATTATTACCATTCATTATTTTTTATAATATGCTTAGTATGGATTAGTTTCGATATTTTGGTATTTGGATTGTTTATGATTACGCTTCTGCTCGTGACTGGCCATATCAATGTGTACCATGTTTCTGCTTGTAGTAAGGCCATATTGATAAGTGTACCACGTTCCTGTTCATGGTGAGGCTATACTGATAAAGGTACCATGTTCTTGCCTGTGGTGAGGCTATGTTGGTATCGTGACTAGTCCAAATGCCCCAACTTTAAATCATTTTCATTATTGTTATTATTTTATAAATTATTTATTTGTGCTATATTGATGTAATTAAGCATAATTTAGGGTCATAGAAAATCAAAGGTTGTAATACATACAAGTATGCAATGCCCACAATTTCCAACATGTAATACCAATCACTCATAATTATGCAAGTGACTGTGATTAGAGATCCTTACCTCTTTTAGTAACAAAATCCATCCAATGTGCCAATTTGATTCGCCAAAAACCTAGAACATCCGATTAACCCAAAATCAACATTTGATATGATGAATCTAGAAATCATCCTCTTTTTCAATTTATGTAATCATGACTTAATCTCCTGGATTTCTAAGATCTAACTTATCAACTCTATCCTTGTTACAATAATCAACAATTAACTTAAGAAACCAATGGACTAAATTTACCTTAATTAGTACGCTGGGGTAGAGACCCCGTGCTAGTCCTCTCCAAACTCAAGTTACTGCCCACATAAATGAGATCAATCCCAAATTAGAAGAGTAAAGAAGTAATTTAAAGTGACGATTAATCTTTGATTAACATTAATCATTAGTGTAAGGTGCACTATGTGGTTCAATCCAAGGGACCAATAGAGAAAGAGAGAGAAAATGGGAGATAGTGGAGGGCTTTGGTCCATTTGTGAGGAAAAGGAGAGTAAACAAAGGAGTTCCAACCTGCTACCAAGGGAGAAAATGAGGGGGAAGAGGGACATTCCTTTCCCAATGAAGCAACGGATGGCTATGCTATCCCCTATTTGGCAGCACAACAACAGAGAGGGTTTCATTCCTCTTCAAACAGGATAGTAACAAGAAAAAAAAACAGAAGGTTAGATTTCTAATTACCCTAGTTGATGTGGAAGAGGAGGTGGTGATGACGAGCACATAAATAGAGGGAGATGGAAAATAAGAAGAAAAGAAGAAGAAGAAAGGGAAGAAGAAGAGAGGAAGAGAGAGAATGTGGAGCAAGAGAGATAGTGTGGGGAAGAGAGTGAGCATACGTGTGTGGGAGAGAGAATGATGGAAGGAGGGAGAGCAATGGGAGGAGAGGAAGGGAGAGCGATGGGGGCTTGGGGGGTTTCTGACGCATGAAACAACGGATTTATTCCCCTTTTTCATTCTTATCCAATGATGGGCACCATCTTAATAGGCCGGCCCTGCTAGTTGGGCTCACTAGGTCGAATCTCACATCCTCCTCTACTTAAATAAATTTCGTCCTCGGAATTTGCATACCTAGGTTGTGAAAAGTTGAGGATATCTCTTCTTCATCTTGTCCTCGAGCTCTTAAGTCGCTTCCATTTCTATATGATTACTCCTTTGAACCTTGATGTAAGGAATAGGGCGACGTCTCAGAACTTATTCTTTTCTATCTACAATTTAAATTGGGTACTCTTCATATGTCAAGTCCTCATGTAGCTATAATGGTTCAAACTCGGCACATACTTCCTTGACATTCACACATGAAATACATTACGTACATCAGAAAGGATAGGTGGGAATGATAATCTGTATGCTACTTCCCTGATTCTATTCAAAATTTTTGAAAGGGCCCACTTATCTTGGACTAAGTTTGCCGTGGATATCCAACTGTATCAGACCTTTGGCGGGAGATACTTTTAAGAAGATATGATCTCTTACTTGGAACTACTCTTGTCATCTGTTGCCTGCATAACTACTTTGTTTATCTCGAGCTGTTCCAGTTGTTCCCTAATTAGTCGAACTTTTCTATAGTTTGCTACACTAGTTCAAGGCCTAATAGTTGTCTTTCATGAAATTCATTTCAACAAATAGGGGATCTACACTTTCTACCATACAATGCCTCGAAGGGAGCCATTGGAATACTAGTCTGGTAGCTATTATTATATACAAATTCTACTAGAGGCAAGTAACTATCCCAAGCACCTCCTAGATCTAAGATAAAAGCTCTCAACATATTCTCTAAAATTTTGATGGTTCTTTTAGATTGTCTATCAGTTTGCAGATGAAAGGCTGTACTAAAGTTCAATTTGGTGCCCATGGCTTTATGTAGGCTTCTCCGAAATTGAGACACAAATCTAGTGTCGCTTTCTGACATAATATTGATTGGAACTTCATGCAACCTCATAATCTGTTTAACATATAAATTTGCTAACTTTTCCAATGAGATTCCAACTCTAAAGGGCAAGAAGTGAGCTAATTTCATCAGTCCATCAATAATCACCCATATAGCATTGTTACCTTTAGGGTTTTTGGGTAGACTCGTCACAAAGTCCATGGTTGCATGTTCTCATTCCATTGAGGGATATAAGGAGATTGCAAAGGTCCTGTAGGTCTCTGATGTTCAGCCTTTATTTGTTGACATAGTAAATATTGAGCTACATGCTGAGGCAATGTCATTCTTCATGCCAGCTAGTCTCTAATATTAATGGACTGCATCTTTTTGGGCTAAAGTTACCTTGGTTAGGAAATTGGTACCTAGGACTAGCAAAAATTTGACAATTAGTCATAAGAATGCACACGGTCCACAATCTTGGTATGGAGTACATACCAGTGTAATACTGATTTGGTATAATATGGGCTGGTGCAGAACAATATGCACCCGTGTATCGAGATAGCTCTTGAGCCATTTTTCTTAGTTTCTATCTCGGTACATCTTGATACAGGTTGGTGGGTCTCAATACAGGTCAATATGCACCCTGGTATGTCTGAGCACACCTTAATATGCCTTAGTATGGATCCGTATGGTTGATATAGGGCCCGTACTAATTTGAATATGATTTTTATGCCCTGAACTTGGCAATTCATGGCAGTATTGCAGCCCATGATATGCACAATCCTTGTGTGGAGCCTTGTTATCTTGGATTTGTATTACACAGCCGATCTTGTTTTGATTTGATGAGACTTTAGTGAGATAATGATATCAAGTTTATAGCATAAATAGATGCATTAGGTGACTGTTTAGCATAGTTCATAACTTTTCTTTCCAAAACCAACTCAAGAGATTCTTATGTCCTACATCTCTCTAAATCTATATTGATAGTTTAAAGTAATATCACTTGTGTAATGATGGCAAAGTTTTCTATCTTGATATTGGACCCCATATCGGTACTCTCTTATTACAATTTCAGAACATAATATGACATGAGATGGTGAGGTGTTCCAAATGTTTGTATGGTACGAGACTGCATATTGGTATGTTATGATATGGTACGTCTAGTATGGTATGGTACTGATTAGTATGACAAACCTTAAATGATAGCCTTGACTTTACGACAATTTTTTAGGTTTGCTGTTGGTTACTTTTTTGTTGATATTCTTGGAAAACATAATAAGTGGCATATTTTGTTCATAAGCTCATGTATAAGCTAGGCTTAAATATTGTTATATGTGCTGTCCTTTTACTTCCAACTCACTAGCTACTAGCACTGCTTGATCACTAAATCTATGCATCCTTATTTGCTGCTAAGTAGTGAGCTGTGGTTTGGATCCCCCCTGTGTACAACATACTTCATTGTCTTTTCAGTCAGGCTAGTTGTGTTGTTTCCTGGAACCTCCCATGTAAGGACCAATGTAGGCAAGTATTTAGTCTCATATTGGCTATGCACTAGGTAGAGCTTGGGCGGTTATACAAATTAAGGAACCCACGTAGTACCTTTTAGGTAGTCTTTTTGGATGAGATCTTAGGTTGTTACAAATGGTATTAGAGCAAGTCTAACCCATGGCCTATGTGGATTAGGGGACACTATTACACGAGCCCATTAGGATTGACCATGGGCCGATCGTGGTGTTTACGATGGGATTTGTAGTACTTATGATTAGATCTGAATGGATTTGGACTCTTAGCATAGTGAGAATGTTTAGGCTTAAATAAGAGAAGAATACGAGGATCCATGTGGGCATGTGTCTAATCTCATATCAGCTATGCATTAAGTAGATCTTGGATACGTATATAAAATTAAGGAACCTAAATAACACCTTCTGGATAGCCTTCTTGTGTGAGGTCTTGGTTCTTACATCCCAAGTGTTAGTTACTATCACAATGTACTTGAAAAATCATGCATCTTTGAGATTAGGGGTGGCTGTGCCCAAGGTTTACTGTACCATACCGAATCGGGTGGTATAGGGTATTGTACCATATTGGCCTGGTACTAATATATGGTACAACGGGCATATTGACACTAGATATGTCAAACCAGTCTTGTATCGACACATTAATATGTAGGCATCGGTACATGGCCATGATATTGAGACGGCAAACCTTTGCTAGGCTAATATTGAGGCCCGGACCAGTCAGCGGTAGCATGATTGCTACACTTGTGTTGGGCTGGAATCAACAGTAGAGGTGGGGAAGAAGGAGAATGGGAGAGAGAAAAAGAGAGGGAGAGAGAGGGAGAGAAAGGAGGGGAGGAAGGAAGAGGGAGGGAAGGAGTGGGAGAGGCCAGGGAGGTCACTGGAGGGCTGTGGAGGCCTCCGAAGGACCAGAGGAGCGACTCCACCCTCCTCCGGATTGAAACAAGGGCGACTCACCCCTCTTTCTCGTTTATTTTTGCCGACTTACAGTGAAATTGAAGGCGGCCTTCCCAGCCTCTCCCTCTCCTTCCCTGCCCCCCCTCTCTTCCTCTCTTTCCTTCTTCCTCTCCCCATCCTCATTGGTTTCTTATTTCGAACACTAGAACCATCTGTGTCCACTACCGGTATGGTTTGATATGTGCCCCACCAAACCAGGCAGTTTGGTATGGTTCTGCAGTCTTTGTTTGAGATCATGTTAGACTTATGGACCTGGGCATCCAACAATGTCATAGCTCTTGTTTGTGGACCAATTAATGGGTCCATTTAATAGACTCGCTAAAAAAGCATCTTTTGCAACCCTTCTAGTCACCATAGTTGCCAATCCTTCCTCTTCCAGTTTAACCCTGTTGGTTGTTCAGTTGAGAACTTGAGATTCAGCTTTTCTATATTAATCCTTTGTAAACTACAAATGTTACTTTGTCTTTCTCCTGAATCACATGACTGGTGCTTACTGACTTGTAAGATCAAATTTCAGAGTTACTTTGAGACAAATCATGCAAATTTATATAATGGCATATTGGATTTTGTCAGGGTAGATTTGTTTTTTGAATCTAGACACACCATTTGACAGGCAACCAGTGACATGCTAAATGGTATGACTGACTCCATGTCATGTTTAATTTATCTGTGCTTGTTATGTATGTAAGGAAAGAATATTGAACAGAGAAAATCATAATTTATTAGTTCATTTGTTTTCATATAATATTGTTCTAGTAAGATCTTAAACTGTATCATTGGTCAATCAATGAAAAATGATTCACATTTAGAGAAAACAAGAGTATAAATATGGCTTATTTGAACCAAAATCATGGGTTTTAGGTACTTTTGTAACAATTTACCTATAATAAAATGAAATTAAAGGGGACGGAAGCGCACATTTTTTGTTTAAAAAACAAGGGAAATGTAGAACAATAAACTGCAGCAAATTTACAATTTTAGATGAGTTTTCTTTTCCATAGAAACTAAATGCTTGTCTTCTCCTACAGTTATCCTTCTTTACGTGTAGCGTATATTGATGAGGTTGAAGAAAGAGAAGGTGGAATGGTACAGAAAGCCTATTATTCAGTACTAGTAAAAGCTGTTGATAATCTTGACCAGGTGATTATCCTTTTGAGTTTTTCCCCTTTTTTTTCTTGTGCATAAAATTGTTATTTGAAGTTTAAACTATGGTGTCACAATAATTAAGTATAGCTATACTAAATGTGCTCTGTCTTTTCCTTTTAAAAGGAGATCTATCGTATTAAGTTGCCAGGATCTGCAAAGATCGGTGAAGGAAAGCCAGAAAATCAGAACCATGCTATTATCTTCACTCGAGGAGAGGCTCTTCAGACCATTGATATGAACCAGGTAATGCGGATATGTCTGAATTTTCTAGAGACATATTTCGAGCCACTAAGACTAATGATTCTTATATTTTTTGCTTAATAAAAAAAAATCTATAGGACAATTACTTAGAGGAGGCTCTTAAAATGCGTAACCTTTTGGAAGAATTCAATGAAGATCATGGAGTGCGTCAACCAACCATTCTGGGTGTGCGGGAGCATATTTTTACAGGAAGGTAAGAATGATTTTCAATAGCCATAAATCAATTTCTTACATGTGGGACAATAAGACTGGTTTATGCTCTCGAACATGTAAAATATATCTGTTTTGTAGTGTGTCATCCTTGGCATGGTTTATGTCAAATCAAGAAACAACTTTTGTGACGATTGGCCAAAGAGTCCTTGCTAACCCATTGAAGTGAGTTCCATTATATTCATACTCACAGTACATTACCTCATTAAGTTTAATGATATTCATGTCTTGTCAGATGATATATTTGTTCTACAAAATTCTATGCAAATTTAAATCATGTATTTTAGATAATTCTAGGATACACTTAGTATGGGCACTTAGAATGATGGATTTAACCTTCTAACAAAACAGGTAATTCCACGTAAGTGTTACTTTTGCAACCAAGGGCTAGTTGTGATAGTCCTACATCGGTTGTGGAAGTAATAAATGAGGGGTATATAATGACTTAAGTAAGTCTACTACCAACTACTGGGCTTAAGCATTTTTGGACCACATGGTTCAGGCCTGAATAAGTTGTTGGCCAGTAGATTGTTTGGGGTGTTACACTAATGCATACTGATCGCTCGTCGCGAGGTGATCAAATATAAACTCTAACTCACTTCTATGTGGCTAGGATGAGTCGAGATTGTATTCATAAGGATATTGGATCGGTTACTTCGAAATGAAAGAAAAAAGAAATGCTTTTGTATGAAAACTTAAGAAAATCGTGTGATGGTACCAAAGTAAATCTAAACTAAGTGATGAAAGTGATTCAATAAGGTAAAGACCTCGGGTATTTGAATCTATTTTGTGAAACAGATTTTGGTACTTTTTTTTATGGTGCAATGGTGGTGTGTGAGGTTTAAGTTGATCTAACTTAACTCTTCTTTCTCAAGTACGAATCGTACCCTTAGGTTATGACTTGTCTCTTGAAGAGAGATGTTATTCAACTACAAAACACAAGAGGAAAGGAAATTGATTAATTTGAGACTACCTATTTCTTTCGAGTACACACCGTATTCTTGGATTACAACGTGTCTTTAGAAAGCATAAATTATTTGAATAACCAAATCTAATAATAAAGCATATAAGAACGATGCATCCTTATCTTAAAAAGAAATCAATTGATTCATAAACTGCATGTAACAGGAATACAAAAAGTATGCATTGAAAATAAATATGTTACAAGTATCATCTCTTTTCCGAGATTAAAGGCTTAGTTCTCCATGGATTCTAGAATCATCTTTGTCTTCTTGGCTCGGATTCCACTGGAATTCAAATCTACAACCCTTCTCAGGGTTGGAAGATGGAAGAAAAAATGGTGTGAATGATATGGAGGGGGAATACGAGTAGAAGTGTCTTAGAGTTATGGAGGGTTTAAGGGATGGTGATAGCGGCTGGATTTGGTAGCATGGAGAAGTGGGAGAAGGAGAAGAGATGGAGGACGGCAGCTTTTTGGAGTTTTTGGGTGTGGAAGGATAGATGCCTTCATGAGAGAGGCATTGGGGTGTTTAGATAGAGAAGGGCATTAGGGTTTTAGAAGGAATAAGGGTGAGGAGATTTTGTGTGATATTTGGTTTGTGATGGGAAAAGAGAGAAAGGGTGGTGATTTTGTGATGAAATTTTATTTGAATTCCAAAAGGAAAATAAGATTGTGGCATGTGATATTTGAATTTTAAAAGGAAAGAAAAATAGAGAGATGAGGTGGTATGAGAGATAAAGAAGATTTGAAATTTAAATTTTAAAAGGTATGCCATGAGGCATGAATTTGAGGAAAGTTTGTGCTTTGATGAAATCAGATAAGGCAAAAGAGGGGGCGCTGCCTTCTTTGGGGCGTAAAGCAATTAAGGAAGATAGGGGTGCTGATTTTGGATTCTAAGTAGGAGAGATGTGCGCTGATTTTGAGAGAGAGAGATGGGATATTCCTCCTTTGGTGCATGGAGCAGATAAGGAAGGAGGGGAGGCGCATGGCTTCAAGGGAACTTTTTGATAGTAAGCACCTTCAATCCAAGCCGCTGGATAGAGTAAATACTTGTTGGCCTTTGGATCGGATCCTTGAATCCATGTGAGAGAGGAAGTTTTGGAGTCTTGATCCTTGATCCTTGGATCTTCTATACTTGCTTCTAAATTATTGATTGGAGTGACTTGGGTCCCCAATGTAGATGCCTGGATTGAGCTCTTGGATGGAGCGTTCGCATGATAGTCCTTGAATCTTCTTCCCTTATGGCTAACCCTCTAATTAATTGCTTGATTTGCCTTGGGTTGAACCGTTCTGGATCCTATGAACCCAATCTTCTAATTACCTGTAAAATAAACTAAGAAGCATCAAATTCAACTAATAAACATACAATACAACAATATTTAGTGCTTCTTATTATAATATATCAAGTGCTTATCACATACTTTCTAATTGGTTTATCTCCTGCATGTATCTGTGATTCTTTGGAGGTGCCACATCGTCAGTGCCATGAGTGTACTTCAAAATCAGACCTTTTGGTACTGTAGCTAATTGTTGCTGTAGCCTTGCCCTAATTTGGTATGTTCATGTTCAATGTTATTTAGCTAGCATACAAGGTGGGCTAGTCAGGAGGCTGCAACTGCTCATTCTTCTAACATCTAATGTCTGTTTAATTTATACATAAACAAGTTTAAATCTCTCCAACACACGTAATATTAATTCCATGTCAAGTTTCTTTGATCAGAAATACATCCTGAGGATGTAGCCAAGCTATCCATATTCATTGCTATAATGCCTGCTCTTCAAAATAACTGTGGTATATTGTAATTTCTGATTTATATCTGGCATATTAATATTACTAGCTGTTGCTGCATGCTGTATGGTCATACATGGTTGGCAAGTTGAACTGCTGACTGACCATATGAGGATTTTACTTTTGCAGAATATAGAACCTTCAAAGTTGTTTCTCCTTCAAAATTTATCAGAATTTGTCCTGAGTTTTAATTTTCTTTGGTATGGCCAGGGTTCGTTTTCATTATGGTCATCCAGATGTGTTTGATAGGATCTTCCACATTACCAGGGGTGGCATTAGCAAGGCATCTCAGGGAATCAACCTGAGTGAGGACATTTTTGCCGGTAATTTCATGCAATAATGCCGAACTTCAGTGAAGATTTCCTTTGTGTAAAATCTTGCATTTTGTTTCCTCTTCCAGGTTTTAACCCTTTTTTTGTTGGGACAAAACTCTTCCAGGTTTTAACTCAACGCTAAGGCGTGGTAATGTCACCCACCACGAGTACATTCAAGTTGGGAAAGGCCGTGATGTAGGGCTTAATCAAATCTCACTATTTGAAGCTAAAGTTGCCTGTGGTAACGGAGAGCAAGTACTTAGCAGAGATATCTATCGTCTAGGTCATCGTTTTGACTTTTTTCGTATGCTGTCTTGTTACTTCACAACTGTGGGATTTTACTTCAGCTCACTGGTAACCTCATTCTATTTCATTACCTGTCAAACTAGAATAATCCCTGGAGCAAATTTAACGTTAGGGCTTACTAAAAGATGAGATCATAGTGACCATAAATAGTCATCTATTATTTAACTAGTAAAAAAAAATATGAGCAGAAAAGAACTGGCAAAAGTAGGATGGATTAGAGAAAAGAGGTTCAATTTTATAGTTGTAGGTAGCTTTTCTTCTTTTTTTAATGCCCATGATATTTTTTTATATTCAACAATTTTCTTACCTTAAATACATGCAGATGGTTGTCATTATATTATATGTCTACTTGTATGGAAAACTTTACCTATCGTTGAGTGGATTAGAAGAGGCAATTCTGAAGCAAGCAAGGATGAGAGGCAACAAATCCCTTGAGGCAGCCATGGCATCTCAATCCGTAGTTCAGTTAGGCTTATTAATGGCTTTACCAATGGTAATGGAGATTGGACTAGAAAGAGGATTCAGAACTGCCCTTGTTGACTTCATTGTCATGCAGCTTCAACTTTGTGCAGTTTTCTTCACATTCTCTCTTGGAACAAGGGCTCATTATTTTGGGAGAACAGTCTTGCATGGCGGGGCAAAATATAGAGCAACTGGGCGAGGATTTGTAGTCCGGCATGAAAAGTTTACAGAGAATTACAGGATGTATTCGAGAAGTCACTTTGTGAAAGGGCTGGAGTTGATGATACTGCTGATAGTTTACCGGTCGTATGGGAAAGTGGCAAATGGCACAATTACCTATATGCTAGTCACGTCATCAATGTGGTTCCTTGTGGTAAGTTGGTTGTTTGCACCATTCATTTTGAACCCATCTGGTTTTGAGTGGCAGAAGATAGTGGAAGACTGGGATGATTGGACTAAGTGGATAGGGAGCAGGGGTGGTGTTGGTGTACCAGCAAATAAAAGCTGGGAGTCCTGGTGGGTTGAAGAACAAGAGCACTTGCAGTACACAGGATTCTTGGGGCGATTTTGGGAGATTATTTTTTCTATGCGCTTCTTCCTCTTCCAGTATGGGATTGTCTATCACCTGCATGTGACCAATGGCAACAAAAGCATTCTAGTGAGTTTCAGGCCTTTTAACTTAGTGTTTGCAGTAATTCAACCAAAACATGAAGTGTAGGCCCTTCTTTTTGCTGGTATTCTGCTCAAACAGCAGATGTAACCAAAACTAAATAAATAGATAAATAATGCTGCTGTTTTCTGATAATTTTAGGCTTGTATCCATGTCAAAGTGGCAAAGTTGATGTGTTGCTCGTTTGTCATTCGACTAATTACTTTTATGAGCAGGTGTATGCCCTGTCCTGGTCGGTGATAGGTGCAGTGATGATTATACTCAAGGTCAGTTCTTTTCTGCATTGTGTTTCATTCATAAATTTGGTATTGCTTTTGACCTAAATGAGTCTGTTTCTGCAGATGGAGTCCGTGGGCAGGAAGAAGTTTGGTGCAGACTTCCAACTTCTGTTCCGGTTGCTCAAGCTATTCCTGTTTGCTGGGTTTACTGGCGCACTAATCATCCTCTTTGCTGTTCTTAATCTGACAGTGGGTGACATTTCCACCAGCATCCTTGCCTTCATGCCAACAGGATGGGCCGTGCTTCAGGTACTCTCTTGCTTTTGAAAAGGTTCATTTCATGCATTTACAAGCGGAAAGTTTCAGTTGTTCTTCCTTCCTTTCTTTTTTTGTTATATATTTTTCAGTTCTTACTAGTATGATGAGATCCCAAACAGAAGCCTTCATATAATATAATCCGACAAATTATTATGTCTGGAGAAATTCTTTTACCAAAGAGCCTTGCATCAAATTTCAAAATTTCATGCTAGAATATCCGATGCAGATATCACAAGCATGCAAGCCGATTATAAAGACACTTGGGTTGTGGGGCTCGGTCAAACCATTTGCTAGGGCATATGATTACGTGATGGGCCTCGTGATCTTCGCACCAGTGGCTGTCTTGGCATGGTTCCCATTTGTTTCGGAGTTCCAAACAAGGCTGCTATTCAATCAAGCATTCAGCCGAGGCTTGCAGATTTCACGCATTTTGTCTGGTGGGAAGAAACATAACTAGACAGAAAGAAGCCTGAGAGGAAAGATAAACAAAGGCTGAGAAGGAACTAGGTGGCTTAAAGAGGAAAGACGGAGGTGGAGGGGCACAAATCAAATTTATTTGGAGAGATTTCTCTGCTGCGCAACGTGCTTTGTGGTATGCCTTTGTGATTGTGCTACTAATATGAATCATGGGTGGAAACCGTGCATTTTGCCGTTGGCATCTCGATTCATCGGTGCTTGGGCTTATCTGCCAGTAAACCTGCTAAGCTGTTTGCCTTTACTCATCGGTTTACTAGTTGATTAAAAGTGAGAAAATTGGAGGGAGAGAGATGAAATAAAAGGGGAGGCAGAGAGAGAGAGAATAATAGTGAGAAAATTTCATGGAAGTCTTCTATCTTAATTTCACTAGTTGATTATGCCTAGATTTACTAGTTCAAGAGTGGATGGATGCTTTAAAGATAGCATTACGATTAGGCATCCAAAAATCTTTAGTTTCTTTTCAAATAAACTTGTATCAACCACATCTAAGGGAGATTTGACCCATTTCAATCCATCGAGTGAACAAAGCTTTCTAAATTTTTGATTTTTTAATTTCATTTTTTTTTAGTAAGCAGGCTGCGTATGTTAAAAGGCTCGGCACAAATTAAACATCTACATCTAGGTTGAAAGACAACTACAAGCCATGCAACCCTATGCGACATGCAATCCTATGCAACATCTATCGATAATGAAAGATATAAGATAAGATGGTTATCGACCAACTTGCCTATGCTATGGCTATACGGCTCATGATATGGTTTGGAGATTAAGAATCAGCGGCTGTTTAATCTTGTAACCTAGAATTGGGGCATTCGGCCTGGTTGGAATAATGGGATGGGTGAGGGCAGCCAACTAATAAGGTAGGATAGCAAAATTCTTTGTACACCACTCATGATATGGAAAATCTAATTAGGAGTGCATCGCATCATTTGGTTAGTTCACGTATTGTTCATATGATGCGACATGATAGTTGTCGTTTTACATCAAACCGAACGATTGAAGGTGCGAATAAAATAGAGGCGATGCCGAATACATTAAATGCACGTCAAAATCTATTTTTAAAATTAAATATGATGAAAATATTTTTTTCTTTCAAGATAAAGTTTTTTTACTATTTTGTACTCTGGTTGGACATTAGGAGTGCTGTTCCTTTCTCTTTTTTTTCATTTAATTATATATGTGGACTAGCATTTGGATAATCTATTAAGAAGTAAAATACTATTTGTAGATCTTTTATTACAAATTGTTTGCAATTCCTTTAATACAGTAACTTTTTTGGTAATTAAATGAAATTAATGCATTCGATAAAGTCAAATGAAGTTCTTTTCTTAATTTTGAATATAACATACTATATAAATTATTTTGGAAAGTCATATAATAAGTCATAATGTCATGATTTCTATCTAGGATGGATCTTGATAATATTATGACATCCAAGATCATAATTATAATATTATAAATTTATATTATTATATTATAAATTAAAATTATGATATTATATAAGTAAAATATCTCTCAAAAATAGTTTTAATAATATTATGACATCCTAAGTCAAAGTTATGATATTCTATATTAAAATTATGACATCATGTATGTAAAACATCTTTTGAAGGTAGTTTTGATAATATTATGATATTATAAGTTAATATTATGATATCCTATAGGTAAAATATCTTTCAATTATATTTTTAATATTTTTATTATATCCTGCATTAAAATTATTATATTTTATATTAAAATTATAATATCGTATAAGTAAAACTCCTTCCGAAGATAGTTTTAACAATATTATGATATTTTAGATCAAAATTATGGTATTACAAGTTAATATTATGATATTATAGGTTAATATTATAACATCCTATAGGTAAAATACCTATCAAGTATATTTTTTGATATTTTGATAATATCTTGCATCAAGATTATAATATTGATGTTAAAATTATGATATTTTATAGATAAAATATCTTTCAAAGATAGTTTTAATAATATTATTATCACGGTCCGAGCTCGAGGTTATGACTGGTGCATAGGATGGACTAGCCAATCTATCTAATGAATCAAATGGGATAAATTAAATATATAAATTCTACCAAAAATTTGATAGAGTTTTTTCTGAAAGTTGGGACATTCTCAAAGATATAATTTCCTGCCTAATCTAGCATATTCTTACATACATATATAGATTTAGATTTTCAATAACCAGCAACATCTACATGATGCACAATAGAAGTACATATATACATATATTCATTCTAATTAAGTAAATGCAGTAGAAGCTAGATCCTGTTTGTAGATAATGGAGCATATCTAGAGTTTATATACGATCAAAATATACCAAAAAGAATATAACTATAGGACAGTAAAAATAGATGCCTACACACGCAAGTGTTGGGCTCACCAAAAAGGATGACTACTCCTATCAAGTTGCGAAACCTGGATCCTTTTTAATACTGTTATCTAAAAAAAAATAAAAATAATAGAATGAGTCGCAAGATCCAGTGAGAGATAATATATCTATAATAAAAATAGAACAATCTCAGGTGGGAGTGCTTTAGATTAAAAGCACTCTTATGACTTTTCCATGACATAAATATAATAATATTTTTAGTCAAGTAGTGTAACGGAATAGATGCAAAAGAAAAAAAATATAAACATGTTTCTTTAATAACTATAATTCAAAAGTCGTCTAAACAATGATTAATGAATAGATCAAGTATAATATACTAAATTTTAAAGTAATTATATATCCAATATATGAAGGAAGGCCTCTAATCCAGAACTAAATAGTTGCTCCCTTATTCGAGACTTCACTAATACCGTATGTGTGTATCAACACGTTGGGCTAACACCATCTTTGTTAGCTAGAAAAATAAAATCGATTGTGTCGGCCAAACATGCCGAGCTAGCACCATCCTTGCCAGCTAGGATATCCAAAATATGGTGCACCAAAACTAATGCCAACTGCCGCTGGCTACAGTATTCTATTAAAATTTTCTCCCATAAAATCTTATTCTCATCTATCCAAAATATAGTTTATATATTATTTTCTCATGTAGAGAGAGATAATCAAATGAAACTTATCATCAATATCATATTTTCAACCACATCTATTGTTTTCATTTTCGCTTTCTTATCATTAATTAATTATATTCATGTCATATATCGAAAGGAAAAGTTTAAAGATGCTTATCTCAAGATTCACATAAGCTACAGCAATTGAGAAAGTCAGAATGTTTTCAAAGTTCTTTTATTATAAGAAATAAAATAAATTTTTAAAATATTTATAATGATAAATATATTGAAAATAAGATATTAAAATAAAATTTTAATTTACTGAAAATCTATAAAAGAGTGTAGTATATGATATATAACATTTCATACGGATAGATAAACTAAAATAAACATGTTAAGAGAGTTCAAATGATATAAAAATATATCATAGAGTATATTATCAACTCACTATATAAGCCAAAATTAAGTGGGTCTATATTCCCTTGGAGCCAATGGAAACAACGAAAGGAGCTCCTAACGAATCTAATACAACAAATCGGATATCAATACTAAGAATTAAACACTTAGAATCATAAGATAACTAATTATTACTTTTATTCAAGAAAATCCTAATTCAAACCCTAGGCCAAATCCCTAAATTTTGCCCATGAATCAAAATAATACATGAATTACTCTAAAGTAATATCTAACAAGTTCATTGAGCTAAAAGATTACTTGAGTGAACTATAAGAGTGAAAGGATGAAGTGGATAGGTTGGGTTCTCATCCAAGCCGTGCCACCAAGCTCCTGAAATATCAATAGGGGCGCCCAACTAGTAGGAAGGTTGAGAAAACAAAATCAGCAACTCGGAGGAACGAAAATGGCAAGAAGCCTTATGGGCTGAAGTTGGAACATGAGGGAAGAAGAAGAGGAAGAGAAAAGAAGAGAAAGAGAAGGCATCAGGTTTGAGGGGGGGTGAAGGCAAAATACTCAGGTGGCTTGATAAATACTCTATTTTTTATTTTATTCTTTATTAATTTTAAAATATAAATATAATTAAGGAATACCTTCTATTTGAAATTAATAAAAATATTAAAAAAATTAAAATTCTTAAAAATAAGAAGTCAAAAACTTGGATTTTAGTTTAAATTTTTCCAAACATAAAATTTTTAAAACTTTTATCCTTCAGAATAAATAGGTTAAAGAATCTCAAAATTTATTAAAAATTATTTTATGACTCACTAACATCTAAAGATCAATTACTGTCAATTTTGATTTTAAGAAAATATATATTTTATATAGTCCTTAATATAATTGCTAGCTTTCAGACTTAGAAAATTTTTAGGATCCGCAATAGCATATAGTCATAAATTATAATCAAATGGCTTCAACAAATTTTGGCAAGATAAGTTTAATTCAAAGTAGTTTATAATTAAGATTAAATAACTCATAAGATCAATCTCAGGAACTTAAGCTAATACAAAAGAAACCACGTATAACTTGAAAATTCTATACAAGATTGGGATATTACAATTATGATATTCTAAATTAAAATTATAATATTTTAAGTTAATATTATAATATCTTATGGATAAAATATCTTTTAAATATATTTTTAGATAATTTTATGATATTTTGAATTAAAATTATGGTAGCTAGGTTAATATTTTGATATCTAGTAGATAAAATATCTCAAAATGGATACCTTCTGATATTTTTATGATATCCTAAGTAAAAATTATAATATTCTAGGTTAAAATTATGATATCATATAGATAAAATATCTTTCAAAGATAGTTTTGATAATATTATGATATTTTAGTTCAAAATTATGGCATTCTATGTTAAATTTATGACATCCTGAAGGTAAAATATCTTCTAAGTTAGTTTTGACATTATTATGATATTTTGAATCAAAATTATGATATTATATATTAATATTATGATATTCTATGGATAAAATATCTTCTAAAATTAGTTTTTATAATATTATAATATTCTAAATCAATGTTATGATATTCTAGATATGACAACATATAGGTAAAATATCTATCAAATATATTTTTTGATATTTTGATAATATCCTGAGTTAAAATTATGATATTATATATTAAAATTTTATTAAAATTAAGATATACTGTAGGCAAAATGCCTTCTTAAGATAGTTTTGATAATATCATGATATTCTAGATTAATATTATAACTTTTCATAGCTAAAATATCTCTCAAATATATTTTTTGATATTTTTATGACATCCTTAATTAAAACCATGATATTAATTATATGTTAAAATTAAGATATCCTATTGATAAAATACTTTTTAAAAATAGTTTTGATAATATTATGATATTCTAGATCAAAATTATAATATTATAGGTTAATATTATAATATCCTATAGGTAAAATATTTTTTAAGTATATTTTTTAATAAAATTATGATATTATGAATCAAAATTATGATATTTTATATTAAAATTATGACATCATATAGATAAAATATTTTTTAAAAATAGTTTTGATAATGTTATGATATCTTAGATCAAAATTATGATATTTTATGTTAATATTATAATATTTTATAGGTAAAATACTTTTTAAATATATTTTTTGATATTTTTATGATATTTTGAATCAAAATTATGATATTTTAGATTAAAATTATGATAATCTATAGGTAGAAAATATCTCTAGAAGTAGGTTATAATATTTTAAATCAAAATTATGATATTTTAATTTAAAATTATCATATTTTATAGTAAAAATAGCTTCTAAAGTAAAAAGATATCATAATTATGACATTGTAGGCTGAAATTATGATATGATAAATTAAATTATTACATCCTGCATTAAAGATATCATAATTATGATATTCTACATTAAAATTATGATATTATAGATTAAAATTATGATATACTTTGGTATATCTTTTAAAAATTTTATATTTATATCTTCAGTATATAGTTTTTGACTTCAAAGAATCTTATGTACATTTTTTATAGAGTGATTGTCTTAATAATTCACCTTCTTTTAGTGCACTACATACAAATAATGATAATGTTGATCCTCATGTTAGAATGGAGTTTAATTTAGTAATTGATGTATATAATTTCTATAATGCTTATCCGAGAAGAGCCGATTTGGAATCATAATTGCGTGCAATAGGTCCAATAACAAAAATAAATTATGCTTCAAATATCTAGTATGTTCAAGGGAAGAAAAATCTAAAAAAATAGATAACTCAATGAATCCTAGGGACCTCAGCAAAATTGATTATAGGGCTTTAATAAAAGTCAGACTTAATTCCAAGATCGATAAGTGAAGATTGGATGATGCCATTCTAGAATACAATAATGAGCTATCCATATCAATGGTCATTTATCTGCAGTTCCATAAGAAGATCAACATATCAGAAAAAGCAGAGATTAGCAATATGAATATCGTGAATATACTTACAACTCAAATGTACTCTATCATAGCAAGAAAAAAAGAGAAAAAAAGGTAATTAGAATTTACAGAGAAGGATGCTCATAATTATATATGTTGGAAATGTCAAAGTCAGTAAAAAGAATAAGCTATACAATCAATAGTTATCCACTTCACACAAATGCAAGCTAAATATATAATTTTTTTTTCTATATATTGGACTTAAATGAAAATGTGCAGCTAAAGACTATTTTGGATCTATTCAAGGTCAAGAATGGCAAGCACTTATTTTGGTGATATATTGACCTTTGAGTTCACTTACATCACAAATACACATCAAATGCCATTCTGTCCATTTATTGGAGTTAAAAACCATGGACAATCCATCTTATTTGGCTGTGCATTATTGTTAGACAAGAAGATGAAGATTTTTAAATAGATATTTTAGTCATGGCTAAATGAAAATAATAATCAAGGGCCTGATACCATCATCACTGATTAGGATAAGATGATTGAAGCTGCTGTTAGGAAGATTTTTTCGAATGCACGATATCGATTGTCTTTGGCACATTTTGAAGAAGATCCATGAAAAGATAGACTACATACGCACAACACATTCCAAATTTATGGTTGAATTCGATTATGGTATATATGATACTATTACGACATAGTCTTTCAAGAAAAAATGGGGATAACTTATAGACAAGTATGAAGAATGAAAGGCTGTAAATTGATTGCATGATCTCTACGAATGCCGGGGTAAATGGGTTCCAGTTTACCTTAAGGATACATTCTTTACAGATATATTGGAATCATAAAATAATTTTTTTTTCTAAATTTTTTAATGATATCTTGTAACACTATATCAGCAATCTTCTTTGGTTTTGACATTCTTTTGAAGCACGTTCTCCTCTCAGAGGAGTGAGAGAATTAACCACTTCGTTGATAGGTTTGTAAATTCGAAGACTACCCTAAAAGAATTCATTAAAAAGTATGAGAATGCGTTAAAGAAAAAGATACAAAGCAGAAAATAAGCAAGATAATATGTTGCTGCAAACTAATGCTTTCCTTAAGACATCCTTATCTTTTGAGAGGCAAGTAGCAGTCATGTATATTAGGTGCATATTCAAAAAATTCTAGAATAAGGTACTTAAAATAGCTGCATCAAATGCTAAATTAACTAAAGAAGTTGATAACTTCACTGTACATTCCATGAAGTCATTTGAGAGAATTGAATTTAATAGAATTGAGAAGAAGATTGTCAAAAATGATACTGTTTCATGGTCCAACCAGTTGGAGGAAGTGAAATGTTAGTGTCGATCATTTCAGTTCATGAGATACTTATGCAGTTCCACCTTATTGATTCTTCATCAAAATAAAGTATCTTACATTTCTAATAAATACTTTCTCAATAGATGATGCAAGGATATAAAATACTGATTCGATGATTTAGATTGTAATGTTTAATTCTATGATAACAGCACCAAAAAATCTAGGTATGTCATTCTATAATTAAATTATAATGTCCTATCTATAACTACGATAACTTGTTATAGTATATGGATATCTTGTTTGATATAAGTATACTTTAATTAGTCATCGGTTGATGAAGCTTATAGAGGTTGCCTCCTTATCTAAAGATGAATTTAACTTAGTAATAGCTGATCTAACTTCATTATTTAGAAGAACAATAAATGCTAATTATTCAACACAGCCAAGTTTAAAATTTTTTATTCGAGATCCTGATAAATTGCCAGAAAAGAATGACTAAGAGAGAGGAGAATAAAGAGTAAAATCGAAAAAAGTCAAAGAGGTCAAAGAAAGATACGAATAAGACATCCGATAATCCATTCGTTGAAAAAAATGATAAAACACCTGCTAAAAGATAAAGAATGACTCCGCATGAAGTTATGGAGGTAGTCCAACAAACAACTTCTAGCAATCAATTATCCTCTGATCCATTTTTAGATGAGTTTGAAGCTTACATATACAACCAACTAACATAGAAAAAAGAGTCAAAATTATGATATTTTAAATCAAAATTATAATATCATATGTTAAAATTATAACATTCTAGAGCAAAAAATATCTCCGAAAGTAGAAGATGTCAAAATTATAATATCTTGGATCAAATTTATGATATTATAAATTAAAATTATAATATTCTGGAGTTAAAAATATCCTTAAAATTATGACATCATTGGCAAAATTTTAACCTCTTGCTATATGATTTCTATGAATAAATGATGTCATTTGTGCAAATTCTGAGGGGCATTTTCTATTTCGTCGGTCTTGAAATGATAATTCATGGGAAGTGTGACCTAGAGAATCCATCTCAAATGAGGTGTTGTTTTCTAAGTTGATAAGATGGCAACACATAGCATACAATGTGGGCGGTGGAGTGGTATCCCTTATTCCTGGCTCTCTATAAATCGATGGAAAGGGTTGCTACTGGTGATTGCCTTAGAGAAGATGTGATTGCTGCTACAAACCTGTACTGGTGGTGCGGTGTATAGTTGATTGACTTCAAAATGAAGGATTTTTGTGCTTCTATTTTTGTAGTTGTTTTTAGTTGGAATGGTCTGCACATTTTTTTTGGTAATTATGTCTATGTTCTTTATGTTTATGTAAAATTTATTGTAATAGATGGTTTGAAAAACTTGTTACTTTAATAAAATATGGTCTTAAAGTTGGAATGTCATAGTTGTATGAACCTTCGAGAAAAGTTTCAATGCATGATTTCATAATTTTGATTTAGGATGTCATAATTATACATATACTAAGTTCGGGGACATTTCTTATACTAGGATGTTATAATTTTAGCCTATAAGATCATAATTTTGAATCATGATATCATAATTCTGTATTTAAAGATATTTTTTGAATGATGATGTCATAATTTTAAAATAAATTATTATAATTTTGAACCAGAATGATATAATTCTACATGCGAGAATATTTTTTGAATGAAGATATCATAATTTTAAATTAGAATATCATAATTCTATATTTTTAAATATTTTTTGTATAAGAATATCATAATTTTAATATATAATATTATAATTTTGATTCAGAATATGATAATTTTATATGTACTATGTTCAAAAATATTTTCTATAATAGACTATTATAATTTTAACTTATAATATCATAATTTTAATCTCGGATATCATAATTCTATATTCAAAGATATTTTTTATATGTGGTGTCATAATTTTAATCTATAATATCATAATTTTGACTTGGAGATGTCATAATTTTACATTATTGCCTTGGAGATGAGTTTGACGCTTACGTGTATGGCCAACTAATACAAGAGAGACAAAATATTTAATATGATACTAGTTGTACACCGCACCATGCTCAGGTCATTTATAAATAGAAGTTAGGGCTATCGATTATGGTCAAAATGATATCCTCCAGCCTTTCCTATAGGTAAAGATGTGATACTGATTTTGCCACTACTTGCTCGATAAAGGGGTTCTTTCCCAACCTTCCGGATGGATATCGAGAGCTCGAGAGAGGTGTGCTGTTAGACACCCATCTTGAAATAGGAGGTGTTGGAAATCATCGCCGCTACTCTAGGAATGAAATCGACTAGAGATATAGAGTTGGAGGAGTGCAAGGAGGAATTGAGATGTCACTCTTCGTCACCACTATAGGATCATTGGCAAAGCAAAAGACATTCTTCCAAACTTGTATGAGAAATGGTTTATGGCAAGAAGAGGAGTATAGGAGGAATGGGGGAGAAGAGGGCCAAGGTTGAAAACAACATATTATAAATTTCTTACTGAATGTCATAATTTATAAATAAAATATTTTAATTTTATTAAAATATAAAATATTTTATAATAGGAAGTTTAAAAAATATGTTACTTTAATAAAATATGATCTTAAATTTGAAATATATTGTATTAACTAATCATAATTATGTAATTCTTTTTACTTTGAAAAAGTTTTTTATATATGATTTTATAATTTTGATATAGGATATCACATTTCTATAAGTATTACATTCAAGGATATTTTTTTATATCAGTATGTCAAAATTTTAACATATAATATCATAATTTTAATCAAGAATATTATAATTCTACATTCAAAAATATTTTTGATATCAAATATTATAAATTTAATCTAATATCATAATTTTGATATAGGATATCATAATTATGCATTCGAAGATATTTACTATGTTTGATATCATAAATTTAGCCTGTAATATCATAATTTTGATTTAGGATATTATGATTTTGCATTTGAAGATGTTTTCTGTATAAGAATATCATAAATTTAATTTTAATATTATAATTTTGATATAAGATATCATAATTCTGTATTTGAGAATATTTTTTATATCAGATATCATAAATTTAATTTATAATATTATAATTTTTATTCAGGATGTTATAATTCTATATTTAAAAATATTTTTATGTGAGAATATTATAAATTTAATCTATAATATCATAATTTTAATATAGGATATCATAATTCTATATTCAAAAATATTTATTATATTGAATGTCATAATTTTAATCTACAATATCATAATTTTAACATAAGATATCATAATTTCTTCATTTGGGGATATTTTCTGTACGAGGGTATCACAAATTTAACTTATAATATCATAATTTTGATATAAGATATCATAATTTTACATTCAAAAATATTTACTATGCTGGATGTCATAATTTTAATCTATAATATCATAATTTTAGCATAGAATATCATAATTCTATATTCAAAAATAATTTCTATACAAAAATATTATAAATTTGATCTATAATATTATAATTTTAATATAGAATGTTATAATTATGCATTCGGAGATATTTATCATGTCGGATGTCATAAATTTAATCTATAATATCATAATTTTAATATAGGATATCATAATTCTATATTTGAAGATATTTTTCGTACAAGTAGTCATAAATTTAATCTATAATATCATAATTTTAATATAAGATATCATAATTCTACATTCAGAGATATTTACTATGCCAGATGTTATAATTTTAACCTATAATATCATAATTTTGATACATAATATCATAATTCTATATTTAAAATATTTTATATATAAAAATATCATAAATTTAATCTATAATATCATAATTTTAATTTAGGATATTATAATTTTAATCTATAATATCATAATTTTGGTATAAGATGTCATAATTTTGGCATCCTGTATTGAAATTATTACATTCTATAATCAAGATATGATCAAATACAAATTTTTCGAGGATTATGACATCCGGGTTAAAATTAGCGTAAAATTTTAATGATATATACTTTGACATCCTATATTTACTATTATACAATGATCAAATAAAAAAATTAAAAAAAACTTGTTTGAAATAGAATAATAAACTCAATGACATACACTTTTACATCATGTATTCACTATCATATAATGATTAAACAAAAAAAATATGTTTGAAATAAAATGATAAATGTAATTATGAACACTTTGACATCCTGTATTCACTCTCTTACAACGATTTATGATAAAAATTAATTAAATATATTTGAAAAAAATTAAATTGTTTCTTTCATAGGGTTTCAACTTTATCAACGACAACATTCACTTTTTGTTCGAGCTCCTCTTTTATGATTTTCATCCCAAGCTCTCCCTTGTATTGAAAGCTGTCAGCTTATGTGAAGTCCTATTTATCTGGTCTATCATTGCAAGCAAGAAGTTTATATACTTTAGGCAATATAGGCTATAATCTAGAAAACCCTTGGGCTGGGAGGGTAGTCATCATCTTCTTCGATATTCTATTTACTCACTTCTTCGTTGTCACAATATATATGAAACATGGCTCCTACTATCTCATGCCACTTTTTAGCATTAGTCTTATACTTAATGCTACATTTGATGGAGTTTAGATGAATAAACTTTCTCTAGGCCATATCCATTATCATAAAGTGTCAGTGGATATTTTCTGTGTTGATGATGCTAAAATAGAATATAAATATCTTCTTATCATCATCGCTAACTCTATTGAAAATAAATTATCTTGCCATGCCAGTAAGCTCATGATATGATGATGTCGATTAAATACACATCCTGACTATCATTATGGGGGCAATGAGGCATTTGTGATACAGATTTGGTCATTCACTCCATTTCTTAATCAGAAAGTTTTGTCCAGTGTCAATTATCTATTCATAAAAAGCATTATATCAAGATATTAGAAACTAGAAGCCATATTAATACACAAGATTGTCCACAATAAAGAATCAAAAATGAAATCCAGACAGGAGTTAAATTCTTACATCATCAATTATCTCTTACCAAATAGGAGGTCATAAATGTTTAACCTCGTGATGTTGTCTCCTTGAGCATTGTTGAAAATAATCTTGCTGTAATAGAAAACATAAAAGTTAACCATCAGCAATAGATACTATATTATACAGGATATCAGAGATGTCATAAAATATTTATGAGGCAACTCTTTCATTCAAGAATAATTCAATGATGACATCATTCTCCTTGGACAATAGGTTTTTACCTTGTTATTCTTATAAAGGCTCAATGAATCCCTCAGTTAAAAGATTCAATTAAAAAATTTAACTCAAGATAAAGATCTCATAATAAATCAAATAGGAATATATGCCTACCTCTTCTAATTTTCATCATTTGCTTAATAAAGTTGAAAGGTTGATAAGTAGTACTTCTTTGGATTTAGGTATTGCCTTAAACTTTTTTACAGACTGGCCGATCTCATAATTTGGATCTTTTATCAGATAGGAGGTCTTGCGCAGCCGGTATTCTTTTTTTATCCTTCTTTTAAGTAAATATGTTAATGTCTTTGACTTGTCCCCCACCTCTATCTTCTTATTTTGCTTCCTTATCTTCCTCTCTTTCTCTTGCTTCCTCTTCTTCTCTTCCTCCTCCTCGACCTTCTTCTTCTCCTCTTTCTTTTCCTCCTCTTTATTATCCTTCTTCTTCTCCTCATCCTCCTTCCTTTTCCTTTCTTCCTTCTCCATCTTCTTCTTCTCCTCCTCGGCCTTCATCTTCTTCTTTTCTTCCTTATTCTCCTCCTCCTCCTCTCTTTTCCTTTCCTCTTCCTCCTTCTTCTCCTCCTCCATTTTACTTTCTTCTTTCTCCTTCTTCTCCTTTTCCTTGTTCTTCCTTTTTCTAAGCTCCTTTCTTTCCTCCTTCTTTTCCTCTTCATCATCATACTCTTCGTCATCTTGCTCTTCGACATGATAATCCTCTTCCTCTTCTTCAACCTCGTATTTTTCTTCTTCCTCCTTTTTATCCTTGACCCCTTTTCTATTCAAGGATCTTAGTAGCTTTTTTATGAATAAGGAGCTTTTTTTCTAAGCTCCTTATTTTCAATCTTTAACTATACACACATTGCATAGCAAATCTGAATAGGCCAGTCTAGCTTTACTTCATCAGTATTGGGAATGTTCTCTGGCTTTTCTTTAACAGAACTGAGAAGCCACTACTCCTATAAGGCAAGTCAAATATCATCCTCGATCTGAAAATAAAAAAAGAAGAGAATATCAGTAAATTATCATATAAAATTTTATGACATCCTATAAAATAAATAACATCCTATAAGATACTATGAGAGAATATTAATGTCGGTTTACCTTGTGGGGCTGGATTTTGTTAAAATTTTGATCGTGGCTCCTTTTTTTATAGTCATGCCACCTCAATAATCTTAAAACTTTTGAAAAATTCGATGGAGCTTTGATATTGGTATGCTCGAGGAACCATGCCTACACTTGAGCATTTTGTTAAATTAGACTATAGAAGAATTAAAAAAAGACCGAACTCTAAAGATACCATAAATTATTATTATCATGAGGGCTACCGAACAGCCATGGCTTTTTGGATCTCAAATAGTTAACAATCTCTAGAAAGACCTCAACTATCAAGTTCTTGATGGCAACGGTCTATGCAAAAGATCCCAACTAAGATAAGTCATCCAAATAGAAGATTAAACCTTTTGGATGTATCTAGTTTGACTTTGGAGTCAAGAAAAGGGCAAGCATATATGCTATCCAAAGCTTGACGATATCCTCAATGTCCTTCTTTCTATTAGATGACTTTAGCTGATCAATTAAAGATTTTAACCTTCTATATTATAGGTTCAATCTCTTCCCAAATCTCTCGATCAACCTCCTCATCTTCTTTGCATATTTTTTAGTGGCTGAGATTTTCATCCCATGATATGAAAGACCTAAAATAAGTATCACATCCTCAGCACTGAATGTTATTACTTTTTTAGTAAAAATGAATTGATCCCTCCAACATGATATTTTGTGATGTCTGAGAGGAGTATCCTATCTACCATAAAGGACTGCATATCAACAAAGGTATCAAATGGAGTTTTCCTGATCAGCTCTATGTGTGTAGGAGAAATGCCCATTTTTTGGATATTTTGAATATAGACTATAGGTTTATCGAAGTTCTTAAAAGTTGGAGTCCTTTCTTAAAAAATTTGGAGGAAAACTTGACTTAACACTGCAACAAAGAATCAGATAGTCAATAATAGGGAACCAAAGTAATAAAAAATATATCATTCAAAGAAATATGATGTCATAATATTATCAAAAAATAAACTTTGGAAGGTATATTGCCATGTCATAATTTAAACTTGAAATACCATAGTTTAGATACAGGATGTCATAATATTTTTATAGACTATCTTTTGAAGATATTTTGTAGATATGATATCATAATTTTAGCCTATAGTATCATAATTTTAATATAAAATATCATAATAATATCAAAAACTATTTTTGAAAGGTAATTTACCTATATAATATCATAATTTTATCTAGAATATCATAATTTTGATCCAAGATATCATATTCTAAGTTAAAACTATCTTCGGGAGATATTTTATCTATAGGATGTCATAATTTTAATCTAAAATATTATATAATATTATAATATTTTTAAAAACTATTTTTTGAAGGTATTTTATCGATAAGTTATCATAATTTAACTTAAAATATCATAATTTTGATTCAAGATGTCATAAAAATCTTAAAAATTAACTTTGAAAGATTTTTTGCCTAAAAAATATCATAATTTTAATCTAAAATATCATAATTTTGATTTAAGATATTATAATAATATAAAAAATATCTTTAGAATGTATTTTACCTATATTATATCATAATTTTAATATAGAATATCATGATTTAGACATAGGATATCATAATATTTTTAAAAACTATCTTTTGAAGATATTTTGCCTACATAATGTTATAATTTTAACTTGAAATATTATAATTTTGATCTAAAAAGTCATAATTATATAAAAAATTATATTTAAAATATATTTTACGTATAGGATATCATAATTTTAATCTAAAATATCATAATTTAGATACAGAATGTTATAGTATTTTTAAAGACTATCTTTTAGAGATATTTTATCCATAGAATGTCATAATTTTAAACTAAAATATCATAATTTTGATCTAGAATATCGTAATAGTATAAAAATTTATTTTTAAAAGATATTTTGTCTATAAAATATCATAATTTTAATTTGAAATATCATAATTTAGACAAAGGATGATGCCATAATATTTGTAAAGACTATTTTCTGAAGATATTTTGTATACAAGATATTATAATTTTAATCTAAAATATCATAATTTTAATCTAAAATATTATAATAATATCAATAAATATCTTCAAGAGATTTTTTGCCTATTAGATATCATTATTTTAATCTAAAATATCATAATTTAGACATAAGATATCATAATAATGTCAAAAATTATATTTAATTAGGAGGTATTTTGAATATAAAATATTATAATTTTAATATAAAATATCATAATTTTGATCTTAAATATTATAATAATATCAATAATTATTTTTAAAAAATTTTGCCTATAAGATGTTATTATTTTAATTTAAAATATTATAATTTAGACATAGGATATCATAATAATATTTAAAACTATTTTTAAAAAAATTTTGGCCTACAGAATATCAAAATTATAATATTCTATATTAAAATTATGATATTCTATAGGTAAAATATCTTCTAAAGATAGTTTTGATATGATTATGATATCTTAAATCAAAATTATGATATTAAATATTAATATTATAATATCTTATAGGTAAAATATTTTATAAGTATAATTTTTGATAAAAATATGATATTCTAAATCAAAATTATGATATTTTATGTTAAATTTATGATATCATGTAGATAAAATATCTTTCAAAGTTAATTTTAATAATATTATAATATTCTAAATCAAAATTATAATATTAGAGGTTAATATTTTGATATCCTGTAGGTCAAATTTCTCTTAAGTATAATTTTTAATATTTTAATAATATTTTATATTAAAATTATAATATTTTTTAGATAAAATATCTTCTGAAGATAGTTTTAATCTAAAATATCATAATTTTGATATACAATATCATAAAATTATTTCAGCATATCATGTATTACTGCAAAATATCACAATTTTCTCTTATAAGTCATATGGTCGTTAATCAAAGAAGGTTATACTTAATTAATATAAAATCTAAAAATGAACTACTCTTGAAATCATTGAGAAAGTAAAAAAGTCTTTAATGAAAGCCTTAAACCTTAAAAGGAGTTTATCTTCTTTACTTTTTTCTATTTCATCTCTCCAAGATATTATTGGGGCATTCTCTTCACTGTAAAAAATCATTATTGTACTTTTTTTTATCATTTCATCTTCTTCGTTGCTTTGTCCTCTGCGTCTTTTAAACTTAAACTTTTTAGAGAGCATTATCAGATAAAAATGATATCTAAAAATGCTCTCTTCATAAATAGAACACTTTTCGAAGAATGGCAAAACGCTCACTATAGAATATCTCTCAAAAGGAGAGTCTCCATCGGGAGAATGAGGCCAACCGTGGAGATGGTTTGGTCGAGATGCTTCGATTATCTGAAGAAAGAAAATGAAGAAAATATTGGTCACTTGAGTGGAGAAAAATGAAAAATATTTTGGAAGAAAAGGCGAAGAAATTTCAATCAGATTTTTCTCTTTCTTTTCAGTATTTTTTTTGCTAAGTGTTGGTACAAAAATTGGTCATTGCCGAAATCAACTGGAGTAGAGGCTGACAAGGTCACCATCAGGGACTTGCAAAATAAAGTTTCGTTCGGAATCGATGGAGGGTGGCTCCGGTAGGATCCTCTGACGATCAAGTCAGCTCTGACCAACAGGAATGAAGTGCTTAGGAATGAGTTCTGCCGAGCTTGGAGAAGGAGAGGAGAGTTTAGAGCTTAGAGTTAGCATATCTGGAGGATCCTGTTTATTGGCGGAGCTTGATGGAGACAGTTGCAGCTATCGGATAGCAGGTCGCTTGAGGTCCGACGGAGTCAGTCTTGAGGAAAGGCGCCGTCTGCAGCACCGCCTATAATGGATTGGTCGTGACAGCCATCGCTGTCTGGTAGCGGATCATTGCCGTTTGTAGCGGACTGATAGTGACGGCTGCAGCCATCTGATACTGAGCCACTCAGGGTCGAATGAAGGGTTAAAGAGCTTTGACGTGTATCCATTTCGGAGAAGTTCGGACTTCCAAAGGAAATATGGCTAGAGAGGGTCGCCTGGGGGGAACAATAGCTGAAGGAGCCTGGAAGGAGTTTGGCTTCTGTAGGCACCCGTCTGAAGGAGGGATCCAGAAATCCAATCAGAGGAGGTGTTTGGGAGGAGTCCGACTAGAGTTCGGCTGTTGAGGAGTTCAGCCAAAGGGAAGGTTTGGAGGGAGTTTGGCTCTCATAGACGTCTGGCTGGAGGAGCACAGAGGGACATTGGCTCTCGTAGCTGAGAGTCTGAAGGAGCTCGACCACTAAGGAGTTTGGTCGGCTGAAGGAGTTCGGCTAAGCTCGATCGCTGAGGAGTTCAACCGACTGAGGGGGTTCGGCTAAGTCCGACCGCTGAGAGTCCGAAAGAGCTCGATCGTTGAGGAGTTCGGCTGGCTGAAGGAATTCGAAGGAGCTCGATCGCTGGGGAGTTCGATCGGCTAAAGGGGTTCGACTAAGATCCATCCGCTGAAGCTCTTTGTGGCTACTGATTGCATTAGGCTGAGCATCGAACTGAACTTCGGCAGGCATGGGATTTATCCCCAATAATAGTCCCCCCCACTCCCGAGTTTGAAACTCGAAGCAAGGAAGTGCAGAAAAAATGACTGTCGAAGTCTTCTTCTGGGCTCCGTACTGGTTCAGGTCGAAGCTTGGGGGAGATCTCATCTCTAGATAAAGTTGATGTTGAAGTTGAAGCCCGAGGAAGATCTCATCTCTAGCTGAGGTTGAAGTAGGTCTCATCTCCTACGGTCGAAGTCGAAGGTTGAGCTCCTCGGGGGTGATATTGTCTCCAGCAATCGAGGTTGCCTCGAAAGGATCTTATCTCCTACCGAGGTTATCTCGGTCGCTCGAGAGAGATCTTATCTCTAGCCGAGGTTGTCGTGGTTGCTCAGAAGAGATCTTATCTCTGATCGAGGTTGTCGAGCTCAGAAGAGATCCTATCTCTGATCGAGATTATTGCAGTCATTCGGAAGAGATCTTATCTCCGACCGAGGTTGACTCGGGTGCTCGGAGGAGATCTTATGTCCTACAGCCGAGGTTACCTCGGGGGAGATCTTATCTCCTGCAGCTGAGGTTGCCTCGGAGGAGATCTTATCTCCTACTGTCGAGTTTTGATGCGGAAGCTCGAAAAAAGATCTTATCTCCTACAGCCGAGGTTGCCTCGGAGGAGATCTTATCTCCTACAATCGAGTTTGCCTCGGAGAAGATCTTATCTCCTACGGTTGAGGTTGATGCGGACGCTCAAGAGAGATCTTATCTCCTGCAGCTGAGTTTGCCTCAGGGGAGATCTTATCTCCTATAGCCAAGGTCGGCCCGAACCCTCGGGGGAGATCTTATCTTCTGCAGTCGAGGTTGTCTCGGGGGAGATCTTATCTCCTACAGCCGAGGTTGCCTTAGGGAAGATCTTATCTCCTATGGTCGAGGTTGATGTGGATGCTCGGAGGAGATCTTATCTCCAACAGTCGAGTTTGCCTTGGGAGAGATCTTATCTCCTGCAGTCGAGGTCGAGGTCGTCGGCCCGGACCATTGGGAGAAATCTTATCTCCTACAACCGAGGTTGATGTGGGCATTCAGGGGAGATCTTATCTCCTACAGCCGAATTTGCCTCGGAGGAGATCTTATCTCCTGCAGTCGAGGTTGCCTCGGGAGAGAGATCTTATCTCCTGCAACTGAGTTTGCCTCGAAAAAGATCTTATCTCCTACGATCGAGATTGATGCGGATGTTAGGAGGAGATCTTATCTCCTACAATCGAGTTTGCCTCGAGGGAGATCTTATCTTCTGCAGCTGAGGTCGGCTTGGACCCTCGGGGGAGATCTTATCTTCTACGGTCGAGGTTGATGCGGGCACTCGGAGGAGATCTCATCTCCTGCAGCCGAGTTTGCCTCGAGGGAGATCTTATCTCCTACAGCCGAGGTTGATGCGGGCGCTCGGAGGAGATCTTATCTCCTACAGCCGAGGTTGATGCGGGCGCTCGGAGGAGATCTTATCTCCTACATCCGAGTTTGCCTCAGAAAAGATCTTATCTCCTGCAGCCAAGGTCGGTCCGAACCCTTGGAGGAGATCTTATCGCCTGCAGTCGAGGTTACCTCGGGGGATATCTTATCTCCTACAGCCGAGGTTGCCTCGGAAGAGATCTTATCTCCTGCAACCGAGTTTACCTCAGAGCAGATCTTAACTCCTGCGGTCGAGCTTGATGCGGACGCTCGGAAGAGATCTTATATTCTACAATCGAGTTTGCCTCAGGGGAGATCTTATCTCCTGTAGCCGAGGTCGGCCCGGACCCTCGGGAGAGATCTTATCTCCTACAGCCGAGGTTGCCTCGGAGAAGATCTTATCTCCTACGGTCGAGGTTAATGCGAATGCTCGGGGGAGATCTTATCTCCTGCAGTCAAGTTTGCCTCGGAGGAGATCTTATCTCCTACAGCCGAGGTCGGCCCGGACTCTCGAGGGAGATCTTATCTTCCGCAGTCGAGATTGATATGGATGCTCGGGGGAGATCTTATCTCCTACAGTAGAGTTAGCCTCGGAGGAGATCTTATCTCCTACAGCCGAGGTCAGTCTGGACCCTCGGGGGAGATCTTATCTCCTGCATCCAAGGTTGCCTCGGAGGAGATCTTATCTTCTGCAACCGAGTTTGCCTCGGGGGAGATCTTATCTCCTGCGGCCGAGGTTGATGCGGATGCTCAAGAGAGATCTCATCTCTTACAGCTGAGGTTGCCTCGGAGGAGATCTTATCTCCTGCAATCGAGTTTGCCTCAAGAAAGATCTTATCTCCTACGGCCAAGGTTAAAGATCTTTAACCTGCTCGTGTTAGGATGAGGTTCTCCTCCTATTTCTAATACGACAACTATCGACTGCTTCATCCCTGTCACCACATAGTTTTTGCACTAGGGAATAATAATGCAGAAATGAAGCAGCTTTATTGAAAGGAGATTACTGGTAATACATCCTCAATTTTTTTAAGTTCCAAGGTCGTAGAAGCATCATCCTTCCGAGCTCCTTCAGGCGATAAGTACTAGGCCGGATGACCTCCACCACTTCATATGGGCCTTCCCAATTAGGGGTGAGCTTTTTCTGACTCTGAGGCTGAGAGACAGCGGCTCGCCAAAGCACCAAAGTCCCCTACTCTGAACGTCTTGTTTCTAACTCTAGAGACGTAGTACCAAGCCATCTTCCGTCTGTAGGCTGTCATCCGGATGCGGGCTTTCTTTCTTTTTTCTTCCAGTAGGTCGAGGTCGACTCTGAGGTTCTAAAGATTGTGCTGCTCCTTGAAGCCCACGACTCATGTAGGCGGAAGCTTGAGCTCGATCGGGATAACTGCCTCTATGCCGAAGGCCAAGGTGAAGGGCATTTCTTCGGTCGGCACCCTCTATGTAGTTCGGTATGTCCAGAGGATGTGGTAGAGTTCATCCACCTAGGTCCCCTTTGCCCTGTCGAGCCTCGCTTTGATACCTTATAGCAGGATCCGGTTGGTTACCTCAGCTTCCCCATTGGCCTGTGGGTGAGCCACCGATGTGAAGCGATGGAAGATGTTTAGTCCTTCGTAGAACTCGACGAATCTTGCCCCAGTGAACTATCGCCCATTATCGGTTATAAGGGTTCGGGGTAGACCGAATCGGCAGACTAGCGACTTCCAAACGAAGTCCTACACCTTGGCCTCGGTAATCTTCGCTAGTGGTTCAGCTTCGACCCACTTGATGAAATAGTTGATCGTGATTAGGAGAAACTTTCATTATCCGGACGTCGTTGGGAAGGGGTCGAGTATATCTATTTTTCACTACGCAAATGGCCAAGGTGCGCTTAGCAGAGCAAGCTCGGATGTCGGCTGTCTTTGTATGCTGGCGTTCTTCTGACAGCAGTCGCACTTTCTTACATAGTCGATGGAATCATGAAATAAGGTCGGTCAGTAGTACCCTTGCCGAAGTAGTCTTTGCAACAGGGACCTGGCTCCTATGTGACTTCCATAGAGTCCTTCGTGTACCTCCCACAGTGCGAGGTCGGCCTCCAAAGGTCGGAGATATCATAGCAGCGGAAGAGAGTATGACCTCTTATACAATCCGCCTCCATGTAAAATGTAGCGGGAGGCCTGATTTCTAAGCTTCCGAGCTTCTTTTGGGTTGTAAGGAAGGACCCTCCTCTTTGAGGTAAGCGACCAATGGATCGATCCAGCTTGGCTCAAATTTTGTCTACAGGACGACCTGAGGTTCCTCTGGGGTTGGGCACTTCAGAGTCTCCAAAAATACTCCTTTAGGCAGTTCGACCGAGGCTAAAGTAGCCAACTTGGAGAGAAGATCGACTCCTTTAGGCCGGTGTCAAATCTCTCACTTTCTCAAGATATCGCACCATGCTTTCTCCCTGCGCTTCATAGCTGCCATTAACCTGACCGACCACCAGCTGGGAATCACTGTAGATTTGAAAACGATCTACTTTTAATTTTCTTGCTATTTTTAATCCGACGATCGGTGCTTCGTATTCGGCCCCATTATTGATCACGAAGAACTCAAAGCATAGTGCATGCTCGACGATGACTCCCTCGGGGCTGACCAAGACCAGCCCCGCACCAGCCCCGGTGGAGTTGGACGAACCATCTACGTACAGAGCTCAGGAGCCTTTGACGAGGTTGGCGCTTTCCTCGGAGAGGTTCGGTTGTGATAGCAGGGTGCCGATCTTATTTTATTCAAGCTCGGCTTCGATTGGAATGGTGCATTCTAATACAAAATCTGCCAGTATCTGGGCCTTGATCGATGGTCGGGGCCGATAGTTGATGTCGAACTCTATGA
Source organism: Cocos nucifera (assembly GCA_006176705.1). Classification (NCBI taxonomy): domain Eukaryota; kingdom Viridiplantae; phylum Streptophyta; class Magnoliopsida; order Arecales; family Arecaceae; genus Cocos; species Cocos nucifera. The sequence continues at coordinate 1,658,912 of QRFJ01000107.1, read as the reverse complement.
GCTCGATTGTCCATTTTGCGATCCTTTCGAAAGCGTCCGCTCGGTGAAGGACTGCTTTTATTGGTTGGTCCGTGAGGACCATTATAGTGTGCTCCTGAAAATAAGATCGGAGCCTTCTGACAACAATTAGAAGAGAGTAAGTTTTTCCAATCTGGAGTACCTGATCTTCGCATCCCTCAGGACCCAGCTCATGTGGTAGACCGATCGCTGCATCTTTGCTTCTTCTTTGACCGGGACTGCCGCCAGGGCCATCGGGGAGATGGCTAGGTACAGGAATAATTCTTCTCTGGGTTCGGGCTTTGCTAGCAGTGGGGGTGAGTCGAGGTAGTTTTTAAGCTCCTCGAATATCTGTTGGCACTCCACCGTCCAGCAAAAGTTCTTAGGTTGTCTGAGAACTCGAAAGAAGGGTACACATCGCTCGACCGATCTTGAGACAAAGCGATTGAGGGACGCTACCTTTCCAATCAGGCGTTAAACTTCTTTGATCGTCTTTGGAGTGGTCATCTTCTGAATGGCTCATATTTTCTCAGGGTTCGCTCCAATTCTGCGTCTCGACACCATGAACCCCAGAAATTTTTCAGAGGTTCGCCAAAGGCACACTTGGTCGGGTTCAGTTTCATCTTGTGCTTCTTGAGTGCACCGAAGGTCTCTTTAAGGTCGGCGAGGTGGTCTGTTGAAGCTCAGCTTTTGACGAGCATGTCATCCACGTACACCTCTATGTTGCGGTCGATCTACTCCTTGAAGATCTTATTGATCAAATGCTGGTACGTTGCCCCTATGTTTTTGAGTCCAAAGGGCATGACCCTGTAACAATAAAGGCCATAGTCAGTGATGAAAGCGGTCTTCTCTTCGTTCTCAGGCACCATCCGAATCTGGTTATAACCAGAAAAGACGTCCATGAAGGTGAGGAGCTCATGGCCCATGGTTGCATCCACCAGCTGATCAATCCTAGGTAGGGGATAGCTATCTTTCGGACAGGTCTTGTTCAACTTTTTGAAGTCAACGTACATCCTCCACTTGTTATTCACCTTTTTGACGAGGATCACGTTCAAGACCCAGATCGGATAATTAACCTCTCGGATAAGTTCGATCTTGAGGAGCTTGTCCACTTCTTCGGCGATTGCTTTTTGCCTCTTCGGGGCGTGGTGGCGTATCTTTTCTTTCATCGGCCAAATTCTTGGATCGACAGCCAGCCGATGTTCCATGATCTCGGCATCAATCTTCGGCATGTCTGCTGGGGTCCAGACGAAGACGTTCGCATTTCTTCTGAGGAAGATAACAAGTTGCTTCCGAATCTCGTCCGCCAAGTTGAAGCCGATCTGCACCGCGTGCTCTGAGTTTCCATCATTTAAGGGAATAGAGATGAGGTCCTCCGTAAGCTCGCCCCGCTCCTCAGTGAGGTCATCGTAGACATCTAGTCCATCAACAAGATAAGGGTCGAATCATTTTTCCTCATGTAGGATGATAGAGTAGCAGTGCCTCACCAGAGCTTGGTCTTTCCTGACCTCTCCAACCCCACGACTCATCGAAAACTTCATCTTCAAAAAATAGGTTGACACCACCGCCCGAAGTACATTTAAACCAGGTCGGCCTAGAATGATGTTATAGGCAGACGGAGTCCTCACGACTAGAAAATCGACCCACACCTTGGCCAGTTTTGGGTGTTGCCCTATCGTCACAGCCAAAGTTATTATGCCTTCGATTGGTATGGCATTGCCAGTGAATCCTACCAGTGGGAAATTCATAGGCCCTAAGTGGTCATCGGGTAAGGATATTTTTGAGAAGGCATCGTAAAATAATATATCGGTCGAGCTTTCATTATCCATTAAAATGCAGCGTACATCATAGTCAGCAATGTTCAAAGAAATTACAACCGCGTCATTGTGCGAAAATTAAATTCCCTGACCGTCCGCCTCGGTAAAGGTCACGGGTTCTGCGATCCTCCGCCTCTTCACTGGTCCCTCTGATCCGCTGGCCTCCTCTTACTGAAGTCCCCCCGAGATAGTATTGATGATGCCGAGAGGTGGTCGATCTTCTTGTTGGTTCTCCCCACTTGGTGGTAACGCCCTCAGCCAATGCTCCCGCTCTTCAGGCCGCCTTCGTAGGAATCGGCCGAGTCTACCTCGCCTGACGAGCTCTTCGATCTCATCCTGGAGTTGGATGCAGTCCTCCGTGTCGTGGCCGTGGTCACGATGATAAAGATAGAACTTGTTGGGAGGCAGAAACACATCCTCTCCGACCTTAGAAGTTATTCCCTGATTTCCATCAGCACTTTGATCTTCGGAGCGTTAAGGGGGGTGTAGTTGTGAAATCTTCGTCGGAAAGAACTTCGGCGCTGGGGGGAACCTCGGCGTGCCCTTCCGTCGGAGCTTCCCCGCCTCAAGGTTCGAGAGGGAGTTTGGGCTCGCCTGTGATCGGGAGGAGTTCGGGACGCGGCCGAGCTTCACTCCGCTTTCCTTCTTCGATGGGCCTGCCCAGTCCGTCGATTCGCCGCTTGCCATTGGTTTCATCATCCTTGGCCTTGAAGGCCTCCTCTACCCTTGCATACCCTTCGGCCCGAGCTAGCAAGTCGGCAAAATCCCTGGGATACTTCTTTTTCAGGGAGAACAGTAAGTCATTCTTCTGAAGGCTATCCTTGAGGGCGACCATGGCGACTGACTGGTCCAAGTTCCAAACTTTCAATGCGGCAGCATTAAATTGGGTGACGTCAATCCGGATGGGTTTCCCTTCCTTCTGCCTAATGGTCATTAAAAAATTTGAACCTCGGCGCGGCCGCCTACTATTGACGAAGTGGGCAGCGAACTATTGACTCATCTGGTCGAACGATAAGATGGTACTCGGCTTGAGCATCGAGTACCAATTTTTGGCAGCTCCCTTAAGGGTAGAGGAAAAAGTTCGACACAAGATAGCATCTGGCGCGCCATGGAGCAACATCATTGTCTAGAAGGCTTTCAAGTGGTCGACCAAATTGGTGGTCCCATCGTAACTCTCGAACTGTGGGAGCTTGAAGTTCGATGGGATCGGTTTTTGTATAATTTTTTACGAAAAATGAGGGTCAGTGCAAATGTCATTACCACATGAGGAGAGAGTGTGATGAAGTTCTTCGATTTGTCGGCTCATTTCTAAGAGCCTTTGATCTAAGAGATCTTCACGGTCCCTGATCTCCAAGGTTTTCTAGTAGAATGGGTGCGGAGCTTCACCTTGGGTCGAGCTATGATCCGAGCAAGGGCTCTCCCTCCTTTGCCTCCCCTTTCTGGGGATCGGAGGTCGGGTAGCCCAAGTTGGTCGCTCCTGGACAGGACCACATGGCTCTGGAGAATCCCATGCCGGTTGAGCTGGTGCTGGGGCCTGCTGGTGCATGGCCTGCACCACCTGCACTGCTTTCGTGAGACCACGAACCTGCTGGACGAGTAGGTTGAACTGCTCCACATCCACCGCGGCTACAGATGGGACCTGGGTCGCCGGGGCTGGAGCGGAAGCGGATGGATCTGAATGGGATCGGACCATGGAGGCCGTCGATCATCGGATCGAAGCTCTCCTAGGAGGCATTTTTTCTCGAAAAAGAATTCTAGAGGGAAAGAAGGGAGGTCATCGTTGAGCACTCCTTTAAGAATAAGGGAACCTCGAAGGCAGAGGGGGCCCTCCTTCTAGCGCCAATCTATTGGTACAGAAATTGATCATCATCGAAATCAGTTGGACTGGAGGCCGATGAGGTCGCCGCTGGGGACCTGCAAAATAAAGTCCCATCCAGAATCGGTGGGGGGTGGCTCCGACAGGACCCTCCGATGATCAGGTCAGCTCTGGCCAACAGGAATGGAGTGCTCAGGGATGAGTTCCGCCGAGCTTGGAGAAGGAGAGGAGAGTTTAGAGCTTAGAGTTAGCGTATCTGGAGGATCCTTTTTATAGACGGAGCTTGATGGAGATAGCTACAGCTATCGGATAGCAGGTTGCTCAAGGTTCGATGGAGTCAGTTTCGAGGGAAGGCGCCGTCTGCAGCGCTGCTTGCAATGGGTTGATGGTGATAGCCATCGCTACCTGATAGCGGGTCACTATCGCCTGTAGCGGACTGATGGTGATGGCTGCAGCCATCTGATATTGAGCTACTCGGGGCTGAATGGAGGGTTGAAAAGCTTTGACGTGTATCCATTTCGAAGGAGTTCGGACTTCCGAAGAAAATATGGCTGGAGAGGGTCGCCCGGTGGGAACAATAGCTGAAGGAGTCCGGAAGGAGTTCGGCTCCCGTAGGCGCCCATCTGAAGGAGGGTTCCAGGAATCCGGTCGGAGGAGGTGTCTGGGAGGAGTCCGACTAGAGTTCAGCTGCTGAGGAGTTCGGCCAAAGGGAAGGCTTGGAGGGAGTTTGGCTCCCGCAGGCGTCTGGCTGGAGGAGCATGGAGGGACTTCGGCTCTCACGGGAGTCCGACTGAAGCTCTGCTACTGAAGAGTTCGGCCGGTTGAAGGAGTTCGGCTAAGGCCCGATCGCTGAGAGTCCGAAGGAGCTCGACCGCTGAGGAATTTGGCCGACTGAAGGGGTTTCGGCTAAGCCCGACTGCTGAGAGTCCGAAGGAGCTCGACTGCTGAGGAGTTTGGTCGGCTGAAGGGGTTCGAAGGAGCTCGACCGCTGGAGAGTTCGGTCGGCTAAAGAGGTTCAGCTAAGATCCGTCCGTTGAAGTTCTTTCGTGGCTACTGGTTGCATTAGGTTGAGCATTGAATTGGACTTCGGTAGGTGCATAGCTTATCTCTAACATTAAGTAATGGGGGTAAAAATATTTTTTTATTATTTTAAAAAAATTGAGATTGATGATGCATAGAGTATGACATTACCGTCTATGGAAAAATTTAGACCGTCACATCATATGAGCATTATATGGATCAATAGGATAATATAGTGTACTCCATGTCAAATTTTGTACAAGGAATTTCACAAGTAGGATAAGGCCCCGGGGGCTGAGCTCCACTTGGATGGACATCAAGGCAGGTAGTCAAAATATTGAAAACCAGATGCCTCAAGTACATGGCCTCTCTCCACATTATTATGACAATCATTGCCTAGTTGTAGGCTTATTAGAATTTTTGTTTTTTTGGTACTGCTCTATGTTAGGTTGAGCTTCGGTTCAATATATACTAGACTTTATTTTTTAGTAAGGTAATGTTTTTGTGAGAGATAGTAATGCTTTTGTCTTTTAGTGAGAGGGTATGCATGCTTTTGTCTTTTGGTAAGAGAGCACGTCAAGTGTAGTAGAAAATTCTTTTGATATATTAGATTTATTTAATTAATTTAAAATAAATATAACTATAGAAATTTATTAATAAAATATTAAAAAAATTAATAAAAATATCTATCAGGATTGTCCATAAAATAGATTCAATCTAATTAATTATATATATTATCATCCAATCTATGATACTATTAGCTCTCATCATAGATATATGACTTCAAAAGATCGTAGATAAATTTTTAATTTTTAAAATCATGTTAAAATGGATGAAAATGAAATTTTGAAGGAGCTGAACCAAATAACCATTTAATAACTATCAAAGAGTCTCCTTTAAGCATAATATAAATTACTATCAGAATTATTATAGCATATAATAAGATTCTACAAAAAAAAATAGAATCAACCACAGTAGACCACCTCACAATGGGTATAAAAGAAATCCAAGCCTTTTGAATCGTATTAATAGATGTCCTATTACCTACGATCTACCTAAGATTAGTTAGAATCAATGGAGCAATAGAATACAATTTCCACCAAATTAGTGAACTATTGCATGGACACACTAGAAAGGATGTAGAAGACCTCACTCCATATTTTGCCCTCATAAGAGCTACCCACAAACCCTTCTAAGATCGCATAAATATCATAGCATGTTTGGGCATCAGAACATCACTCAGAGAAATTAAAGAATAAATTTCCCATCCACCCATCCAAATAGGCTAGCAAACACAATCCCAAGACAACAAGTGTACCTTACTTGAAGAACTTGATGAATCCCATGGGAAGTCCCTAAGTACGCCTTCCAATTTCAGTAGAATGCACGTGGTGATAACGCAATGAATCATCAAATAAATAGGCTTGCAAATGATATATAAATCAATATGAATAATAATAGGATAATTATCAAAAGCAAAACGTGATAGATGATGCACCTGATAACCGGGCAAAATTCTGAATCTAGTTGCCAATAACAAATGCTCAATCAATCTGCTTCCGATTATTGCACCTAAGTATAATAAGACCCTATATATCCTAGATTAGATAGACCATTAGATCAAATAAATTCATGAAACCCTTTGACCCTAATTTTTTCTATAAATGGTTTTCCCTCTCTTTTTATCTATTGGCTCATCAATACAATTAAAATCTCCTGCGATTAACGTAGATAGCTCTTGATCTATTAATGCAGAGGCTTCTTTCCAAAGAACCTATCGCAATTGATGCTCCGGCCTATGACCTGATAATGTGGACTTAAAAAACATACAAATATAAGGGTTATGTAATTGAATCAACCTCCTAACTGCCAGCATGAAAGAGGGTTTACCTACCATCCTATAATTCCATACAAGAATCTTCATTGAATAATTTAGCTTGCAGAAGTATTAAGTGCGTCAATTGAGTCACCAGTTGGAGTTTCTTCTTTATGTGCTTCACGTCAACCTCTGATTCTTGAAATAGTGGATTTGATCATAATACTTTTGAGTAAAACAGCCACCATCTCATGCTCTTGAACCAATGAATTCTGATCGACCAAGTACTTCGAAGTCATTGAATCTTCATCCCCTTTCCAAGGCATACAATCAGTGGTTCCATTTGCTTCCTAGATTTGGGTCTACGGAAGGCATAGAATCAGTGGTTCCTAAGGCATTCAAATTTTTGTTTTGAGCAGGAGCAGATGAGAAGACAAAAGGGTTAGATGATGGAGCTCCTAGATTTATGTTTTTGTTCCAGACTAGGATGTCAAAAAGAAGTTTCGATGGCCTTCTATTTGGGATTACCTTTTCCAATAGCATAAAAAGTCCTTGGGCCTGCAAATAAAGTTGTACTTGCTGATTTGTGCTCCTCCAAAACATCCGAGTCTGGGTTGACCCAGATATCTGGCCACTTCTGCTAGTTTTTCCCAACCAATCTATGTGATCTCGCCACCCGGCACTTCTAATTGGAACTCAGCCTGGCCGACTAGCTCAATGCGGTGCATCTCGGCCAAGTTAGATTCCAACCAACCCACCCCCTTCCTCCCCATGCTGGCTACGATTCCTGTTTGCAACCAACCAGGGACCCACTTTAAGCGTCAGGAGAGACTGCCTTTCATCCACCACCTCCTCCGAGATCACAAAATTCGCCAGCTGAACCTGGCTGGCTATCACCCATATAATTAAGTTGATGAGAACTCTGGTTATGACTCCACTTTGATTCCAGATTGCTGATTTGCTCGTAGCTGTTGCAAACAACCGAGATGTTTTCATACACAAACAAACTGCTTCCAAAAGTCCATCCTCTTCCTTCTAATCATCTTATTCCTGGTTTCAATGGCTGGGTGACTTCAATCTTCACATAGCCCCTTGCATACCCTAACTGTTGAACTTGCTTCCTGAAATCGCCGATAAACACAGGGACACCGGTGGATGAAACAATCTTCAAAGCAGCCTTCGTATTCAACCGATAGCCATGGCAGCCTCATCCATATCAAAGCAATTTAATTTATGGCTCTATTTATAATAAACGTCGGTACCTAGAGTTTATTAGAATTGAGCAGAAAAAAAAAATTGTTATAATATTTTATTCATCAGAATGATATATATATATATTGCTCAGCTATGCAATTCAAGAGAGAAGATGAATTGAATTTTTTTTTCTAAATTAAAACTTAAAAACAGAATTGCAATATGTGCTTTGAAGTTTTAAGTGAAGTGAGGTGAGTTAGATAAGTAAGATGCAGGAGCCTAATTTAATGGAAAGAAATTAAGCACAATAGAGCAAGTGAAGAGAAAGAAGAGAGAACAACACAAGCAAAATGATTTATAGTGGTTTGGTGCCAATTTTATACCTACATCTACTTTTTAAGTTCCTACTTGGGAATTCCAAAATACAACGTCAGATCCTCTGACCCTAGCTATTCCAAGTTAGAAAACTTATTTTTCGGATACAAGCTAACCCAAAAATAATCTGATTTAAAATTCGGATCAACCTTCTCAAGCTTTGAAAATTCTTAAAAGCTTGAGTCCCAAAACAGTAAAATAGAGTAAAGAAAATATGCACGTTCAGCACACTTAGCTCCTTAATGAGCATAATAAAATTTTAAAAAATCTTTACACAAACTGAAGGAAGCTTTTAAGAACCCTCTTAAAGAGATTGAAGACTTGAATGCACGTTGGAGAAGTAGTTGAGCTTGAAATCAATGCTTCTCTTACCTAGGACTGAGTTTTCTTTGAGTTGAATATTCACTTAATTTTCTTTAAGATTTTCTTTCTTTTTGAATACTTTTAAATCCTCATTCAATACTGGAAGATGAATAGTAGCCATTGGTAGCTGTTGGAGATCATCTGAAAAATATTAAATACGTCGAACGAAGAAGAAAAATAGTCGTTGCAAAAATCCCATTACAAGGGCGCCCCTTCGTCATAGGCCAGAAAAACAATGTTCTATGGTTTTATGCAGTTCATTCAGGAGGCGTCCCATGGATCATCCTTTTTGCAACAGGTGAGAAAGTCTGCATTCTACATCTTGTGCGTAGAACTTATAGGGGGCATTCCATAGGTCGCCCCTTTTTTCATGGGACGCTCCATAGGTTGCCCCTTTTTGCATGCCAGTTCAGAATCAGCGTGCCGCTCCTGCATGCCTGTTGCAAAAGACAAAGGATCGACCTAGGAATCGTTCTCTTTTATCCAAAATGTCATATCTTCATTTTTAAGTTTCTAAACAATTTGGAATCACCTCCAAATGAATCGGCATCATCTTAGAAGTTCTTAAGGCTTCCAAAAAATTTTAATTTTTGCTCTAATTCAAGTAAATTTTAAATTGACCATCTTTAACCAAGTTTTTGCAATACAAAAATTTTTGAAAATTCTGAAATGACTTTTAAAAATATCTCCAAGAATAGAATCATTAGTACCCCTCTCAGTTATTTTGTGCTCATCAAAATCATTCCTAGTGGCAACAATGTCTTTCTTTTTGATGATGACAAAATAATTGAGTATAAGCAGAAGTAAAGTGAATTTAATATTGAATCGAGAGATGTCATTTTAAGTTAAGAAGCTCAAAAATAGATATATGCAAGTGATAAGTTCAAATGCACTTAATTTAGATTGTTATTTTATATATATTATATTTTTCATGAAAATTTAGCAATTTTTGATATATAGGATGCAGAAAAGAAAACATGTCCTCAACAGAATCGTAACAAAGATTTTAAAAACCATGAAAATGGGTTGCCCAAATAATTTGCTTATTATTTTTATATTAAGTATTAGATTTCAGCAATTTGACTATGACACTATAACAATAAACTTGAATCTTTAATAATTTGCTTTACTTTTAATTTACTTATATTATTTGCATTTATAATATATTAATATTTTTTAATAAATGATATCTTTTTCTTATTTTTGACATCATCAAATATAAAAAAAGAGACTCCCCCTTAATAATTTTTTTTTGTATTTTACTACTGAATTAACATTCCATTATGAGTACGGACAACATTTGTAAACCAAAAATTATAAGTCATAGACGTACAACATTACAAGATACATGATTTATTGCATTCATAGGCATTATATATATCCAAAAGATGAATAATTGTTATATTAACCATATCATTCAAACCATAGTTAAGGTACAATATTCATTCAAATATAAGTTATAGGCCTTCAATGTACACAAAACATGGATAACAAAAATATAACATCCATGACAATAAACCAAAAGTATAAAGGCCAAGCAAGATACTAAATACATAAGTCTGACTATACTAGATCTAATAAATATCATGACTGGAGGCATCAGAATCAAAAGAAGAGTCTGAGATACGATGAGGAGTATCAGGATCAAATCCAGGGACATGTCCTCGACCACATCTACCTTGGCCATGAGTAGAAGTACCGACACGAGAAGAGGTGGCACGAGCATGGGGGCGAGAGGGTCCTACGGTGAAAGAAGATGAAGTCTAGAATAGGAGAATGAGTCTAATAGAATTGAGTTATCCCACTGCCCTTGATAAAGACTGCACGAATATACCAATAGCTGTAGAGATATCTTCAGTGGAACCTCTCACCTCATCCCTCAAGGACTGAATCTCTGCCTTCAGTGCATGACGAAGACCGTCTCCCTATGTCGACAAAATAGAAATTGAAGGGACAAACTCGTCCGATTGAGGGATCCCTAACCCCATCACTTGTCACTGTAAATCCAAGATCCTACTAGTCAATCTCAATACTGATCCCTCGAGCTCCTCAAGGCGAGCAAATTGAGCAGTGAGCATCTAAAAGAGTGTAGTGACATGAGGAATCATCAACTGATCAGGTGGTGGGTTAGTCTGGGATCTCTCCCCCTGAGCAGATCTAGTGGTAAACCTACTGGCCAACTGCTGAGACAAACGATCGGCAACCTACTATGATACACAGTCGATAATCTACTGAGATACAAGATCAGAGATCTGTCGAGATACAAGATCGGCAATCGACTATGACAAAAGATTGGCAATCATCCTAAGCTGATCATCTCCAAATCTGATGGCTGTATCTCTGCTCATAGATGGTGGTACAGGTGCATCACTCCTCACAAATGCCAAAGGACCAACCTCATGATCAAACATAAAATGAATGATAGGAGATGCTCTGTGATCATGAGGAGGTGAAGACTGTCTCTCCTCCTCTACTCTATCCTCCTCCTCCTTAACTACTCTACCACCTCTGGTCCATCGATCACCAACTCAGATATAATCCATACGGCGCAAGAAATTTGCATTGTAGGTGTCAGTATGGGCTAAGTGGATGGTTGCCTCTCCCTCAAAATCTATATAAAAGCTCCTAAAAATCCTAGTGTCATGCCGTAAGACAAAGAAGCTTTCAATCTAGTCACTGCCTCTTGCATGGCATCAATCATCAGGGTTGATAAGTTCAGAGGGATTTTACACACAATATAATGCATAATACATAGATCCCTACTAGATATAAAGTCAAACCTACTAGCTTTAGGAAAAAAATGGTGCAGACAATGTGATGGAGTATCCTCATTTCTATATTAAGGTCTCTACTAGCATCCAATTTTTCAATCCCACTAACTTCATCCTTTTGTAAAATAGATTTTAGCCCATCTTCTTTGTTCAATGTCTGTCAGAGGTAAATCCTTCACTGGATAGATGGATGAGAAAGCCTAATTGCTGAGCATCAAACTCTACTATAACATCCTTAACTAAGGATCTTACTCTTCCATTAGAAAACATGAAATTTTGATAAAACTCCCAAACCAAATCAATGAAAATTATTTCTTTCAAAGTGCCTAGCGAACCCCAATCAAAAAATTTTATCTTTTCACCAAAAAAAATCCATCTTTCTCTAAAAAATAAAAATCAATATTTCTTTTCAGAGCAATCTTTCTATCGAAAAGGAATTTCTTGCTGGAAGTTAATGGAGAAGAAGAGGGTGTTGGAACAAATGCTGGGTCAAGAGCCGAAATGGCCTTCTTCTTCTTTCTGTGTTCTTCCTCTAGCCCGTGGATGGACATCCGGCACTGAGGAAGCTTCATCCATGGAGCCATTTATCGAGCAGTAGTAGAAACAATAGCAGGATAGTGGTGGAACGAGTGAGGAAGGATCAAGGATGAGATTGGTTTGTCGGAGAGAGTGGATTTTCCAAGAGAAACTTAGATTTGGTTGAAGATTAGGACTTGCGGTAGGTTGAAAGATAGAAGAGAAATAGTGAAAATAGGAGAGGAAAGGAATACAGAACTATCGGGAGTTCGCTTTAGAGAATGTTTGGTGCAGTTTGGAAGGTGGTTACGAAGGAATTTTGGCAAGAATAGGTTCGACAGGAGAGAGGAGACAAGTGCTCGAGTGAAGAAAGAGAAGAGGGTGATCTGCGAAAAATAGGAAGATGAACAGATCTCGTTTGCTTAAAGTCTGAAGAAAAAATTTGGGAGAAGATCAAAAACACCCTTTGGGACATCCCTTAGGACGTCCCTTTTTGCATGGGGCAACCTAGGGGGCACCCCATCCAGATCAAAAATTTAATTTAGTCTCTTTTTGAGCAAATTAATGATCAAGAGTTAGAGAGATTTTTGTCAAAGGAAAAGAGAAGATTGTATCTCAAAGGATCATTGATAGGATGATTTTGGGAAAGACCACTCGAGATCTCTAAGCAAGTGGATCCAAGATACCTAACTTCCTTCTAATTTCATAAAATTTATTTTTATTCAAAGGTTTTGTAAAGATATCTGCTAATTATTTTTCAGAGTAAACAAGATCAATCAATACATCATTATTTTATACATGCTCTCTTATGAAATGATGTCTAATTTCTATATATTTTGACCTATAATGTTGGATTGAATTTTTAGTTAAGTTGATGGCACTAGTGTTATCACATCTTATGAAAATATTATTAAGTTTTACTTTAAAATCTTCAAGTTATTGCTTAATCCATAGGCACAATAACTTTCGGCTGTAATGTATTCGGCCTCGACCGTAGATAATGCTATCGAATTTTATTTTTTGCTAAACCAAGAGATTAAGTTTACACCAAAAAATTGGCACATTCTACTAGTACTTTTTTTATCTAATTTATATCCTGTAAAGTCTGCATCTGAGTATCCTATCAAATTTATGGATGATTATTTAGAAAACCATAAGCCTAAAGTTTGAGTTTTATTTAAATATTTCAAGATTCTTTTAACAGCATTTAAATAAGATTCTTTAGAATTGGATTGAAATCTTGCACACATACAGACACTGAACATGATATCAAGCCTACTAGTAGTAAGATATAATAAGGATCTTATCATGCCTCTATAAAGTTTTAAATCGACACTCTTACCATTTTCATCCTTATCAAGTTTACATGAAGGACTCATAGGTGTGCTAATGCATTTAGAGGTCTCCATCCCAAATCTTTTTAAAAGTTTTTTTATGTACTTGCTTTGGCTTATAAAGATCCCATCTTTAGACTACTTAATTTAAAGTTCGAGGAAGAAAGTGAGTTCTCCCATCATGCTCATCTCGAACTCTTTCTGCATGAGCTTGACAAAATCTTGGCATAAAATTTCATTAGTGGATCTAAAGATGATATCATTAACATATATTTGTATCACAAGAATATCATTAACCTTTCTTTTTATAAAAAGAGTTGTATCTACTTTTTCTTTGGTGAAACTATTTTCTAGTAAGAATTTGCTTAATCTTTCATACCAAGCTCTAGGAGCTTATTTTAAATCATATAAAGCTTTATTTAATTTAAAAATATGATTTTAAAAAGTATGATTTTCAAAATCAGGAGGCTGCTCTACATATACTTCTTCCATAATAAATTCATTTAGAAAAGCACTTTTACATCCATTTGAAATAATATAAAGTTCATAAAATATGCATAAGCAAGTAAGAGTCTTATAACTTCTAGTCTAGCAACGGATGCAAATGTCTCATCAAAATCAATTTTTTCTTATTGGTTATACCCTTTAGCTATTAATCTTGCTTTGTTTCTTATGACATTTTTATTTTCATCTAATTTATTTCTAAACACCCATTTTGTTTCAATTATAGGATGATCTTTTGGTCTTTCAACTAGGGTCCATACATTATTTCTTTTAAATTGATTAAGTTCTTCTTGCATTGCATTTATCCAATTATAATTTTTTTTTTATTTTATCAATAGTTTTTGATTTAAAATAAGAGACAAAAGCAAGATAATTATTCACATCTCTTAGTGAGGATCGAGTTCTTACCCTATGTGTGTAGGATCATCAATGATGAATTTTTTCGGATGATTGTGAACATACCTCCATTCTTTTAAAAGATCATTTAAATCTTTGGATTATTCTTATTGATCTTGTTGTTCTTCATCTTCATCCTTCTTTTTATCTTCAAGTATTTTATCATTTTGGACTGATGACTTCTTTATATTGAGCTCATTTATACCTTCAATAATTTGACCTGTATCATCAACATCCTCTCTCTTCCTTGTTGGAAGATCATTAACTTCATCAAAGATAATATGTATTGATTCTTCTATAACTAAGGTTCTTTTATTAAAAACTCTAAAAGCTTTACTAGAGATAGAATAACCAAGAAAAATTGCTTCATCTGATTTAGCATCAAACTTATCCAACATATCTTTACCATTATTTAAAATAAAACATCGACAACCAAAGACATAGAAGTAAGCAATGTTGGGTTTTCTTCCTTTCTAAAGTTTATAAGATATTTTCTTTAAAAGAGATCTAATTAGAGCATGATTTAAAATGTAACATGCAGTATTTATTACCTCCCTCCAAAGATACTTTGGAAGGTGGCTTTCACATGGCATGGTACGAGCCATTTTTTGAAGTGTTCTATTCTTTTTCTCTACTATCCCATTTTGTTGGGGTGTCCTAGGTGCAGAAAAGTTATGATCAATGTTCTTTTTATCACAAAATTTTTCAAAATCATGTTTTTCAAACTTGGTGCCATTATCACTATAAATTTTAAGAATTTGAAGATTTTTTTGTTTGAAACTTTTCGATAAAACTTGGTAAAAGCTGAAAATAATTCATCCTTAGATGTCAAAAATAAAACTCATGTAAATCGAGAGAAATCATCAATAATCATAAATCCATATCTTTTTTCATCAAAGCTTGTAATTCTAGTGGATCCAAATAAATTCATATACAATAATTTCAATGGCCTAGAAGTTGAGATAATATTTTTACTTTTGAATGAAACTCTAGTTTGTTTTCTTAATTGACATGCATCACATATTTTATCTTTTTTAAAATTTAGTTTGGATAACCAAACAACTAAATCATTTTTGATAAGTTTAGAAAGATAGTGCATACTTATGTGTGTAAGTCTATAGTGCCATAGCCAATTAGTTTCACTAATCTTTGCATTCATTGCTACTAGGCATTGCATATTTTATAAAGATAAATCATTCAAGTCTATCATGTAAATATTTTCATACCTATATCCAATGAATCTTTTTTTTTTATTAGTGGGACTAGTTATAATGCATAAAGTAGATTCAAAAGTAACTTTAAAATACTTATCACATAATTGACTAATATTTAAAAGATTATGCTTGAGACAATCTACTAGCAAAATATTTTTAATAAAAGTAGAGAAAGTGATACCAATGTTACCTACTCTAATAATCTTTTCTTTATCATTATCTCCAAAGGTGATCATTTCTCCATCTTTTGCTTCAAGAGTGATGAATTGAGATTCATCACCGATCATATATCTTGAACATCCACTATCAAGATACCAACTCTTTTTTGATCCTCAGGATGTAAGACATACCTACAAGAAAATTAGATTTTAACTTTAGATATCCAAGTTTTATTGGGTTCTTTTTGATTAGTCATAATGATTTCTTTAGGAACCCACATTATTTTTATATGAGAGCTATCAAATTTATTATAATAGCATACAAAGAATTTATGGCCTACTTTACTACAGCTAAAACATGAAACAGTATTTTGAGGAGAGTTCACAAATATGTTCTTCAAAAAATTTTATTTTTTAAGTGAGTTATAACCAAGACCAGCTTTATTATAAACAGCCTTTTAATTTTCTAGAATTATATTTAATTTATTTAAACTTAAGATAAATTTATCTACTATAGATTTCAGCTTATTTACTTCAGTTTTTAGGTTCTGATTTTTTTGAATTAGAGCTTTATTTTCAACTAAAATTTCTTCTTTTTCTTTGAGTAAATATTGGTTTTGCTTTTTCAGCTCTTTGTTCTTTAATCCTAACTTCTTTAGATCATCTAATAAATTATTAAAAGCCGCTTGCAATTCATCAATTGTAAAGTCATTTAAGGGTTTAGATGTTATCTCATTTTCATGTGCTATGAGATAAAGGTTGGCTTCTTTATGGATGTCATCATCGGAGCTTGAATCATCACTGTCGCTCCAAGTTGCCATCATAGTCTTTTTTTTGAATTTCTTTGGGTCCTTCTTAAGTTGAGGACATTCAGACCTATAGTGTCCCAGCTTCTTGCATTCATAACATATAAGAGGCTATTCTTTTTCTTTCTCTTTGCTAGGCTCCTTCTTGGTTAATGGCTTTCTTTTCAATTCTTGCCTTCTCTTCTTCATGAATCTCTTAAATTTTTGAGTGATGAGAGCAAGCTCCTCATCTTTATCTTCATTATTTGATTGGTCCGAATCTTTCTTTTCTTAAGCAACAGACTTGAGAGTAATAGTCTTCTTATTTTTGATTTCTTTTTCTTCACTGTGTTGCTTCATGCTGAGTTCATGCATCATAAGTGATCCGAGAAGCTCCTCTAATGGTAGGGTGTTAAGATTTTTGGCCTTTTGAATCGTTGTGACTTTAGCTTTCTAAGTTCTTAGTAGAGACCTAAGTACCTTTCTCACAAGATTACTGTTAGTATAGGACTTACCAAGACTTTTGAGTCAATTAATGATATCAGCGAAATGAGTAAATATTTGGATAATAAACTCATCAGGTTCTATTTTGAAGAGCTCATATCTATGGACAAGCATATTAATTTTAGACTCTTTTACCTGATTTGTACCTTCATGAGTTATTTCTAATCTATCACATATCTCTTTAATAGAATTACATATGAAAATTCTATTGAATTCATTTATATTTAGAGCACAATATAAAATATTCATGACTTTTGTATTAAGTTGTACCATCTTTTTGTCAATCTTATCCTGCTTATTTTTAGGTTTGAAAATATCCTTCCCATCAATTTATTTTATAGATGAGTGAGGTCCATTCACTATGACACTCCACATATCATAGTCATAAGTTTGGATAAAAACTTTTATCCGAGCTTTCTAATAGATATAATTTAATCCATTAAAAATTAGAGGTCGGTATGTGGATTGTCCCTCGGTAAGTGAAGTGCCTACTTAAGTTGCCATAGATCTTTCGCTCTTGATGATAAAATCAAGAAAGTGCTAGAGCATCGGACTCTGATACCACTTGTTGTCCAACTATGCAACCCAAGAGGAGAGGTGAATTGAATTTTTTTTTCTAAATTTAAACTTAAAAATAGAATTGCAATATGTGCTTTGAAGTTTTAAGTAAAGTAAGATGAATTAGATAAGTAAGATGCAAGAGCCTAATTTAATGAAAAAGAATTAAATAGAATAGAATAAGTGAAGAGAAAGAAGAGAGAACAATATAAGTAAAATGATTTATAGTGGTTCGGTGCCAATCTTACATTTACATCCACTCCCCAAGCTTCTACTTAGAAATTTCAATCCACTAACATATTCAAATGAATACAACGTTGGATCCTCCAATTCTAACTATTTCAAGCTAAAAAATTTATTTTTTGAGTACAAGCCAATCCAAAAATAATTTGATTTAAGGTTTGAATCAATCTTTCCAAGCTTTGAAAATTTCTAAAAGCTTGACCCTCAAAATAGTAAAATAGAGTAAAGAAAATATGCACGTTCACCACACTTAGCTCCTTAATGAGCATAATAAAGATTTAAAAAATCTTTACACAAACTTGAGGAAGTTTTTAAGAATTCTCTCAAAAAGATTGAAGACTTGAATGCACGTTGGAGAAGTGATTGAGCTTAAAATCAATACTTCTCTTGCCTAGGACTGAGTTTTCTTTGAGCTAAATATTTACTTAATTTTCTTTATGATTTTCTTCCTTTATGAATGCTTTTAAACCCTTATTCAATGCTGGAAGATAAATAGTAGCCATTGATAGTCGTTGGAGATCATTTGAAAAATATTAAATGCATCGAACGGAGAAGAAAAATAATCGTTGTAGAAATCCCATCGCAGGGAGCACCTCTTAGGTCGCCCCTTTCATCACAGACGAAAAAAATAATGTTCTATGATTTTGTGCAGTTCTTTCAAGGGGCATCCCATGGGTCATCCTTTTGCAACAGGTGAGAAAGTCTGCATTCTGTATCTTGTACATAGAACCTACAGGAGGCATCCCATAGGTCTCCCCTTTTTCCATGGGATGCCTCATAAGTCGCTCCTTTTTGTGTGCCAGTTTAGAATCAACATGCCGATCCTGTATGCTAGCTGCCAAAAGAAAAGGATCGATCTAGGGGTCATCCTCTTTTATCCAAAATATCATATCTTCATTTTTAAGCTTTCAAACAATTTGGAATCGCCTCCAAATAAATCGACATCATCTTGAAAATTCTTGAGGCTTTCGAAAAATTTTAATTTTTGCTCTAACTCAAGTACATTTTAAATTTACCATCTTTAACCAAGTTTTTGCAATACAAAAATTTTTGAAAATTTTGAAATAATATCTCCAAGAATAAAAATCATTAGTACCCCTCTCAATTATTTTGTGCTTATCAAAATCATTTCTAGGGACAATAATATATATATAAATATAAGGATAAAAAGATTCTAAAGATTAGAAACCCATGATTTTTAATACAAGAAATAAATAGCATCAAAATCTGATGATTTTAATGCATATAATATATATTGCCGAATTTCTTTGATACTCCCTAATATGGTATATTAGCCAAAATCTTTTATAATATTCTATGCTATTCTCTAATATCGGTTGAAAATCTTTTCTGATATTCTTTAATACTCCTCCTGAAGTTGTTACATGAAGATCATGACTGCATAGGTTACTTTTGAGAAAAGAAAATTGATCCTTTACTAATGATTTGGTGAAGATATCGGCAATTAGATGCTTGATAGATATAGAAAGGGGGCATATTAAATCTAGTCTGATGAATGATGTAACAATCAATTTCTATGTATTTAGTTTGTTCATAAAAAACTAGATTTGTAGCAATGTGAAGAGCAAATTTGGTATCACAAAACAAGAGAGTAGGCAATAATTGACAGATACCAAGATCATGCATAAGGGAATGTTGAAGGAAATCGAGGGGTAAAAGCATGCATTTTCAAAATATTTTTGAAATATATAGCAGCGAAAGAATTAAATTAATCTAAAATTAATCTATTATATGCATTGATCTAATCAAATAAATGCTACTCAAGATCTAGACATGCTAATATGTAATTTAAAATTCAAATATGATTAATCAGCAAATCAAATTTGCTGACCGATATGAGTTCAGAACTCGATATCTGTGCATGGATAGCTGATCTCCATGATCTAAATTCATCAAAATAAGTCTCTGATATTGTGCTATAGCCACACACTTGTTCGATCTCTATGGTTGGTCCATACGGAGCTCCTAGTCCCGACCAGCTCTACTGAAGTGTTAGCTCCTTGCTGGGGCCTTCGATGATTGATCGCGATCGATCCAATCGATCACTTTCTTTTTGATCTTTTGAATACTCCAAAAAATCAGAGCACAGAGTATGGAGGATGGCAGGTCAGTGTCTAAAGTTTGGTGGCAATCGGGTACTCACAACACTCAATCTCTCCATCCGAACCTAGAGACCCAATTCTAGGGTTTCACTTATCCAAAAATCCTGACACGCCAGAAACCCTCTCACGCCCTCTCCCTTTGGAGTTTTACCATGAAATAAATTTTCATGGGTCAAGGACTCTCCCTTCTAGTGTTACTCACTCTCAAACTTCTTTTTAAATAGATGACCAAAAAGAAAAAAAAATACCATGGCATGAGAAGAAAGTAGGCATAGGAAGACCTAAACTTTCCCTGAACTTTTCCACGCTCAAGATTTGCGCCTCCTCACAATTTTTCTCTCTCCAAGAAACCCACAGACTCCTCTCAGATCCCTCACACAAATCCATGCATGCCCATCAGAAAACCCTTTTTAAATTGGCAACCACCAAAGGGAATTCTGCATGGGTTGAGATAAGGGTTGGAGGTTGAACTTGTTTCAACCTCCCAACAAATTTGAATTCAAACAAGTGCCTCATCCACTTCTAATGCTAATGCCACTTTGAGAAACACGTAGAGGGACTTCTCATCAGTGTGCCCACACTTTGAACCATTCAAAAATGGGAGACATAACATAGGTTGGCTTGGGGAACAGATGAGATAGGGGGGTTGAACTTGTTTCAACCTCCAACTCATTTGAATTCAAATTCAAATAAATTTAATCTGATCCAACACTTGGACCAGGTCAAAAAGAAAAATGAGATGGCACACAAGACTCTCTTGTGCATGAGAAAAACACATGTAAAAAATAAAGGGGCGTGGAGAATGGTGTGGACAAAGTCAAAGTGGCACAGGAAAAAAAAAGAGTTTGAAATTCAAACCATTTGACTCATTCAAATTTGTTTCAACCAAACTAATTTAACTAGACCATATTAGACTAGGTCAAATCTAATCAAATTAGGCTTAACCCAAATCAATAAACTTTTAATTAAATTAAAAATTAATTAGGTCTAGCCACTAATCAAATCAGGATCAAATCTTCTATAGCGATTAGATCATCTCATGATCTGATCGGATCAAACCCAATCGAATCAAATTCAATCAGACTTGATCGAATTCTCATTACTCAATCAAATTGAGCTAATCAACAATCAAATTGCTAATTAATCCTCTAAAAAAATTAGAGTTCCAATCGAGTGGGTGTCCGGGCTATAGAGTCCCATCAACATAAAACTTCTGAAGAGTTTCAATCCAATGGGACTCTTGAACTTAGTATCCCAAATGAATAAAACTCACGATCGAAGAGTCTCAGACCAGTAAAACTCTTAATTAGTTAGTCCTAGATAAATAAAACTTAGAGTCCTAGTCCAATGAAACTCTTGATTATAGAGTTTCAGTCTAGTGGGACTCTTGACCATAGTGTCCTAGGTCATCAGGACTCATGATCAGCCATCAGATCAGGTAGAAACTCCTTATGTGTGTGATGTCATAGATTCGAATCCTAAGCTGGTAGAACAAAAATTAATTTTTGATACCAATCGATGTGACCATCTAGCAATGGTATCCGATGTCCGGATAGATCAAAAAATTGTAACGCAACAATGATGAACCTATGGCATATGGTTACCGTATAATTCATCCTCTTGATCTCGATGCTCAAAGAATGATTTAAGATTTACTGCCAATCCTAAAATTTATCCATAATGTATCTCAAAATTTAGTGTCCATCACATGGACCATCCCGATCGAGGATTTGCTAAATTGAAATACAATGATACATTTGCTCCAATACTTAGAGGGATCAATTCCATCTTGACTCACACACTGACTTCATAAGTACTTGACTGCATCCAGTAGCCTTCCATCATTGAATTAAAAATTTAGATAGTCCTTCATGAGCAACTTTTGACAGTAGAAAGCTCCACAGTTGGATCACGTTCAGTGAAATATACTCCTACACTTCAACTGCATGCCATAATAATGTCTCCATACTTCTTGGTTAAGAGGACAACCAACACTTATGGCATACAATGATCTACACTTGATACGTTGTCGTCCTAGGTAACAGTGTCTCATTTGGTCGCGAACTAGTTTAAGGACTAAATGATAAATCCTCCTTTATCGAATCTAAATAGTCCTAAGAACTTCATCACAGAAGAATTCATTACAAGAAGATGTACAAAATGATGAAAATTCCAAAAGAATAATTTTATTTATTAATAATTTAAGTATAATTATATTTAGCTCAACCATCTACAACCTAGATGATTGGCTTTAGGATACATTTTTCAACAACACCCACTTAGACTAAAGCCACTTAAAACAGTATCGAATATCAATCTTTCATTTGTGATTGTTGAACTCTTTGATTTCAAGAGCCTTAGTAAAGAGGTCGGCCACGTTCTCCTTTCCATCGATCTTTTCAAGCTCGACATCACCTCATTCCACAATCTCTCATATAAGGTGGTAGCGATGCAAAATATATTTAGTATGCTGATGTACCTTCAGCTCCTGCGCTTGAGCTGTGGCTCCAGTGCTGTCACAGTATAGCAAAATCGAACCATACAAGGAGGATGTCACTCCCAGCTCATTGATGAATTTTCACAGCCACATAACTTCCTTCGCAACATTGGATGCTGCAACATACTCCATCTCGTACACTGAATTGGCCATAGTATGCTGCTTGAAACTTTTCTAGCAGACCGCTTCACCATTCAGGATAAAAATATAACCCAATACACTCTTACTATCGTCATGATCTGATCGAAAATTAGAATCAGTATATCTCATAAGTTTCAAGTTAGCATCCCCATAGATAAGCCACTGATCCTTGATATTTCTCAAATACTTTAGGATTGTCTTCACAATCTTTCGTGATTGTCACATGGATCAGACCGATATCTGCTCACTACCTCTAGTGAGTATGCCACGTCTGATCTCGAACACGTCATGGTGTACATAATAGAATCCACTATTGAAGCATATGGTATTGTACTCATATGCTCTCTCTCTCTCTTGAGAAGTTATTGGATAATCCCTCTTTGAGAGCAAAATTCTATGGCCTATCGAAAGATAGCCCTTCTTGAAATTCTCCATGCTGAACCTCTTCAGCATGGTATCAATGTAGGTGTATTGGGACAATCCAAGCAATCTTTTAGATCTATCCTTATAGATATTTATTCCTAAAATGTAGGATGCTTCTCCCAAGTCCTTCATGGAAAATTGCGATGACAACCAAATCTTTATTCTCTGTAATGTAGGGACATCATTCTCGATTAAGAAAATATCATCCACATACAAAATAAAAAATACAACTATGGAATCGTTAGCCCATTTATACATGCAGGATTTCTCTTCGTTCTTAACGAAGCCATATGTTTTGATCACCTTATCAAAATGTATGTTCTAACTACGAGATGTCTACTTCAATCCATAGATGGATCTCTGAAGCCTACACATCTTAGACTCATCTATGGATGTGAAACCCTCAGGCTATATCATATACACCTCTTCATCCAACTCTCCATTCAGAAAAGCCGTCTTCACATCCATTTGCCAAATCTCATAGTCTAGGTATACTGCTATCGCAAGCATAATTCGAATGGACTTGAGCATTGCTACTGAGAAAAATATCTAATCATAGTCAATACCATAACATTGACGATATCCTTTAGCAACCAGACGAGATTTATAGGTCTCCACCTTCCCATCTGCGCCTCATTTTTTTTTAAAAATACACTTACATCCAATAAATTTTATCCCTTCAGGTGGATCAATCAATGTTCATACACTGTTAATCATCATGGACTCTATTTCGAATTTCATGGTTTCTAGCCACTTATTGGAGTCAGACCTCTACATAGCATCCATGTAGGTGATCGGATCCTTATCATTTTCATCAAGTTCAATAGGATCACCATCCCGAACCAAGAAATTATAGTATCTATCTAGCTGATGTGGTACTCTATCGGATCTTCTTTGTGCCACTTCAATGGGCTCTGGATTTGATCTTATCAAATTCAGTTCAGCAGGTTCACTAGAATGTGTCAGTTCTTCTACCTATCAAACCTCGTTAAGTTCAACATTAGAGGCAGTTGTTACTTCACTAAAAAGCTTTTTTTCCAAAA
The DNA here is from genome assembly GCA_006176705.1 of Cocos nucifera. Classification (NCBI taxonomy): domain Eukaryota; kingdom Viridiplantae; phylum Streptophyta; class Magnoliopsida; order Arecales; family Arecaceae; genus Cocos; species Cocos nucifera. The sequence goes on along the minus strand of QRFJ01000107.1, from coordinate 1,635,304 downwards.
AGACTGCTCTATTGCTGATGAACATCTTTTGTTCTTCAGTAAAATAGAAGTAATAACTCCTAGTTTTCTTGGGATATCCTATGAACAAGCATTTATCAAACCTAGATCCAAATTTTTTCGACTGCAAATGTTTAACATAAGCCGAACATCTCCAAACCCTAAAGTGAGAGAGTGTCGGCTTACGCCCAATCCATATCTCATATAGAGTCTTTGCAACAAACTTGCTCGAAATATTATTCAAAATAAAATAGGCAGTTTCTAGTGTAGAATCCCAAAATAAAATTAGCAGACTTGTAAACCCTATTATGAATCGAACCATGTCCAACAGGATTTGATTTCTCCTTTCAGATACACCATTATGCTGTAGTATTCTAGGAGGGATCCACTATGAGAGAATTTCATTCTCTCCTAGATATGTCAGAAACTCATTGGAAAGGTATTCACCTCTTCGATCAGATCGAAGAGTTTTAATACTCTTTTCAAGTTATTTTTGTACCTCATTTCAATATCGTTTGAATATTTCAAACGAATCAAATTTATTCTTCATAAGATAAATATACCCATACCTAGATAGGTCGTTAGTAAATATAATAAAATAGTAATACCCACCTCTAGCATATGTGTTCATAGGCCCATATACATTAGTATGTATGAGACCCAAAAGCTCAATGGCCCGTTCATCTTTTTCAATAAAAGATGATTTGGTCATCTTTTCAAGAAGGCGGGACTCATAGGTAGTCAATGATTCATAATTATTGATGCCAAGGATTTTTTTCTTGACTAACCTATTGATCCTATTCTTGTTTATATGCTTGAGCCTATAATGCCAAAGATAAGCATCAGTGATATTATCTAATTTTGATCATTTATTTGATGTGTACATTATACTAATAGACTGTGATAATACATATATGTCATTTCTCAATTATCCTTGCATTACTGTAATATCATTCATAATGATATCATAATAATTTTCTTTTATTGACAAACTATAACCATCCTAGGCCAAAAGCCCAACAAATATTATATTCATCAAAAAAGATGAACAATGGTGATAGTCACTTAAAATAATATTTTTATTTTAAAAAAATAGCTCAAGAGTTCTCAGTGCTAGGACTGAAACTTTACTTCCATCCCCAACATTAAGGAATCTATCGTCATTCTCAAACTTTCTATCAATTTGAAGTTCATGCAATGAATTATATATATGAATCGGACTCTCGGTATCTAATACCTAGGTAGATGTATTATATATGAAGAAATTACAAGGTGCTATCATATAACAGCCTTGACCAGCAATCACTTATTGATTTCTACTATTCAATCTATTTGGATCAAGAGGATCATTCCTCTCTGGGTTTGCTTGATTAGGGTCAACACTAGACTCCTCATTCTTAGGTCCTAAATGCTTACCACTGTCCAACAGTGAATGGAACGAACTTACACTAGCCATTCTAATTATCTAAAAGAAAAATATGAAATCTAATTAGTACTTGAATAAATTAATCCTAAAGAGTTGGACTTTAGTCTAAAGATTCTTCCACTATTTTTAACAAATTGATAGCCTCTACCTCCAATTCGAGGAATTACACTAACTCCTTAGTGGGTATTGAAATCCACATAGACGACAAACGGGCCCAAGAAAAGCTCTAGCTAATCTATATGCATCTACAGGTAGGTTCACAATAAATTATTTCTTCAAATAATTTTTAGTATTTAGGTTTTATCCCAAATACCAAATCAGTAGGCTATGGCCTCCCTAGATGCATGTTCCAACTCCGAGATGCCTACTTCAATTCATAGATGGATCTCTGAAGCCTACACACCTTGGACTCATCTGTGAATGTGAAATCCTCAGGCTATATCATATACACCTCTTCGTCCAACTCTCTATTAAGAAAAGTCGTCTTCACATTCATTTGTCAAATCTCATAGTCTAAGTATGTTGCTATCGTAAGCATAATCCGAATGGACTTGAGCATTGCCACTGAAAAAATATCTCGTCATAGTCAATACCATAATGTTGACAATATTCCTTAGCAACTAGACGAACTTTATAGATCTCCATCTTCTCGTCTGCGTCCCATTTTTGTTTAAAAATCTACTTACACCCAATGGATTTTATCCCTTCAGATGGATCAATCAATGTCCATACACTATTAATTATCATGGACTTCATGTTGGATTTCATGGCTTCTAGCCATTTATTGGAGTCAGACCTCTACATAGCATCTATGTAGATGATCGAATCCTCGTCGTTCTTATCGAGTTCAACAGGATCACCGTCTTGGACCAAGAAACTAAGTATCTATTCGGCTGATGTAGTACTCTATCGGATCTTCTTGGTGCCACTTCAATGGGCTCTGAGTTTGATCTTATCAAATCTAGTTCAACAGGTTCACTAGAATGTGTTGGTTCTTCCATCTGTCGAACTTCATTAAGTTCATCATTAGAGATAGTTGTTCCTTCACTAAGAAACTTCTTTTCCAAAAAGATTGCTCTATTACTGACGAACACTTTTTATTTTTCAGCAAGATAGAAGTAATAATCTCTAGTTTCCTTGGGGGTACCCTATGAACAAGTATTTATCGGACCTAGGTCCAAGCTTTTTTGGCTGCAAACGTTTAACATAAGCCAGACATCCCCAAATCCTAAAGTAAGAGAGTGTCGGCTTACGCCCAATCCATATCTCATATGGAGTCTTTGCAATAAACTTGCTTGGAACATTATTCAAAATAAAATAGGCAATTTTTAGTGCATAACACCAAAATGAAATCGACAGACTTGTAAATCCCATCATGGACCGAACCATGTCCAACAGGATTCGATTCCTCCTTTCAGATACATCATTATGCTGTGGTGTTCTAGAAGGGATCCATTATGAGAGAATTTCATTCTCTCCTAGATTTATCAAAAATTTGTTGGAAAGATATTTACCTTCTCGATCAGATTGAAGAGTTTTAATACTCTTTTCAAGTTGTTTTTCTATCTCATTTCGTTATCGTTTGAATATTTCAAACGAATCAAATTTATTCTTCATAAGATAGACATACACATACTTAGATAGATCATCAGTAAATATAAAAAAGTAGTAATATCCATCTCTAGAATATGTGTTCATAGGCCCACATACATCAGTATGTACTAGACCTAGAAGCTCAGTGGCCCATTCATCTTTTTCAGTAAAAGATGATTTGGTCATCTTTCTAAGAAGGTAGGACTCACACACTACTACAAAAAGAGCCTATGGCAGCGTATGCTATGACAGCAATTTTTAAAATCGCTGCAATAGAGTCTATGATAGCGGTTACAAGGAACCGCTGCTATAGGTCCAATCTATAGCAGCGGTTATAAGAAACTGCTACCATAGGCCAACCTATGGCAGCGGTTCTTTGTAACCACTACTATAGGTCCGACCTATGACAGCGGTTAGAAAAATCACTATCATAGGTCAGACCTATAGCAGCGATTTCTTATAACTGCTGCTATAAGTCCATCTATGGCAGCGGTTATTTGTAATCATTGTCATATATCACTACTATAAAAAGAGTTTACGGCAGTGCATACTATAATAGTGATTTTTGAAATCGCTGTAATAGACTCTACGATAGTGGTTCTTTATAACCATTGTAATAGGTCCGATCTATAGCAGCAGTTAACAGCAACCACTGCTATAGGTCGACCTATAGCAACGATTCTTTTTAACCGCTACTATTTTTTTTTCTTATTTTTTTCTAAATATTATATAATTTTAAAATTTAATATCCATCTTTATCATTCATTATCTAAATAATTATCATTAGAGTATCGTCGCAAAAGATCGCCTCGATCCGATGGCCCTAGCTTCATCAATCAGAAAAATTTAATTTCGATGATCACGAATGACGATGCGATGATCTGATAAATGAAGATTTTCGATGGATCCAAAAATCTGCAACAATGATCTCGATTATATTTATAGCATACTATCAAAGTTTTACTTCAATCAAATATCGTTATCTTGGTCAATTTAGTATAGATTAATTTCAATCGTTAAATGATAAATGAATGATTAAAAGATCAAACAGTGTTTGATTATGAGATATTTTTTTTATAAATAATCTTGGCTACTACTTTAATCATTTTTTATGATGGTGATTATAAAATTCAACTTGTGAGATTAAGAATGATCTAAAACTATACATCGCCTGATAACCATTCTTAAACTTCGTTGGTTGTTATGCTCATGCTTTTGCAATATCTACTTAACGTGAATAGTTCATACAAAAATAATTTGAAATTTATTTTTATCATCTTATAAAATGATTAAAATTATATTAAAGATTATTTAACTAAAAAATTATCTCATAATCGAATGTTGTTTAGCCCTTTGATCGCTTGTTTCTAATTTAACGATCAAAATCATTCCATACTAAATTGACCATGATAATGATATCTTATTGAAGTAAAACTTTGATAGTATGTTATAAATATCATCAAGATCATTATTATAGATTTTTAGATTGATCGAAGATCTCTATTTATCAGATCATCGCATCATCATTCGTAATCATTGAAATCAAATTTTTTCTGATCGATGAAGCTAAGGCCATTGGATCGAGAGGACCTTTTGCAATGATACTCAAATGATAATTATTTAGATAATAAATAGTGAAGATGAGCATTAAATTTTAAAATTATATAATATTTAGAGAAAAAAATAAAAAAAATTATTTTCAATCTATGACAGTGGATACTGAAAATCGCTGCCATAGACTTATAACAGCGGTTAGAAAATTGCTGTTGTAGATCTATAGCAGTGGTTTTCAGTAACCGCTGCTATAGATCCATAGCAATGGTTCAAAAATTACTATCGTAGGTTAGATTAAAAATTCTCAAATTTTTTTCTTTCCGTATGTGCGCTCTCTCTCTTTCCTCCTCTCCATCATCGGTGAGACTCCACCCAAATTCTTTCCCTCCGGCCGGCGCCACCCCTCCTTCCCCCCCGATCGGCACCGCCCCTCCTCGGTGATCTTCGCCCATCCCCCACCCATCCAACCCCTTGGCTATCCCACCCCCCATGCTGCACTTCCCATCCCCGGCCGCCGCCACACACCCCTTACTCTCCCCATCCCCAACCACCCGGCCCCTGCCCTCCCCATCCCAGGCCGCCACCGCCTCCTACCCTCCCCATCCTCGACCGCCCACCCCTATCCTCCCCCTCCCCTGGCCTCCCCATCACGGCACCCCTCCGGACCCCTCTCCCTCTCTCTCCCACTCCCATCCCTCGCCCTCTTTCTCTCTCTTCTTTCTCTATCTCACTATCTTACTCTTGTTTTGCAAGTTACCTCTAGCATCGTCGTCTTCCTCTAACATCGTCGTCGATGACCCTCGGAGCTTTCGATGTGACCCCCTTTCTATAGTCATAGATATAATTTTTATTTTAATTTTATAATAATATTTATTAATCATTGGACTAGACCTATCAATAGGTTGGATTTGGATCGGAATCTGGATATTCATATCTAGATCCAATTTTAATTACTGGTACCGAATCCGAATTCGAATACCCAATGGGTTCATACTTGAAGTACCAAACTCGAATCCTAATGAATCCTGGGTATTCGGACCTGATTTCGGGATCCAAAACTAAGAAAGAAAGAGGGAGAGAGGGAGGGAAGGAGGGGTTCGACCTTGCCGCCATCGTCGGCGAGGGAGATCGAGAGAGAGAGGGAGGGAGGGGGTCCAGCCTCACCGACGAGGGAGATCGAGAGAGTGAGAGAGGGAGGGAGGGGTTCGGCCTCATCATCGTAATTGATGAGGGAGATTGAGAGAGGGAGAGAGGGAGGGAAGGGGTCCGGCCTCGCCGGTAAGAATGATCGAGAGAGGGAGAGAGGAAGATCGAGAGAGAAAGAGAGGGATCAGGGAGGAGGGGGTCCGACCTCACTGACGATGGAGATTGAGTGAGAGATGGGCAGTCGAAAAGATGAAGAAAGGATGGAGACAGCCAAGAATAGGGGATGGCATACATCCAAGCTGGCTCGGATACACAGCCAAACCGACTTGGGTCGAGATCGAGCTGGCTAGGGGAGAACCTGAGCCGGCTCAGCTTCTAAGCGAGCCAGCTTGATAGGTGTGAATAGAATTTGATATGTCTCTCTAAGGGACCTTCATCATATTCATATGCTGGTGATCTCGCTTACCAGATGCTCATTGGTGGCTCGCACCAAATCTCCTAATGGATCGCACGATAACAGCATACCAAATCTTCTAATGGCAACTGGATCCACACCCCTACTTACTCTCCTCCCTCCTTGGCACTTGGCAGTAGAGGAGGTGAGCAAAGCCACTAAAGCCACTTAGACTCCAACTCATCGAATTTTGCGCTCGCTCTTTGTGGTAGCCATTAGCCCTCTCCACCATGCATGCGCTCCCTAAACCAATCCTCTTTATTTATATAAACCCCTTTACAAACCCTCTCCTTCTTGTTCTCTTTTCTTTTCCCCCTTGTCTCTATTTAGCTCTTTGCAATGGGTTCCCTATTGAAGGGTGAGAGCATATTGGTGATGGGAGGAGTCGGCTTCATCGGCACCCACACCGTGCTCCAGCTCCTTAAGGAGGGCTTTTGCGTCTCCATCGTCAACAACTTTGACAACTCCATCGAGGAGGCCGTCGATCGGGTGAGGGCTCTAGCCGACCCGGATCTCTCCAAGAACCTCTATTTCCATTTGGTGAGGCTCCCATTCCTTCTGGTGGCTGTCTGTCTTAAGAATTTGGCATGATTTCAATCTTAACCTTTGGTTGCAGATTGATCTCCGGAACAAGGAGGGCTTGGAGAAGATCTTTTTCCAAACGAGGTGAAATTTTATTGCAATGATGGATTGTTCTTGTGCTTTTTTTTGGGAAGGGAGTAGATGTTGTTTGTTTGTTTGTTTAAATGCATGCTGCATTGATTGATTTGTTTGTTACCCAAGCAATTGATTTGACAAGGATTGAATCACCATATTGTTCAACATGTTATATTGATTAATGTTCATTAACATTGCAGATCACGATGGCACTGAAACGTCATCTAGCTTTCACCCCTGTCCCTTGATAGGTTACATGGAGTTCGGCATCTAAGAAGCAGTCGGTGCATACTCCATCCACCTCTGCATCGACTGGTCAAGGATCTCCACTACCAGCATCTACTCCATCGGTGGCATCTACTCCACCGGCATCTAAGCCTCCATCGTCACCCACATCTCCGACACATGCTACTCCATCGACATTTGATTGTACATTTTTATTATATTATTTATTTATTTATTATATAGTATTTATATACTTATATATTTGCATAACATATTTTTATTGTAGGTGCATCATCGAGCTGGATATTTCATAGTTTCACACGTATGGCGCATGTGTGAAACCGTCAGCATCAGGTGATGGTGCAGTATGATGCAGAGGAAAGCCAGTAGAGGAGACCACATAGAAGATGCATTTCTTTTTTGGAGTGCTTGTGAGACGGTCAAACATTATTTCCATAGAGCCTAAAGACTGGTAATTGATGGATGCTGCTGTCAGAAATCGAGTGTGGGAGGAGATATGGGTAAGTGCATCTTAATTATATTTATATATTTTACATATTTATACTATATTTGATTAAAATAATTTTATAACTGACTTTTGATAACTTTATGCAGAGGAGGTATGACTTTTCTTATCATGAGAGGACTCAAGATGCTTGACTGAAGAAGATTAAAAAATTGTATCGGAGCTACAAAGTCAAGCTCCACAGAAAATGGCTCAAGCATCGATGAGACACTCTAGAGGAGCTTATTCCTTAGATACAGAACTATCCTCCAAGTCAGTGGGAGAGGATGGTTACACATTGGAGGAGCCAAGAGTTCGAGGTAAAATTACTAACTTTTAAATTTTTTAATATACTTAAAGTTATATTTAAATATTTTTTAAATATTTATTATTTATTTAAATATTTATTAGGCTATCTTTTATTAGAACCGAAAGAACCAGGCAGCCCAGGAGTATACGCACACTCTCAACCGTGAGTCTATGGCCAGTCGTGTGCAAAGAGAGATAATAAATTCTAAATCTTACTAAATAAATTAAATTAATATATTTTTTTGATAAATTGATCCATTGTTATAGCTAACGAGAGATGGAGTGATGTCCAACCATAGTGAGATCTTTCGATCCAGCCGTACGGACAAGAAGGACAGACCGATGAACGCCATGATCGAAAGAATTTTTATAAGTATTAAATATATTAATATATATGATTAGTATTATAGCATTTCTTATAAAATTTTATTTGAATTTATAATTACAGGATCAGTTAGATGCACTCGCGAGCGAGGGTCCGGATATTTCTAGCCCCCATGACCATCTGTCTCAAGTCTTAGAGCTTAAGCACTCTGGGAGGATCCGATGCAAGTCCGGACATACGTCGATCAATTATTGGTATGAAGCGAGCATCTCTTTATAGACTTTCAATGTCATCAGTCGGAAGGAGCTTGAGGAGGCGTTGGCACGGGCAGATCATTCTACAACGTGGGCAGATTGGGCTGAGAAACGTGCATCTTATTTGGAGGACATCGTGAGAGATATAGTGTCGATGCTCGACGCGCATTTTGGATGTGCCTTCATAGGCTTTGAGGATATGTTGACCCACATTGCAACTCTAGCTCCTTCAGCTTCGACTTCGGCTTCGGCTTCGGCTCCAGCTCTAGCTCCAACTCCGGCTCCAACTCCAACTCCGACTCCAACTCATGCTCCATCTTCCGGTGATGACAATGATGTAGATTTAGGAGACTTTTGATATATTTTTTTAAAAAAATTATAATAAATTTAATTCGATAATAAAGAAATATTTTTATGTTTATAATATTTTTTATATTATATATCTCTATATTTATCAGATAAAATATATAAAAAATTAAAAATTTTATTTTTTTTAATTATTTAAAAGATATAGTAGTGGTTTTACAACTGCTATCATAGGCATGTGTCAACCGCTGGCATAGAACCTATAGCAGTAGTTCAATAACCATTGTCATAGAGCTATAGCAATGGTTACGTAACCACTGCCATAGATCAAGATATGACAGTGGTTACATAACCACTGCCATAGGTCAAAATATGGCAGTGGTTCAAAAACCACTACAATAGACAGTCTATGGTATCGATTTTTATAATCACTGCAACAACCACTGTCATAGACCTACAACGATGACTACAATGACAGCGATTACATAATCGCTGCTATATCCTATAGCAGCGATTTTTTGGGCTACGACAGCGGTTATAAACCACTATCATAGCCCTATTCTGTAGTAGTGAAGATAGTCAATGATTCATAATTATTGATGCTAAGAATATTTTTTTTGACTAACCTATTGATTCTATTCTTGTTTATATGACTAAGCTTATAGTGCCAAAAATAAGCATCAATGACATTATCTAGTTTTGGTCATTTATTTGATGTATACATTACACTAATAGACTGTGATAATACATATATGCCATTTCTCAATTATCCTTGCATCACTGTAATATCATTCATAATGATATCACAATAATTTTTTTTATTGACAAACTATAATCATCTTGGGCCAAAAGTCCAACGAATATTATATTCATCATAAAAGATAGATAACAGTGATAGTCACTTAAAATAATATTTTTATTTTTAAAAAATAGCTCAAGAGTTTTTAGTGCTAGAACTAGAACTTTACTTTCATCCCCAACATTAAGGAATCTATCATCATTCTCAAACTTTCTATCAATTTGAAGTCCATGCAACGAATTGCATATATGAATCGGACTCCCGGTATCTAATACCCAGGTAGATATATCACATACGGAGAAATTATAAGATGTTATCATATAACAGTCTTGACCAGCAACTACTTGCTGATTTCTACTATTCAGCCTATTTGGATCAAGAGGACCATTCCTCTATGGATCTATCTAATTAGGATCAATACTTGACTCCTCATTCTTAGGTCTTAAATGCTTACCACTGTCCAATAGTGAATGGAGCGAACTTACACTAGCCATTCTAGTTATCTGAAAGAAAAATATGAAATCCAATTGTACTTGAATAAATTAATTCTAAAAATTTAAAATTTAGTCTAAAGGTTCTTCCACTATTTTTAATAAATTGGTAGCTTCTACCTCCAATTTGAGGAATTATACTAACTCCTTAGTGGGTATTGAAATCCATATAAACTACAGACGAGCCCAAGAAAAGCTCTGACTAATCCGTGTGCATCTATAGGTAGGTTCACAATCAATTATTTCTTCAAATAATTTTCAGTATTTAGGTTTTGCCCCAAATACCAAATCAATAGGCTATAGCTTTCATTGAAAAGGTCCGATTAGATCCAACCATTAACATGATTGACTTTAGTGCATCAAACCAATGATAATCAGGTCCGAGGAAAGCTTTGACTAACTTGATCACCATTAAGAGAGTATGACCTAATCATTATATGATGGATAGTAATTTCAATATCCAAATAAACATCAGGTGTAAAGCACCTCCAATGTCCATTCAGAAAATTGGACTCATTACTATTCATCTTAATGGGAGGCTATGACTCGGTTATCCCTATAACATTATCATTTTAAGGACCTAATAATTTAGAAAATTTAGTTTACATGTGATTTGAGTGTAAAAATGATATGGACTAAATTTCTTCTACTAACTTCACAAAGTCAAATCCTTTAACTAACTTCACAAAGTCAAATCCTCCCACTGACTTCACAAAGTTAATAGATTAGGACTAGGATCAATTTAGGTTCATGGGCACCTAATTCAGTCTTACTAATTAAAATTAGTCAAACTGATTCCTAATGGCATGGGTTAGTCCAAATCACCAAGTGATCTAATCAAATTTCAATCAACCATGTCGGCCAGGTAAGTGAGATCAGTGGAAGGAATATGTTATTAACTCATCAAAAATCAAATCAGTACGAATAGCTCCCAATTAAAAACCACTGATCTAGACTACCAAACTTACCTTAGACATCAACTGGTTAATTAGATTTAATCTGATCAATCTAGCAATTTTAGGCTTAACCGCGTAGCCATGAATCAAGTCTATCTTGGTCTAGTTAAAGACATGGACTAATCCAACTACAACTCTTGGAGTTGATTCTAGAGTATCCTTGACCTAATCTAATTCAACACTTGGTTAGATTTGATCAATTATTCTAGACTAATCCATTCTTTAACTAACCTTAGGTCTAACCCAATTAATGGACCTAATTCATCTAACCCTTTAACCTACAGTCTTATGACTATGACTTAAAATCTTTAATTCATAATTATAGATTCTATAAATAATACTTAATTCTTTTAATTAAATTTTGGGCTGAGGGGTTGGGATTCGATATTTTAAAAATAGTTTTCAAATTTTGAAAGATTTTTATTTTTTATTTTTCAAATGGATCGACTCATTCCAAAAATGGATCAGCTCATTTCTCAAACAGCAACCTATTGCAAGTTTTAAATAGAAAATAAAGCATAATGAAAATTAAACTATGAATCAATTTTTTAGATCTAATCTAAAATATATTTATTTTTAATTTTTTAATTAAAATAATTTTAATTATTAAATTTTTTTTTACTATTCATCTTAATGAATGAGTTTATGGTGGCACTTCTACCATCATAAGGGATCCCCACTGAATAAGAGGAGATGGCCTTTAAACCATACTTGTTCCCTATGACCAGATGGCTTGATGGCTCATTCATTCTTGATTACTAAGTTATCTAAATTCAACATATCATATATGTAAGCAGTTAATTTTCTAATTACATATTAGAATATGTGAAGCAACCTTTTGCTCTGATACCATTGAAGTGAATTGAGCATGATAAAAGCATGCATTTTCAAAATATTTTTGAAATATATAGTAGCAAAAATAGATTAATCTAAAATTAATCTACTGCATGCATTGATCTAATCAAATAAATCCTACTCAGGATCTAAACATGCTAATATGTAATTTGAAATTCAAATGCAATCGATCCCGATACAAGTTCAGAACTCGATACCTATGCATGGATAGCTAATCTCCATGATTTGAATCCACCAAAATAAGCCTCTAGTGCTGTGCTATAGCCGCACACTCATTCAGCTTCTACAGTTGGTCCACACGGAGCTCTTGGTCTCGATCAGCTCCACTAAAGTGCTAGCTCCTCACTAGAGCCTTCGATGATTGATCACGATCGATCCAATTGATTATCTTCTTTCTGATTTTTTGGATACTCTAAAAAATTAGAGCATGAAGTATGGAGGATGATGAGTTGGTGTCTAAAGTTTGGTGGCGATCGAATACTCACAGCACTCAATCTCTCCACACGAACCCAGAGACCCAGTTCTAGGGTTTCACTTACCTAAAAACCCTAACGTGCCGGAAATCCTCTCACGCCCTCTCTCTTTGGAGTTTTCTCGTGAAATAAATTTTCACGAGTCAAGGACTCTCCCTTCTACCATCACCCACTCTCAAACTTTTTTGAATAGATGACCAAAAAGAAAAAAAAATATCTTGGCATGAGAAGAAAGTAGGCACAGGAACACCTAAACTTTCCCTAGACTTTTTCATGCTCAAGATTTGCGCATCCTCATAATTTTTTTCTCTCCAAGAAACCTCATGGACTCCTCTTAGATCCCTCATGCAAATCCATGCATGTCCATCAGAAAACCCTTTTTAAATTGGCGACCACCAAAGGGAATTCCACATGGGTTGAGATAAGGGTTGGAGGTTGAACTTGTTTCAACCTCCCATCAAATTTGAATTCAAACAAGTGCCTCATCCACTTCCAACACCAATGCCACTTTGAGAAACATGTAGAGGGACTTCTCATCAGTGCGCCCACACTTTGAACCATTCAAAAATGGGTGACATAACATAGGTTGGCATGGGGAACATATGAGATAGGGAGGTTAAACTTGTTTCAACCTCCAACTCATTTGAATTCAAATTCAAATAAATTTAATCTGATCCAATGCTTGGACCAGGTCAAAGAGGAAATGAGATGGTGCACAAGACTCTCTTGTGCATGAGAAAAACTCATGTAAAAAATAAAGGGGCGTGGAGAATGGTGTGGATAAAGTCAAAGTGGCGCAGGGAGAAAAAAGAGTTTGAAATTCAAACCATTTGACTCATTCAAATTTGTTTCAACCAAACTAATTTAACTAGACCATATTAGACTAGGTCAAGTCTAATCAAATTAGGCTTAACCCAAACCAATAAACTTTTAATCAAATTAAAAATTAATTAGGTTTAGCCTCTGATCACATCAAGATCAAATCTTCCATAACGATTAGGTCATCTCATGACCTAATCGGATCAAATCCAATCAAATTAAATTCAATTAGACTTAATTGAATCTTCATCACTCAATCAAATTAAACTAATCAGTAATCAAATTGCTAATTAATCCTTCAAAAAAATTAGAGTTTCAATTGAGTGAGTGTCCGGGCTACAAAGTTTCATCAACATGAAACTCCTAAAGAGTTTTAATCCAGTGGAACTTTTGAACCCAGTGTTCCAAATAAATGAAACTCACGATCGAAGAATCTCAGACTAGTGAGACTCTTGATCAGAAAGTCTCAGACAAGTAGGACTTAGAGTCCTAGTCCAATGGGACTCTTGGTCACAGAGTCCCAGTCCCGTAGAACTCTTGACCACAGTATCCTAGGTCATCAGGACTCATGATCAACCATCAGATCAGGTAGAAACTTCTTATGTGTGTGATCTCATAGATTCAAATCCTAAGTCAATAGCATAAGAACTAATTTTTTATACCAATCGATGTGACCATCTAGTAATGGTACCCGACGTTCGGATAGGCTAAAAAATTATAATGTAATGACGAACCTGTGGCATATAATTATCGTATAATTCATTCTTTTGACTTCGATACTCAAAGGATGATCTAGGATTTACTGCCAATCCTAAAATTTATCCACAGTATATTTCAAAATTTAGTATCCATCACATGGATCACCTCGATCGAAGATTTGCTAAATTGAAATATAGTGATATACTTACTCCAATACTTTGAGGGATCAATTTCATTTTAACTCACACACCGACTTCACAAGTACTTGACTACACCCAGTAGCCTTCCATCATTGAATTAAAAATTCAGGTAGTCTGGTACCTAAGTACAGTGAGTTGCTTGCAAGTCACCATGGTAATCTCAGATCTAAGGGACACTTATATCCATATCCTTCGTGAGCAACTCTTGACAGTAAAGAGCTCCGCAGTTAGATCACGTTTAGTAAAATATATTCCTACACTTCAACTGCATGCCATAACAATATCTCCATACTTCTTGGTTAAGAGAACAACCAATACTTATGGCATACAACGACCTACACTCAATACATTGTCATCCTAGATAACAGCATATCATTTGGTCGCAAACTGGTTGAAGGACTAAACAACAAATCCTTCTTTATCGAATCTAAATAGTCCTAAGAATTTCATCATAGAAGAGTTCATTACAGGAAGATGCACAAAATGATGAAAATGCTAAAAGAATAATTTTATTCATTAATAATTCATGTATAATTATATTTAGCTCAACCATCTACAACCTAAATGATTGACTTTAAGATACATTTTTCAACAAATATAGCTATGTAATCTCGCATGTAATCATGGCTATAGCTTAATACTTGACTTTAGCTGATGAATGAGAGATAGTACATTGTTTCTTGCTCTTCAACAATATAGGACTCAGACAAAAGAAATATAAAAATCCATAATGGAACGACGGGTAATAGGATAACTCACCTAATTGATATCGCAGTAAGTATTGAGCTTTAGATCATTAGCAAATGAAAGCAAAAAACCTTGGCCTAGCAACTTTTTCAAGTAACGAAGAAGATGGTGAGCTACATCCAAATGAGGTTTACAAGGTTAATGCATAAATTAGCTCAAGATATTAATAGAAAATACAATATCTGGCCATGTAATAGTGAAATAAATAAGTCATCCCACAAGATGATGATCAGAAGAAGAATCAGGAAGAAGTTCACCATCAATGTTGGTAAGTTTGAGATTTTACTTTATTGGATAATCTACTATTCTAGCTCTTGTAAAGCCATAATCTTGAAGAAAATCAAGCATATATTATGTTGATTGAGATAAATGCTATTGAGCCACCTCAATTCCAAGAAAATATTTGAGATTACTAAGATTCTTAATCCGAAAGCGCAGATGAAGAAAAACTTTAATATGCCTGATGGTATGTCTATATATCATTGCCGATGATGATAATATCATCAACATACACAAGAATAAATATAAATAAATTACCATGGTGAAGATAGAATAACGAATGATCAGCATAGGATTGAATAAAATTTGCATCCAAAAGAATAGATGTGAATTTAGCAAATCAATTCCGATGCTTGTTTAAGTTCATAAAGAGACTTGTGAAGACGACAAATAAGATTCTCCTCCTATTGAGGTATTCAGAAGTAAGAGACAATATACTTTCTCATCCAAATCAACATGCAAAAAAGTATTCTGAACATCCTGCTAATAAAGTGATCGATTCTTATAAATAGCAGTTATGACAAGTAAGACTCGCACCATGATTATCTTGGTAATTGGAGCAAGAGTTTCATGGTAATCTTTGCCTTCTGCTTGAATATAGCTCTTGGCCACTAAACGAACTTTGCATCATTGCTAGAATTATGCTTGATCTTGAAAACCATTTATATCCAATATGTTTCTCATGAGGACATAAAGGATTTAAGGACCATGTATTATTGTCTTCCAAGGCCTAAATCTCTCTATCCATTGCCTCTCTCCACTCAAAAAATTTTATAGCTTGAAAAAAGGTTTTAGGTCAACAGTAGAAGCTAAGGAGCTAAGAAAGAAATGATGAGATGAAGAAAAATAATCATAGGATAAAAAATTTGCAAGTGGAAATAAAGTATAAGCAAAATGAAACTGAGCATGAAAATAGTGGTAGTCTTGTAAATAAGCAGGAGGTTGATGAACTCTTTGTAAATGGTGTAAAAGTGATACAATTGAAGTTGACAGCAGAGATACATTGGGTTGAGAAGTAGATGCACCCAGAGTATTAGCAACAGAATATGGCGCTTAAAATATGACAGGTGGATAAGCAAAACCCTGATCAAGAATAGGTAAAGGAAGAATTATGGTGGATTGGTCAATGGAAGTAGATTGTATGTTAAAGAACCAAATAAATTCAAAAAAAGTGACATCCCTACTAACATAAAGTTTGTTGGAATGAAAGTCAAAAATTTTATAATCCTTTAAAGCAAACAGATATCTAACAAAAATATTATGTGAGGCATGAGCATCAAATTTATGGTTGATATTTGGATTATGCCCATGGCAAACGGTTGTAGGAAAGAACCTTTTTAAATAATAATTTATGAGGAGTTTTATCTTGAAGTACTTTACTAGGTGTTCGATTAAAGTAGACAAGTAAGAATACAATCACCCCAAAATTTTAATGGCAAATTTGATTAAAAACAAAGTGAATGAGCAAAATTTAGGAGATATCGGTGTTTTCGTTCTACTCATACTCCATTTTGTTGAGGAGTTGAAATATAACTATATTGATGGATCATATTAAGTTCAAAAAATTAATAATATCATGATTAAAAAGGTTATGGCCATTATCACTATGAATTTTGCAAATGGTGGTGTCCAATTGTATTTTGACCATTGCAAAAAAGACATATAATATGGATAAAAGTTTCAGATTTATGTGGCATGAGATAAACTTAAGTGCCACGTCAAAAGTCACCAATAATAGTTAAGAAATAGCATGCACCACTAGTTGATAAAGCATTGTAAGGTCCTCATATATTCATATAAACTGATTCAGAAGGTTGATGAAACAAAACTTGTAGAAAATGGTAATCGACATTGTTTAACTAATAGGCACACGATGCAAATGTATTTATTTGAAAGAAAATACTAGAATCTAAAGTAGAAAATTTTTGACATAAATCAAAAGCTAGATGTCCTGAACATCCATGCCATAGGTCGGCTTCATTTTAATGGATAAGCATAGAAGTTTTGACTTAAGCTCCAAATAGTAAAGACCATTACACTCTCCAAATAGTGATTTTACTGATAGATGAAAATTTGAATCGGATGCATGGAACATGTAAAATATCATTTAATGATAATTATGGGGTAAGTTTAACAAAACCAATGTGTATAGCTTGAACTGTGTTATTGTTAGAAAGTTTGATATAAGAACTGGAATGAATATGGGATGTATATAAAAGAAGAAGGTCATAAGTCATATGATTAGTACATCCTGAGTCTATAACGCATGAACTATCTAAAGAAGAAAAACATGAAACAAAAACCTGCAAGATTGGCTAGAGGATTATTGGATAATGAGGGTTCATATGCAAAGGAGATAGAGAAAATCAGAGATATGATAGAGTTGGTGTTGGTGTCAACCATGGAGAAAAACAGAAGAAAAAATAAAATTATGAGTTGATGGAAGCCGTAGAACATTATGCATACCATATTAAAATTAAGCAGAAAAAATTATTATGATATTGCATTCACCAGAATGACATATATAGATCAGGGTATAAAGATCTAGAAAATCAAAATCCCATAATTTTGGTACAAAAAATAAATAGAATCAGGATCTCATGATTTTAGTGTAAATGATATATATTGCAGAATTTCTCCGACACTCTCTAATATAGTATATTTGCTGAAAATTTTTTATGATATTTTTTTGATATTTTCTAATATTCTCTAATATGGTATATTGGTTAGAAATCTTTTTGATATTCTCTAATATTTCTTGATATTTGGTAATATCAACTAAAATTTTTTTCTAATATTTTCTATATTCTCTATTAAAATTCAATCACCAACTCCTGACCGAAAATCGCCCATGGCCCTTGATATCTTGATCCTCCTCCAAATGGAATCGAAAGAGGTAGTGTACCCCTTGGCTATAGAAAACACCTCTATCTTGTTGTAAATCTTTCCTTTATCCTTGAATTCTTTAACAATAAGATCAAGAGGAAGAAGGCATCCCAAACTCTTTGCAACCATCGATGTTGTCTCCCATTGGCTCTAGGCCGCCACCTTCTCATCATCTGGTAAGAGCAATACATGAGAGAGAGTTTTCAAAGGATGAAATCTCATCATCTGATACTCTCTCTAGGTTTGCCACGGTGGCTACACAATTTTTTTTCATAATATTCTCCACCTTCACTAGATGCAGGAGGTGCTTGGTTCGTAATCAGAATCAAAATCGGAATGAAAATCGAAATAAATTAGAATCAAAATCGGAATAGTCTAATTCTCTAAAGTGTTTGGTTCATAACCAGAATCAGAATCAGAATAAAAATTTGAATCCATAGAGGAGAGTGGGAATTGAGTTTTAGATAGATTGGATCATTTTTATTCCATCCTCGAATCAAAATCGGAATGAAACTTCTTCCAATCAAGTGGTTAGAATGGAAGTCATTAATTTTCATTCTGATTTCGGACCCCTACCATCTCCAACCAAGCATCCTCGTAGAATAGTTATCGATAATTGAAAGAAAAAGAACTCTACTGAACCGGCAACCACCGATGAGGTATTCAAAAGAAACCTAACAAACCACACAAAGACTAAAGCACAAGGCGATCAAGCATTATTTTCATGAGATATCTATGTAAGATGGGCCAAACTTACTATTTTGGCATTTGTTTCCTTTTAAATAAATCTATTCTTTTCTTTCAAATTTGCTTTTTCTATTATGGTTGTTTGATTTAATTTATATTTGTACTGGATCCTGAACGATTGTGTTTAAACTACACCAAGTAGCATGCCATTTTACATATATTTGGAGGCAACACCAAACACGAGGGTAAGAGCACGCATCGGGCACCAAACCATAGGCAAGAGACAAGGCAGGGCCGCTCTTGCTTGCACCGGCCGCTAGCGAGCGCTCTTCACAGCATCCCATGGGCATTTCAACATTTTAAATGCGAGCACCAACGGTTGGTAACTTAGCTAGAGAGTCTCGCATTCAAATCTATTCGTTATTTACATCAATTGCAAGTTCATGACCCATAATTTGTCGACCTACTAACCAAACCAAATGCAAGAGGTTACAGTAGTTCACCTAATACACTCTTTCTCGCCACAAATCTATCCGACCTGTTTTAATCCCTGTACCATTTGGTGTTGGATTAAGATCAGAGCTGCGCCAAACAATGTAAGATCCAAGTCTGATTCCAGGTTTGTATTTGAGACCAAAATTTAGACCTGATTCAACCCATGGCTTCATTCAAAGTTGGGTTAGATCCCTATTTAATTTTAGGAGATTAGGCTCACTCTGAAGATTGGTATTGCTCAACCAGCACGATGCAACCTATAGCTGGGCTCTAACCAAATTTCAGTATGATGCACAAATACTTGACCCAACCCAGTCCATTTGTTGTCCTACTACAGTTCCTTCCTCCCGAATAAAAAATAAAAATAAAAATAAAAACGTCATCTTGGATTTCAATGGGGGACGACAGTACTTAACAGTTTAACTTGATTCAATTTGTCCGGATTAGGTTAACTATTTAATAAAAGGGTCAAGATATAAATTTTTTATCGACTTAATTAGGGTTTGTTTGGATGTCTAAAATTTATAAACTTAGGATAAGATTCATGATAGAATGTAGGATTTGATTCTATAGGATTATACGTAAAATTCTATTAAAAAAAAAAATCCCATGTTAACTAATCATATTCTATGTTTGGATGATAAACTAAAATTTTCTCATCCTCTCTTCTTTCTCTTCCCCTCCTCTATTTACCTCCTCTTTTACCAAAATAACAAATTTATCATTATCAAATATGATATTAATAATTATAATTATAAAATAATTCATATCAAAAAAAGCTAATATATGTTTATGTATCTTTGAAATTTAAAATTAAAACTCATTTTGATTTAGGATGGATTTGAAATTTGCCCCTATGTATTTAAAATTTGCCTTATAGGTACTTGCTATTCGAATATGATTATATATTATTTTATAATTTTTTATAAAAAAATTGACCATAAAGCTGATCTGATCTGATCCGAGCCGATTTTCTATTAGGTTAAATCTAGGTCCAATATTAAGACCCATTTTAAGGATGAATATTGTAGCCAATCCATTGGATTTTGAACCTCAAATTTTTAGATGGTCTAACCACCATAAGTCATAATTATCTATTTTTAAAATAATTAATAATATAATATAATATAATATATATAACGAATGCAAAGCCTCCGTTTGACACATGTAGATAAAGTAAAATAAAGGTAATAAGCATCATAGTGTGTAATTACGCACGAGGATGATATGCAAAATAAGACCGCCTGCTCCTGAAAAAGAGTTTTCATTTGCTGCTAATATAATCCAGTGATATACGATAGATTTTAACACATCAAATATTATTATTTTTTAAAATTTATATTAAAAATTAAGAATTAGAAAAGAAAGACATGAATATTATATTAAATAAGATTTTAAATTTTTTAGATTTAGAGAACTATTAATGAATTTATTCTAATACTTTATAAAAATAACTTATAAAGAGACTTAGCAAGGCCCATGGCAATAATGATTTTGTTGATACTAAGCTAGCCAATGAGGAGGATGACGTGGCCAGCAATCTTATCCTTGTAGATGAGTTGGAGGATGCGACCAGCAGCTTTACAGGCAGATTGCTGGCCAATCATGCTCTTGAAGACGATGCAGGCATCTAGAGCAAGGTCGAGGCCTAGACCATAGATATGCGAGTGGGAGCTGATATACGATTCAAATGAAGCTCCGACTCTCCAAAAGCCTCTTGAGCTCGACTATGGTAGTAAAAAGGAAGAAGAGAAAGCAAACTCTAGAGAAAAAGAGTAAATTAGAGAAGAATGAATGCTAATATGGTAAGAAAATGAGAGTTTTTAGGAGAAGCTAAATGGTAAGAGGCCCATGAGAAATCTCAAATTTAGAAAAAAATGAAATAGCTTATAATTCATACTATATACAAAATATTTTTTTATTATTTTAATTATTTTTGAAATGCATATATAATAGATATTAATAAATTAATAAAATAAAAATATATTCTTTTTAATTATATTCTGTGCTATGCATGGGGTTATAAGCTAGTACATTTATATTATTTAAACTTTTATATATAAACATCTAAGCTTCTTTGTTTGGCCACTCTAAGTTGCCCACCTGATTTAGGATTCTGAGGATGTAAAAAATAGAGAAAAAATGGGGGAAAATTATATGAAAAATTAATAAAAACAAAAAAAAATTAATTGAGACCTTTTGGTTGTTTTTTTTTCTCTTTTTTATTTTCATGTTCTTTTCATTTCATTTTGCATGCTTTTTTTGGAGATCCATAGGGAAGGAGAGAACTTAGGAAGATCAGAGGGTTTCTTAGGTTTTCATTAGGGTTTTTTCTCAAGCATATAAGAGGCATCGAGGGGCCCTCATGGTGGCCAGTGAAAGCAGCGAGGAGGCGGAGAAAATGGGGGAGGGAGAGGAAGAGACGCAGGAGGACGAGGAAAGAATGAAGAGGGGAAGAGGGGAGGGGGGGAGGGGGAAGGGGAGGAGATGTGCACCCACATGATGAGGGTGAGAAGATAAAGCCCAATCGCGAGGTTATTAAATTTTTTTTGTAGAATTATCTATTTTTTATTAATTTTTTTAATTTTATAATATAATTCTCAAACATGGCAATGGCAAGGAAAGAAAATATAATTTTAATTTATAATTTTTTTTTGATTCTATATAATTTAAACTAATCTCATTCTTTCTAAATAGTACCTAAATAAATTGGATTCGGGGTGATACATTTTAAATATAATCCGTACCGTGTCTGGTTCGACCTAACTCAATTGTCGCAAAACTTCCACTCAATATGTTACATGCATCGATTCCGGCGTGGCGCCTTACGTAGGTTTCCGGGATAGATGACGTGGCGCCTTACGTGCCGTGCAAAACACTCACGGCATACGATCCAAACCTGTATGAAGTCGGGATCCGAACCCGTATTAAAGGCCCTCTCTTTCGGCCTTCGACCGGGTTCTCTCCTTCGTCTCTCTTTTCCCGTGTGCCAGTTCGGGACCTCCTAATATTCTCTCTGCCAACAATAGATTTTGATTATTTTTTTTTTCTTGTTGATGCCTTTACCTTTTTCCATTTTTGTGATCTCTGGCTTTTGTTAGGCGAATCTGTCAAGGTATTCTTTTTTTATCTTCTCATTGTTATTGATATGATTTAGTTTAGGATTTTTTCTGGTTTCTGTTGCAATTGCTGATATGGATTCAACAAAGACTCCATGAATGGTTCCGGGTTTTGAAATTTAATCTTTGCAGGCATTACTTTGTCCGGAGTCTATGTGCTGGATTAGTTTGGTTTTAGGTTTCCGTGAGTCGATTTCTTGATTGATGTGATGATTTTCTTTATAATTTAATTGCTGTGGCTTTGTGCTTCGTTTCTAAATTTTCTCTTCATTCGATTCTTTTTCTTGGTATTGTGAAAAATCTCGAAGACTTACAAAATGGCTTTGATGCCTTTTGATCATGCCGTGGGCTGCACCTTGTAAAAGTTGGCTACAGCGTTCCACTATTATAACTTGATCGCGAATAGTGAAGGGATTGTTGATATAAAAATTTATCGGCATTGGATACGTTAATATGTTATGTTGTCATTTTGTATTTTCCCCTATGGGTGAACCCTGACCACATAAAAAAGTAGTTTGATATATTAAATGTGTGTGATGCTGGTGTATGGATTTATCTAGGTTTCCTATTTCTGAGTTAATTATTTTTAATGTGAATGCCAATTATATAGGTTTAGACATTGTTTGTTTTTAATTTTATTTTGCTTTCATTTTGTCAAACATATTTTAGTTGCTATTATGCTCTTGCAAACTAGTCCATTAGGAATCCTTCATCATAATTCATAATTATATTTCCAAACCCTTCACTGGAATTCGATATTAAATAGCTGGTCTTGTTGTCACTTGGACGATCTTCATTTCTCTTAAACTCTTTGTGATGCCTATTATTTCACTTACCATGTGATCTGTCATCCATTTTGGATTAAGGTTTATGTGGTCTCACACTCTCGCCTAACCAAATGCCTCACCACAAGTTATATAAGAAAAGCCTTGAGTTCATCAATAAGGCTATATGATACAAGGTCTTAGTAGGGCACCTTATACTTGAGGTGCAGCGCCCATTTGGGACTTTTGCAACTATGCCTATGTAGTAGAAACTTGTTTTGGATATTTTTTTGCTATGTTTCCACTGCATCACCTGAGTCCTCTCCTGCTTCAAATAACTAAGAGTGAGACTTGTGTGTAGCATTTAGAGGTGCAACTGAGGTGTTAGTCTTACACCTTATTTACCATTATTGGTCATTTGACCTTTTCAATAAATGCATCGAAAATTAAACTTCTTGGTTTTGACATGCCAATTTTATTTCTTTGTGCAGAGAGATCCATTTTTTGATGTCTGCATAAAGCCCTTGTTTGAATTAAATTTCAAAGAATTTATTCTAAGAAAATGAATTCTTGCAACCTACTTGTGGAAAATCAATATGAGGATGCATTTTTTCCATGTCCTAGATTAAAGATAATTCAACCAAAAGCCAACAAAGAAATGTGGTAGAAAAGGAAGCAGAAGGCCAGGTACATTATATTAACTTTTATTAAAAACCTATTATGCGGCATTATCCCTTTGAATTCGAAACCTTGTAAGTCCAAAAGCTAGATTTTACAGACATGAAGTTGCCAACTTTCATCCAAAAATGGGATTGGAACAAGGGAATCAGCCTTTGGTCTGCCTATAACCCTTGAGGAAAAGGTTGTGGGGCAATAAGGCAAATGGTTCTCGCATACTTTCAGTTTGATGGGTTGGTCTGGCCACCTGATTGGGTTCCATTTACTTTATTTTTAAGCTTAGGTAGATCGTTTCATTCAAGCAGGTGTTCCCATCTCATGATTCCCTCCTCTGCTTATTTCCATCTTCTTCTCCTCAACCGGTGGAACGCCTTACAATTTAAGCGCTCCAACATCTCTGTGCTAAACCATTGAAACGATTTGTTTGGGGCATGAACTCCTACACGTTTCCTCTTCTCTTTCCATTTTCCCTCTTGACAGCCGCCACAACGAATAGCCATTTAAGCACTCAAACATCTCCCATTCTGAACTGTTTCTTTTACCTTGTTTGTTCTCAGCACTTTTCTGTCCAACTACTTTCCCATGTTAAAGAAGTTGAATTGGATTTTATTTAGGTATTTTTCTTTCTTTGTGCACCATTTTTCGAAAGAGATTGGTTGGTTCCAAAGCAATGGCAAATGTAGCATCTCCATTTTTGCTCAGGGATGCAATTATTCTCTCGTCTGAGACTAGAAGTCCTATACTGGTGTGGGTATATTTTCTGCAGATCTAATAGCTGCATGGTTTTTAGAAATTATGTTGATTATGTGGGTCATCCATGTCTTTTAAGAAAGACGGGATTGTTCTCCATGATATCTATGATTCTGAATAAAGTTAACATTTACTTGTCTAATCTTATTGAGGAAGGAGTGATCTCATTACACAATGAAATGCTTGGTGTTGAGGCATTTTGGTCATCACCATTTTAAATTGAGGAAATAAATAAACATCCAATAGGCAAATGTGTGATTCCAAAGTGTGAATTTCATAAACAGCTGTGAGTGTTCCTTCGCCAAGCATTTTTATTTACTACTGCTTTTGGTGTTATTTGAAGCATACTTCATGCTTCATCTGGAAGATTTTTCACCCAACTTTCTCAAAGCTTGCTAGTTTTGGATAATTCTACCTTCAATTGCATATGAATGCATATTTTCCATCTTGTAATCAAGTGCCTTAGATGTACTTCGAATATGTAACCAACTCCACATGCAATACATGCTTACAAACTAGTTTATATAACAAAAGAAGGCAAATGTCTATTGGATGCCCCTCCCTTTTATCATTTTTTTCCTTTCATTCTTGGCCTAAATTGGACTCTTCAATTCTTATATCAATCTTCTTCTACTCTAGACATGCACTTGACTTGTACTATATTGGATCTCATACTACTCTATATTCCTTACATTAATATCAGGAGTCATACCACTATGTTACCAGTTTGTCACAATAAGGCTGATACAAGACGA
This sequence comes from Cocos nucifera, assembly GCA_006176705.1. NCBI lineage: Eukaryota > Viridiplantae > Streptophyta > Magnoliopsida > Arecales > Arecaceae > Cocos > Cocos nucifera. The sequence goes on along the minus strand of QRFJ01000107.1, from coordinate 1,610,101 downwards.
GATGCATCTTGTATCGAGATATGCTTTGGAAACCTTTTTCTCACTCCTAGCAATAATGCCACCCAAAATCAGGTGATACAAGGTGGTTTTGCATGGTTTGGTCCAGTTTGGACTGGTTCAGACTAGTTCGGATCATATACTGAACAAACCCTAGTATCGGATTGGTACCTTATTGGTATAGCATGGTATGATCGGTATTGGGTGGTAGGTTCTGTACACTAGACCTTTAGTAGCATATTACCAGGAATTCAAAGTCTTTATTGTCAAAATTATAATTTTATCCATGGTTCCTATTACTTGTGACTTATATTATGTCCATGTTCTCTGACATGTCAACATGCTTCTTAATTACACTAGCCGTATCATGGCAATTAATTAGCCCATTTAATTTTTTTATTAACCATGCTTTTACCAGATAAATTTGACACTGTGTAGCAAATTCTTGTTGATCCCTCTTATCTTTCCATGTGCTTAGGATCCATGTCATGAGACTAGATCAAGGAACCTATCCTTTAACCCTAAGGAAGCACCACAATGGGCAAAGGAGGTAAGATGAATGGCAATAAAAAGGTTAAAGACATGAATATCTTTCCGCTGGATGTAATCCTACCTAGCTAACTTTTTGACTTACATGATATAAAAGAGGGCAAAAGCCATAAGCTAAACTGACTCCTGAGGCAAGGTGTAAGACTTGAATCATATGGAATAAATTTCATGGATATTTCCTTTTATAGGTAAGCAATTATAAATTTAAGAAAAAGAAAATGTATTGAAGAAAATGAAGGCAAGGAATGAGCTTTGTGTTTCACTTTCATGACTCAATTAAACTTTTGAAAGTTTCTAACATTACATGCTCCAAATGGTGCATAAGTTTTCAAGCAAATATGAAAAATAACTCCATGGTTTAATATCAACATGTCTATGTAGAGTTTAGCATCTGAACTCAAATACATAAAATCAAATGGCAAAAAAATAAAAAGATCAATTTCTTTCCTTTTACATTTATGGAATTAATTAAAGCCTGATGTGTCTTACTCCTCTAGAAGGCATAAAACTAGGTGCAAAGCAAATGCCCTATGTATAGGGCTGCAAACGGTCTGAGATGCTCATGAGTAGCTCATGATCGGCTGGATCTGGGTTTGGTTTAGTTAGAAATTGAGCCGAGTGTAAACAGTTTTTTAGAACCTGGGCCAGTTGCTGAAATGATAGGGAAGCTTGGCTCAAAGCTTATACTAGCCAAGCTTCGAACAGCTGAAGTCAAGCTTAGCTCAAGCTCGAGCAGCCTGCTAGTCAGCTCGGCTTTGATCATTTGTGCCCCTACCAATATCACCTTCTTTATATATGTAGCATCATTCACAAGCCTCAAGGCTTTTTATCAAACGGCCTGCCTTTAGATGCTAGGTAATCTGAGCCTCAAGCTTTCTTTTTAAGAAATCCTAGGCATGAAGGTCGTCTTCAAGAAAACCTAGTGAAAACTGCCAGATAATAGCTCAGTGTTGTAGTATCTTGCGAAAGTCCCTCCTCGCATGATTGCTAACATGTAGTATATGTGGATGATGGTACAGTACAAAATGGAGCATTCTGGAGAGAATAACCCATGGGGAAGAGAAACAATTTTTTCATCCTGGTGTTCACTTTGAAGTAACTGTGTCTCATTGTGAGCTTAAACTTGATTTGTGCAAACCTGAAGCTGCTGTGGCGCATATTAACACTACAACATGTAGCATAAAATGCTTCGGTTGGCTATAGATTGATAGATATAAGGTGGCCTGTGGGCTGCATTAGCTGCTTGGTTGATTGTCTTCATAAAATGCTTGTTGCCTTCAAATCTATTTGATATCCATGAAGAAGTTGTAAACTGTATTTATTTGCAGTCCATGACATTAACCTTCTTATCCTATGAAGAATAGCTTACAGCATAATACAGTACAAATATTTTTGTGATTGTTGTTTGTAAAAAAAAATTTTTTCTTCTTCTGCTATATATAAAGAGTCTGAAAGAAACAAGCAGGGGAGTACACGACAAAGTATATTCAGTTCTTCAGTCACAACAGAAAGAGAGAGACAGTTAAAGAGATGCAATGTCTTCCCACTCAAAGTTCTCAGGCATGCAAAAGCAGGTCTTGGGGCTATACAGAAGCTTTCTTCGAGTGGCACGTTTGAAGACCCCAGAAGAGCGTCGCAGAATTGAGTCAAAAATCTCAGCTGAGTTCCGCCTGAATGCAAAGAATGTTGATCGCAAGAATTTCCTTTACATTGAGTATTTGCTGCGACAGGGAAAGAAACAGCTCGAACAACTTAAGAGTCCTGATACTGTTGGACTATATACCTTCAAAGTCAGTGATGAAGAAACACCAATTTCTTTCTTCTTTAATTTTCTGTACCCTTTAGCGTATTTGGTATGTTTAGTTGCAAGGAAAGTTATACGAATTGTTTTTGGAAAAAAATAGTTTTTTCATTTTATTTGTTGAGATAAAAAATTGAAAAAGGCTGCATTTGCTTCGGGCATAAAGCAGGCATAACACTTGGAATAAGCCTTATGCCTGCCAAGCAATTTCTGAAAACAGGCATAAGCAAGGAATAGTTATTCCAGTTAAACTTGCTTAATATCTATTCCAAATGGAAGCGGCCATAAGCTATTTCTTTGCAGAAAGGCATCTTTTATGGCTACTTTTGCATTTTTATGCACAGAAAAGTCCTCATCCAAAAGTTGTTTCAAAAATTGTGACCAAACTGCAAATTAGGATAACTCATGGCATGGCAGAACTTTTGCTATTTCCAATTCCCGAACCAAACACAGCCTTACAGATTAAAGATCCTGAAATCTATTCTCCCAGTTTTGATTTAATATTTCAAGTTTTTGCTATATTATCATAGTTCTGTTGCTTCTAACATGCACGGTTATTATTATTGTGACAGCATAAAGCCATTGTACAAATAAAATGAATTGAAGATATACAATCCATTTTTAACATATTTCCTTGTGTTCTTCTGTTGTGTATTTGTCAGCTCACGTCATCTGTGGCAACAAGTACCCAATCGAATGGCCGGATCTCCGAGACTGCATCTGATGAACACCATGGTGACAAACCAGGCAACAGCTCCCCAGCAAGTTGATCTTGACAATATGACACATTCTACCTCTTAATAAACACGTGAAACTTGGAATTTGTCAACTGCATTTGTGTGAGACCTTTACCTTGGCAAATCCTCCAATTCATATCTGGCAGCAAATTATCAGAGCTGGACTGGTATTCATAAAAATGAGAGTTTGGTAGCCTGCATCACCAGAATGGGTGTCAAGGAGCTTGCACAAATAAAAGGATGGTTGACCCAAATTTGCATGGAGAGATGCAGGTCCACTTCATGATATGATACTGTGAATTAACAAATATAGTTTCAGGAAATTTACCACTAGTTGAGATGAAATGCTTGATTAATTGACTACGAATGTAGCAAGTTCAGCATCTCCATGCAACTGTGTTCTTTTATTCCAAGCAAAGGCATTCTTTTACTCCAAATATTCACTTGTAGCTCCTACCAAATCCTTCTGTAAGCCTGCAGCATCTAAAAGCTTCCTGTTTGCTGCCCTCCAACTATCAATAGGGGCAGCTACTCCGCTTAAACCAGCTGAATGAGATGGTAAAATTTGTTCCTCTGGGTCAGAAGATTGTCTGGCATTAGTAATCTCCCAGTCAAATAATTTGTTGAACATTATACAGCAGTGTTTTCTTTTCCCCGATGTGTAACATGAATGATGCTATGTTTGAGCCAATAACTGTATACATGCCTATGATCGGTGGGCTTGTATTACTGCTTCACAATGCATATGTTGAATGAAAATTTGTGGAACAGGCTATATATTCTTCCAACATTGCACAAGAAGATCAACAACCTCAAGGTCCTCGACGAACTGGATTGTGTAACTGACCCAAGCCGGCGTCCTGCCCATGGACATGGTCAGAACCAGGATTTTGGTGGTTTTAAATGAATATACTTGAGACTGTTCATTTACTTGTACCATGGTGATCATTGTTCTGAATTTGAAGTCCAGGATTTACGTATGGTGCTTTAGTTGAGAATGTCTACGTCAGCTCACCTCCCCAGTCAGCTATACTCCCCAACCAGCTGTTACCACATTGCATCTTTGTGGTTGGCTGAAGATAAGCAGGTTGGTCCTGTGGAATTATTCAAGAGTTTTGGTGATTGGTGGTTTGAAGTCCTGTTGGTTGTTGTGTGCAGTGTCTTCATTGTCAAACAAACAGCTATTAATGGACTAGATTTTGGAAATTCTTTGACTCAGATAATAGAAACCAAACTTTGGTAAACGTGTAATGTTCATAAGCTACAAGCTTGAGGTTTGCATATGTTGATGCACAGGGAATTTTATTGCCAATTTGCCAGTAAAGTGAGAACGCCGGGCAGTCTCTGTAAAGCAGGTATCATCTCTAGAGCTCTTCTAAAAGCGTTTAGTCATACTTGGGATATTGTACTGTAAAACTCGGCGATCATTTCTCCAAGTTGAGTGTTTCTATGGGTCTGTTGTATTGTGTTTGGTATCCTAGTATCCGTGATTATTTCTCCACATTTTGCACCAGTTAGTTTAAGGACTTTTGACTTGATAAGCTTTAATACTTCTTGCATTAATATTTGCTATAATTGCAAAGTCTTGCATGCAGGATTTGAATAAATGCTTGCAACTTGATCCAGACCTTATCTTAAGTCAATTTCTTATTCAAGGCAGACCAAAGAAGCATTAAAATCGAATTCTCAAACTGCTTCATCTGTACCTACCTTCTAGATTTGGTTTTAGCGTGCAAGTCATTGTCATGAGACTTTAGAAGTCTGTATCAGTTGACCCTATCCACTGTCGACTTCGCCTTTATTATTCCTGTCTGCCAACTGAACGTGCTAATCCAAGTAACATCTTAGCCTCTAAGAAACCATTCTGAGACATGTAGAAACTGAACTCAAAATCTTCCATTCAAAAAGCTTGATTACCTGCACAAGCTTTAAGGATGGCTCAGTTTTTGTAACATATCAATCTGGCAATATACAGCTCGCCAAGCGGAGATTAAGGTACTAGGCGTGGAAGGGAGAGCGTCTAGTACTTTTTCGATCACTGATGCAGTGGCAGGAGAAGAGGACTGCATTGCATCTAACATTAACTTGGGATCAGCTGGTGGTTAGCCTTTTGAAGGAGAATGCCCGTGTGGAAAGGGCCCTTGTTCAGTGTTCATACCTGTTCAATGATTGGTTCTATCTTTTTTAATTCTAGGAAATATATCACTCTTCTTGTGTTCCTTCCTTTCCCTTCTATTCAAAAAAAAAAAAAACAAAGAAAGACAGAAAGAAAAAAAAAAATACAAATTTTTGCTATATATACCCTTTGACAAGCTATCATATGTAAGCAAGAAAAGAAATGATGGTAATTCTCATATTTTCTTATTCTCCCAATGGAGTAGTACTGGTGCATTACTCTTTAGGTTGTTTGTATTTGGTATACAAGAAAACAAAAAGTTCTTATCCCAGACCTACTCGAATTACTACCATCTCTGGTACCTAACACATCTCTCTACGGACTGATTACTCGTATGCTTTCACTGGGAGAATGAGAGTGCTCTAATCTATTGGTGGAGATGTGAAAGGTTAGGACTAGATCTAGTCATATGTTGCTCTTGATAGGCTGAGGGAATGACTCTAAGCATGATTTTTTTACTAGTGATTAAGACCTTCACCTTCTCTTCCCAAGAGTCAGAAGCTGCTTCTCTTCATCTCTACATCTGGTCCTACCTGTAATGTCCTCCGAGCATTAATGACCATAGTGACAATATTTCTTGAATTATCGAAAACTTCCTAAATTATTTTTTGAATTTTTTAATGTGTTGAATGCTATTTTTGGGCAGTCATATTATTCAGACTATTCAAGAATTGTCCAATATTCACAAGTTCTATATGTTGCCAATCCATAATATTAACAACTTATGATTTAGATACTAGCGGATTATATACAATGATGTCATCTGTAGTTGCTGGTGGCAGCACTGCTATTATTTGTTGTTCTGACCTCTCCTTTGCTTTTTTTTTTTCTTTTCTGTAAATAGGTGCTTTGGGATATGAACAATATCACATCTGTAGGATTTTTGATTATATATCTATTTTTTTTCTTTGTTTTGGCGAATTTTCTGTATTTTTCCTGAATTTTCAATCCATTATCCTTGTTGAATCATTGATGAACACCAAAATTTATGGCTATGTTTCCAGGTTGAACTCAAGTGGATTAACATATGACCATGTCAAAATATGGTTATGGCTATGTTTCCAGGTTGAACTCAAGTGGATTAACATATGACCATGTCAAAATATGGTGCCTTACTTTCAATGCCAAGCTTAGAATAAGCTTTATCTACTTCATGGATGTTGATTAATATTGCATCTCGAGGATTTTAAAGTTTATATCCAATTTTTTCCCTTTTTTTGGCAAATGCTCTGTATTTTTTACTGAGTTTTCAATCCTTTATCCTTGTTGAATTGTTGATGAACACCAAAATTTATGGCTATGCTCCAAGTTGAACTCAAGTAGGATTAACAAACAACCTTGTCAAAATGTGGTGTCTGACTTTAAGTGCCAAGACTAAAATGACCTTTATCTACTTCATGGATGTTGATCAATAACGCATCTTGAGGATTTTAGATTATATATCCAATTTTCTTCCCCTTTTCTTCGCAAATGCTTTGTTTTTTTCCTGAATTTTCAGTCCTTTATCCTTGTTGAAGTGTTGCTGAACGCCAAAATTTATGGTTGCACTTCCAAGTTGAACTCAAGTAGGATTAACATGCAACCCTGTCAAAATATGGTGTCTTACTTTCAGTACCAAGCTTAAAATGACTTTTATCTACTTCATGGATGTGGATCAATATCGCATCTTGAGGATTTTAGATTATATATGCAAAGTTTTTCCTCTTTCTTGGGGAAATTCTCTATATTTTTCCTGAATTTTCAATCCTTTATCCTTGATGAATTGTTGCGGAACACCAAAATTTATGGCTATGCTTCCATGTTGAATTAACATGCAACCTTGTCAAAATATGGTGCCTTAATCTCGATGCCAAGCTTAAAATGACTTCTATCTACTTCGTGCATGTTGATTTGTCTAAAGAAACATCCGTGGTAGGCGGGTCATAGATGCAGGCCTTATCAAGGAACTGTCGTTGCACGAGCTAACTCTGTCCAAGCTTTGCATCATTGTTCAAGAGATTGACTAGTTGATTGATGGATCTAAATATGTGATTTAAGGAAATGTTATGATGTAAACAGTATTGACTTCTTCACTGCTCATTTATATTGCATATTGAATTTCTTACAGGATTAGAAAACTAGAAAAGGGCCATTCTCATGCTGATTGAATCCATATGTAGAGGACGGAACTATGTGATGGAGATGGGGAGAGACAAATGTAACACCAAAACTATCAAAGGCCAAGTTTTCATAGCACAGACCTAGATGTGAGTCTTTGCTTCATTTTTCTCCATCCAAACAAGCTGCTTAAAAGTACTTCAACTAGAACAAGACATGGAAGGAACTATCAGTTGAGCTGAACTATAAAATAACTTTGTGATTTTTCCAAGTATGATACTAGAATGTTGCCTCTAGGGTTAGTACTGGAGACGGGATCAACACATTATTATATAGTCATTCAACTTACTATATAGTCATTTGGTAGCAATATGGCCTTTTCTCCAGGTAGATCTCAGTTACTTTACAAACAAGTTATGGCTTCTTTATTAGATTTAAGTGCTTGTTTCTGATCTTTCATATCTTTTTCTTGTCGATTATCTTAATACAATCATAATCATATCTTATTCAATCGAGATCTCCAAGTTTTTCTAATTTGCTTTTAGTTGATGAAAGCAGCTCAGTGAAAAGAGAATAAACTATTGATGGCCTAGAATTCTAACGATGATCATCCTTTCGTTTGTTTTGTCTTGTTGGAGCTTGCTTACAAAGTCAAATGTTCTAGACTAGAAAAGTATTTACTAGAAGAGTTTTTAAACTTACATCAGCCATTTTGTGTCTCACAGCCTAACCATACTCTGAATAATATTTTCCTCATGTTTGCACCAAGAAATATAATATTATCCTACCACGTGTGATAGCACTCTTAACATTTTCAATGTCACTTCATGTCATTTCTATATCTGGCTTATGCAATGGTTTGAGTATTATCAAAATCTTATGCGACTACGAACTAGATTTAGTTTTAGTTCATATAATAAATCAGGACAGATGTTATTTTACTAGGTGTAGGTTATACATCAGAGTAATGACAGGTTTTGTATGTACCCCGAGCTCAGCAGAATATATTTTGTGTAGTAACACATCAATAAACAATGGGGCTATTAGCATATTATCCCAAACTAAAGTAGGATGATGTTTCTTCTCTACATAATTGCCTCCCAATTCTTTATTGAAACAAAATATGTTAGATTTGTGATTAGGTATTATTTGAGCCTTGCATTTTTATATAAGCTAACTGTTCTCCCATTATTTTTGCTGATATAGATGTGTATCATAATATCATGACAGCAATTGGAAAAACATACGTAATCGTATTATTATGATATCAATAATTTTAAATCTCCCTTTATATCAAACTAATTTGGGTAAGTGCAATGCATGTATCTAAGAGAGAGGCCCTGCAACAGCAAGGAAAGGACACCATTGACATTGAGTTTCCATTGGATTCTGGAAAAATTGGTTGGTAGTGTTGGAGTCCAATCTTTCATATTATATTACAATTCTAGAGCATATTCTAAATGAAATTCTAGAGATTTTTAAGTGTTTAAAGACTTTAAATATGCAAGTCTTGTTAAATATTTTCGCTTTCTTCATTTTTCCTTTTCATTGTATTGGGACTCTGTGAAGGATAGTCCAGTCATTAAAAAGGGTTAGAAAAAGAATACAGTCACAAAATGCTATCCAATTGGTACAGACATCAAACTTTCAAATGTGCACCAAGCCATCACCCACCTCCTCTGTTTCTCTTTATTTGAGATACAAATAAAAGACATGTAGCAACAAAAAATGGATTCTCATTTACATCAAGATAACTAAAAGAAAAAAAATCTTGTCTAGACATAAAAAAATGAATCTTGAATTTGTAGAACCATTGATTTTTGCTCCTTATCTGAATGACAGATCAAAATTTTGATTTTTTTTTATTATTCTAATAAACTTAAACAAGGGTTAGCTATTTAAATTTACATCTGTCATCGATTTCTAGCATTTATTTCAAAGTTTACTCATGTGCCTTAACTTGCCACCCTAAGAAGGGTCCAAGAAGATGTCAAATCCTTCATTATTAAATGAGAAAGTAATGCTAAGAGAGAAAAACATAGACACCATCAAAGAAGACACGTAGTTCTCACCTAATTTCCTGGATGCAAAACATGTTTTTTAATGGTTTCTTCTTTTTGTACTGGATGTGTTGGACCACTCACTACAAGATCCTAAACAGCAAGATTTTGCTTACCTGGAACCTCTAAAACAACCAGCACCAAAGAATGCTTGTTTTGACTAAACTTTACCCATGTTAATCACAAGAACCGCATCTGGTTTGAAGCCATTCAACACCCCCATTTTCTCTATTTAGAGTAGCACTTCGGATACGTGGGAGCCAACAATTGGTTGAAAGAGCATAGGAATTGACTTCCTAAGTACATCTTCTTTTTCTTTTTTCTTTTTCCCTTCTCTAAAGAAATATTCTGTTCTCAAGACTGCCATCTTATCATCTTAATACCTAAATGTTCTTCATGATGGTGACTAGAGGAATTGAGTCTATGGATTTGTTTTCAGCTAGTACAGTTGATCCCTTTATCATTCATATCAGCTGATTGGAACCTTTGCATCCCCACTTTCATCACCTTTTTTTTTCCTTTTTTTCCACTAGCTCTCCATTCATGGGGGCAGATATGGACATTGATATCCCAATAGGATTTGTGGCCTAACCCAAAGAGACAATCTCCTACCAATGGATGTTGTTGCATGTTGACAATTAAAAGTGTATGGGTAAATAAACCACTAGTTAGGATTTTGTTGGCACATTAGACCATCCTTTGGAGTGGGGCATGTTAAAAAGGGTGCTGTGATGGACCTTGGTATGTGATGAGAGCTGAAACTAAGCTCATCTCAAAGAAGGGGGAGGGGAAAGTTGTTTCCTGTAGCTATGATAATAACCTAACCAATCCAGAGGAAGTAGTTGCTGTAGGACATCAGTTGATAGGGAAACTCCACATAAGCTTTCCTACCTACTGTCGGCCATATGCCGGCCTCACTGTTGTGACAAGCAGTAAGATCCTGTCTTGCCACCTGGAATGCTCTTATTGGCAGGTTTATCTTAGAGTGTCAGTAAGCCATTGGATACTGTCATACTGTGTGACAATGCATTCTAGTTTGTTTAAACAGTGTGGCGTAATGAATTCTGGCCACAATCATTAATTCTATATGTAGTGCATATGCTTGCATGCGCGCAAGCGCATTCTTATAGGCTGAGAGGTCATCAATAATAAAAGATTATGTGGACTAAAATATATATATATATATATATATATATATATATATATATATATATATATATATATATATATATATATATATATAGTTTTCCTCTCTTGTGGTCAACAAATTATCTTTTCTTTTCATTTTCTCTAATTTAAGTATTTCATTTTACTTCCTGCCAAATAAGTTTTCATGTTAATTTATAGGCAAAAATTAGTTTCCTTTTTTTGGTCAAAAAATTTTACCTTTTCTTTTCATTTTCTCTAATTTAAGTATTTTAATTTACTTTTTGCCAAATAAGTTTTCATGTTAATTCATAGGCAAAAATTAGTTTTCCTTTTTTTTTGATAAAAAAAGATTACCTTTTCTTTTCATTTTCTCTAGTTTAAGTACTTTAATTTATTTTCTGCCAAATAAGTTTTCATATTAATTCATAGGCAAAAATATTCTCCCTTGTTGTTCTTCATGTGCTCTCATATATAAGCTTCCTCATATAACTTTTGTTGCGGTAAGATGCCAAATAAAAAAGAAATCAAAGAAAATAAAGATCAATACAAACTTAGGATTTACGTGAAAAATCCTCTAAATCAAAGAAAAAAAACTATGAGGAGAGATCAATGAAGACTTTTCACTATCTTCAATATTGAAGATTATAGAATACAAGACAAAAAAAATTTCTGTACCATCAGAGTTTCGTCCCGGCATCTCCAAATTTCAATCGAAGCACCACATCAGAATAATAACGATATTAAACATATCCACTTGTTGGACGGAGTGTGAGGGAAACCCAACAAGATGAAAAAGGCCTCTATTAATTTTGTAGCCAATGCTAATTTAAATACAAGATACCTCTACAACTCTCACTTAAGGGTTGCTTTGTGGGCTCTCATGCCTTCCTCTTAAGAAATTTCTTGACATATATATAATCTAACACAAACTTAAAGAAGAGTTGATTATTAATAAATTGAGTGATAGCATTTTCATCACAAGAAAAAAAATACTATGTATTTTTTTAAAAAAAACTAAGAGTTAATAATTACATATTTGGTAATTTTAGACCAAACTTGGGCATTATTTCTAATAAGAAAGATTAAATAAGCTTGCTAGCTAATCCAAAATTTCCTAATATGCAAAATTAGTGTGAATTATTGATTGGTAAGAGTTAAATTGTTATGCAACATGATTCAATGTGATGCTAGAAAATGAGCAAATTAGAAAGTTTATAAGAGATTTATCCTATTATTTCAAAGAGGTAGTATACTTCCTTATGTAAGCTCCTTTATATTTCTAAAGTGTTGTTTCTTTATATAATTTATCTTAGGTTTCTTTTGATATTAAATTGTATAAAGTAGTAAATATTAAGTCATATTATCCCATCAAACCTAAATTGTGAATCCAATTCAAACAGAGCAAACTAAGGAGCATAGTACCAATAAGGTAATCTATTTATGGTCTATCATGCTCCAAATTCAGGACATAACATAGCCATGCTATCGAGGGATCCAACCCATGATAACATGACGCCAATCAATCATAATCTTAAATAAAATAAAAGATTTATCGTAGATAAAATTATTAAAGCGATTAAATTCTAATCATTCATTAAGTAAATAAATCAAGATCGATTCAGAGCATTTAAATTCAAAATCAAATAGCAAATCCATATCTCAAAACTCATAAATAGTTAATTACAAGTCCATAATCATCCAAAGAAATAGCTACAAAATTTTTAAGCTTACTAGTGTAAATCCTCAAGTTTAGATCCTTTATCATTCCTAATAGTCTTATTCATCTTTAAAATTTTTTTAAAAAATAAGATATACTAGCTTAGTAAGTAAAATCTACACTTCCTTACAAGATCAAGCATATATTTTCCTATGATGATGCAATACTTAAAAAATAATAGATATTGCAAAACTAAAGTTTTCATAGAGTATATGATAAAACAAGTTATAAAACCAATCATGTATGTATAAATTATAAATATTTCATGAACATGATTCATAAGTCATTCTTATCAGGTATGCGTACCATATTTTAAAGATTGCTCACAGATATTTATGCTATGGCCATTTTATACTTGTGATAGGGTCATATTTTTTAATTGACATTGTTCTTAACTCATATACTAATTTTATACTTGTTGATAGGATCATGTTTTTCATTGATGCTAGCTCCGGATGTCGACCTTCTCAATTTTAGAAATTTATTTATAGCTATCTGAAAATCTTTAAAATTCTTATATCTTTTTCTTAATATATATATATATATATGTGTGTGTGTGTGTGTAGATAGAAAAAATATTGAATGATATAATCAAATTCATTCTTTATAAACATATTTTTTCATCAAAAATATTCATAAAATCAATTTTCATAATAAAGCACAAATTTTCATACACATATGCCGATCCTTTAATTTATGAAAAAATAATTTAAAAGTAATTTCATCAATAGCATATGCATATCATATGCATAAAAAATGAAAATAAATAAGGAGCATAAGATTTACTTATTTTGTCCATCCTATATCTTCATATATCATTAGAGAATCAGATAATCTATTTAAAATATTAAAAATATAATCAACTTCTATTCGATACATTCAATAGAATTAATATCATAAGAAAAGATTATTGTTAATTAGATCGTCAGTCCAATAGACTGCCTAGACATTGCGATAGTTCAAGACCTCTTAGCCAAGGATCAGATCTAGATAACTCAATTAAGAAATCATGAAGCGTGGATCGGATCAAGATTAAGATCAATCAACATGGTTCATCAATAATGAATTTTAAATGAAGACCATGATGAAGGAAGGACAGAATCACTAGGCGGCGGTGCCCAACAAATCGGGTCTATATGAACAAGGTGGACTCAATTGGTTATGATCAATTATGGTTTAAGTAATTCAAAAAGAATTAATGATGATTGGATTCTAGATGTATCCGACAAGGATCAGATTAGGATTGACATATTGCATGAATATCAAAATAATTTCGAACTTCTTTCAAAAGACCATCTTAGGTTGATAGTAGAGCTATTGAGATCCATGGATTAGATAAAGAGAAAGAAAGAAGAGAGAGACATAAGAGAGAGAAAGAGAGCAGGTCTTCTATTGGGAGTCTATAAAATGTTTGACTCCCATGGAGTCCTTTCATATATAGGACACACCCAGCTTAGCAGGGCTTCACACAGTCGATATCAAAGGCTTAAGCTCTAATTAAATCCGACCGACCGCTTGCAGCCCTAGTTCGTATCAAAGTAACAAAGGAGATATAATTGTATAAAATCTACCTAGGTAAGAACTAAGGTAGATGATTAGCCATACCTAGAGGTGCTAAAAGTTATAAAAGAGGGTCTTTTGTAGGTTGATGTAGCATAGAGGTGCTTATTGCCTATGTGTTATGAATAGAAAAGAGAAAAACAGAGTATAGAATTGAATAAATAAATGCACTCTCATCATCATTATTGTAACAACATTTTAAAGAGGAATTAGCTTTGGATTTACGTGTAAATGTTAGAAAAGATGGTTCATTTATCATTCCACAGCTATAAATAAATGTGAAACATTACTGAATTGACTCTAAAGGTGTTGTTATCATATGTTCATACCTTAGTGACGTCACACGTTCAGAATACACTCCGGTAGATACTAAACACATCATGAATAATTAAACTATGGTCCATAATTAAATATGGATCCCTCATGTTCCCAAGGGGATGGGAGTTAGGAAGTCAATGGAAGTTGTTCATTCACTATTCTGAAAGATGGAAGGGACTTAACACCTTCAAACTTAATGCTATTACTTCAATTATATAGGAAGACCAAGATATTTTCTACATATGATCTTGTTATATGTCAGATGACCCAGTTCAGACGCACTAATACACAGCTATAGCCTTATCTTTTTATCAAATAATAAAAATAGTAATAATAATGATAATAGCATCATCTTCTCGAATACTAAAAAAATATGGTGACTGCATGGCATTTAATTTAGCTGGATAAGTTGCACATATAATTAAGCAAGAAAAAAAGAGTAATGCACGTGACATATATGGTTCTTATAATATAATATAACTTGCTGATACTGCCGAGACCTACCATCAAGATCATGCATCTTTTGACTGTATCAATAATTAAACATGGCACTTGAGTTTTTTTTCATTTTTTATTTTTATTTTTAAATTTTTATGCACCAATTGGTGATTAGAAAGCTTGGTAGTCCGATTTCAATCTCTATCAAAACCAAATATATTCTAAGCTAGGCTCAAAATCCAGATCTAACAATAGGGGTTTACGATCCAATATTAGAATGCTAGACCCATCCTTGGATAACTAGAATATTGCTCGGACTTGATCTAACTAATATGGTTCCAAAAATTAATTTAACCAATTTGGGAGTTACATATGTCAAAGTGTGGGACCAAATTAAAGATTTGAGCTCAACCCATGTTAGATGCAAATCAGACTAATTAAACTCAAATTCAAACCAACCCAACAATCTGAATGCAAACTAAAAAAACTTGCAATCTTTCTTTCTTAGCATAATATAAAGACCCAGGATTTAAGAGATTCAAATGTATTAATTTTTCCCAATAAATATATACAGTCTTTATTGACAATATATGTGGTATATCAGATGTATTCTTCTAATAAATACTTGGCCACCATACGCACACCTTCATCGTATATGCGTGCTCGCAACCAAATTAAATAAGCCAAAACCAGCAACCATTTACGTGAGTGGATCCCAACCCAAGATATCTCGGATCCAAAAACAGCAAGCCATCCCCCAGTAAATCCTCACCACATCTACAGATGTGAAGGTAGTTGGACAGCATGGGACCGAGTCCATCTAACCTTTGTTACATTATTATGGTAAGATTTGGTCCCTCATGCAAATCACATCAATCTCATATGCTAACATAACATATACGCATATATTATAGTGACTTTCCTCGCTCCAAAGATTGATATAATTTGGCACACAAGGAAAGAGTGCTACCAAGGATAGAAAAGATGAAGAGAGGGGAAAACTAAGTGATCGATAGCTGTGCAAGTTTCCTTCCAAGCCTCCCCTCTCACTATTCTTTGTCCTCCCGATTTATGTGAGACCACGCCATCCTTCTATTTAGATAACAATAAAATCCTTGCCATCTCATGCCTTCTCCCCCTCTTCTTATAAACAGAGGAGGGATCTTCAAAGGTCAAACTCATCCACCATTCATGCAAGCCAGCCTCATGTCGAGCCACGCCAGCATGGAGGAAGAGAAAGGGAGAGAGGAGAGAGAAGTTGCACCACTGCTAGTAGATGAAGGAGGAGAAGAAGGAGAGCCAAAAGAGATCATGTTGGTGGATTTGGAATCAGATGGTAAGGATGCTGGGAATGGATCGACGCCGGCGCCACCCATGCTCGAGCTCAATCTTTTGGAATCATTTGGCTCGGTGGAGGCTGAGAGGCCGACGGCGGCGGTGCCGGAGTCGGAGCCGAAGGTGTTCTCGTGCAACTACTGCCAGAGGAAATTCTACAGCTCGCAGGCGCTGGGCGGTCACCAGAACGCGCATAAGCGCGAGCGCACCCTCGCCAAGCGCGGCGCCGCCCACCGCCACGGAGGGTTCGTCGGCGACCATGGCGTTGGAGGAGGAGGAGGAGCCCCCTACCGGCTCCCCCCGAGCATGGCGTCGCTGCCCCTCCATGGGTCGTACCCCGGGAGCCCTCTCGGCATCCAGATGCACTCCATGGTCCACGAGCCGTACATCGGGACGATGACGGCGGCGGCGGCGACGATGACACCGATGGCGGCGGCCGGATTGCTCTATGGGAGGCATGGGGCCTGGTCGAGGCCTCCACCGATCGTCAACCGCCAGCCGGCAATTGGAAGGCTATTAACCGAAGAATTTTATGGTGCGGCCAGAGCCCCGGTGGCGAGGTTCGATGAGTCGGCTAAAGCGGCGGTCGGAGGTTTCCGGTGGACCAGCGGTGCCGGTGGTGCCGCCGGTGGCAATCATTTGAACGTTAGACAGGAGGAGTTGCCCAAGCTTGACTTGTCTCTCAAGCTCTAGAGTTGTTGTTTACACTACACCCTGGAGTAGTTGATAACAGTCCTTTGGATCCACTGCAGTGCGTATGCTACGCCGCCGGCAAACTGTATAGCCCTGGATAGCTGCCACATCATCCATCGATTTCATCTCAAAAATCGATGATTGCTGTTCATTTACAGATTCAGACATAGGATATTTGGTGGCAAATACACGACAGCCATCCATTCCCAAGATAGATGATATGATAGCTATCTAGGATGCACATCCTGCCATGGATTCTGATTCGCGATGCTTGGTAGATTACACATGGAAGTTTGGCTTCTCTTTCCACTGGGTTCCCCCCCTTTTTTTTTTTTTCTTTTTTTTGTCAATTGACTTCTGATTTATGAGTAAATAATGAGTTCTTACTGTTGAATTAGATGCCTCTCTACCTTTCTGTTGAGTTGATGTTGAATAATTAGCAAAGGTCATTCTGATACCAGATTTGCAGATATAAAGGAATGTAAATTTTTAATTTCATGTATTTGGCTACGGATTTTTCTTTGTTTTGGGTCTCTATTACTCTTTGAAAAACTAATAGCTATAACGTTTGAGCGGCTAGGTTGAAGGTTGCTGCATGCAGCATATATGAGTAAATTGGTAAATATCTTTAAAATAGTCAGTTTAAGCCTCTTATGGGATGGTTTCTCCGCAGTGGTAACTCATGGACAGGTTTAAACAGGGGAAAGGATTCTTTATAAGTAGTAGATTTCATGCCAAGCTAAAAATACTATCCTTATTATTATATTGTGGAATCTTCGATTTCCTACCGTATTTAAAACGTTTAATTTGACACTTCGGAATAAAGTAATTACCATTGTAATTAACTTTTAGTGATTTCTTTTTCTAGATTTTCCCACGTTTCTTTTCTTGTTTTAGCTTACTTGTATACTAAGTTTTTTCATTTACTTTTTAGTACACTATTTACTAGTAAAGGCAATAAAACAATTTTCTTTCAAATCCTATAAATTAGTTTAAATTGCGGTGGCTGGAAATTGAGATGAATGATGGGTTTGCACTATGTTTATAAACAAAGCATGAGGCCTGCCTCTGTTTTACCACACTACTCCAAGTGAACTCTCTTAATTTTGAATATGAGGATTAAATCACATTGGTTGGGTTTTCAAGTACCCTCCCCAAGTGGATATCTTTTTCAATAAGACAAAAATGGAGCAAGTATAGGGTTGTATTCTAGGTACCTTCAATTGATTAACATATTATATGAAATAATAGTCACATATCTAATAACTATTGCATAGTCAAGTTAGTTCTTCGATAATTAAGTTTCCAAAATAGGCTTCGTGTTTACCATCAAAGAACTAGAATTTTATTTTGGATGCATGTGTACTTACGGCATTATGTATGGCATCCCTTGCTTTTAACAAATATTTTAATTTATTTTATTATGTGAACATTACCATGAAGTGTAGACTAGCATGTAGCACGACATTACAAGTAATCTTGACTCTTTCTCTATCTCTCTCACAACTTACGTAAGCAACCATCTACGTAAGAAGCCCTCCACTAAATATGGCTAGACCCTTGGGGAAGATAAGATCTGAATCAACTCTCTAGTATAATTACTATAAAGTTTTATCAACTTGTCGTCACCATGAGACTCGTTCTTTTTCTTAAATCTACGTATCAAGAGGAACTAAATCTTAATTTCTAAATCTTATTATTTTTTCCAAATCTCAATTTCAATATTATTTGAAACTATTTGCTAAATTCATTCCCCACTTGATCTTGTTCTTTTCCCCTTTTTTCTAGGTTGTTTTAACCCATTATTTGCACATGCTAGTCCCACAAATAAAGCTACACTGATCCTCTTATGGTCTCATACCATGCGGCGAGAGAACTGCTTATGTGCGCATATTGAAAGCCCACAGCATCGCTCGCTCTTTTTTTTCCCTTTTTTTCTGCTTCTGGATACGATAGAGATGTGTTTACCATTAACATGTGCGCATACCAAGGAAAGAAAGATGTAATGGCCCATAAATGCACACATTTCTCGTTGTTATGAACCCATTCATCAAGCACTCATCTTGATGCATCTAGTGGCAGCATATACGGCCATGTGATGTAGGTTATAATTTCTCCAAATTAATAAAGTTCCCACATAATATTAAATGGGGCAGATGAGGTCCAACTGACTTTTAGTGTTTGTCGCAGTTTGGACTTTGATGGACACTAAGTACATAATTGTCAAAGAATTGAGAGAAAGCTAGAGGTTTTTGTGAGATCAAAGATGCAAAACGTTTTAGCATCTGTTTTCCTTCCCGCTGTGGTTATTATTGGCCTGCGGGTCAATATCTGGTCATAAAAGCTCTGGTGAAAGCCAGAGACGAGTGCAAGAATTAAGAAAAAAACAAGAATTCCTTGCTTTCGAGCCAGGTAAGAGTATGGACTTGAAGGTGTGGGTGGGTTGACAATACCTTAAGCGTGTACTTGCTCAACTTTCCCTTCCCATCACGTTTGGGAAGTTTCATGTCCACTTTGGCCAATGCCTTCTATCTGTACATGTAAAAAATTAAAAAGAAAAAGCTGAAGTACTATAGTTATTTGTCCTTTGTTTTCAACCATTCCTTTTTGTCTTTTTTAGTGAATTCCCATGGTTATAAAATCCAGGGGATGGATAAGATCCATGTCAGTCATGAAACAAAGTTAAGGCCAGTGATGAGGATGAGTGCTTCCTATTGGTCAATTGCCTGTTTGCACACCACACCAAATATTATATGGATTGGCTATGATAGCAGAGCTTTACATAAGCTTCTTAATGCAATCCCACCCAGAAGGAACTGGATGTGATGAAAAGAAGTTCAAAAATGAATTGAGAAGCCTTTCCTCCAGTGACGATCCACTCAGCATCCATTTTTATGCAGGTCTGCGTCCAACGACACATTAGCCAACTCTCTTATTAAAGTACCTTGGATTCCCTTCAAGTAGAATAGGATTCAAAGAGGACAAAGTTTTATTCCATAATGATGAGTTCGAGTACACTCAATTATGTGGTTTTCTTTAATTTTGCTCAAAAAAAAGGTTTGTGGATACAAGGATTAGATAGGCTTAAAACTTTATTACAGCATGTTGGTGGCAGATTAGGTCCACCGGCGACGATCGAAGATTTGCATGATGTAATGGATGTGGAAAGAGATCTTGTGGGACCCAACATGCTCTGATGCAAAGAATAATAGCACTCCTTTAAGATCATGGAGCTTGTTGCCGTCAACAAAGAGAACTCCAAGTAGTAGTTGGCATTAAGTCTAAATAGAACCAGTATCAGCAAAGTGTTACGGATCCTCAAGTTGAGATAGAAAATTGCATTCAATGTTTGTTTTTCCCATGAAAATTTTGAGACATGTTTGAAACTCTTAGTTTCACCTAAACTAAAAATTCTTTTGCTTGGTTCTCTATGTCCCCTCAGTGTCAACTTTTTAAAAGAAACAAAGATGATTCTGTTTCACTCCATACGAGGGAAGATCTGGTCAAGAATGGGTATGGAAATCCCAGCAAGTGGGAGAAGATTGAGTCAAAAAAAAATATAAAAATATTTTCTTGGCCAAGCTGTGAAATCAGCTTATTTTGAAATTATTTTTTTTCAAATAAAATTTATGAAAAAAAAGTAGTTTATGTTTGACAAAATTATTTGATAAGCACTTTTATTAGTATTTAAAAAGTAGTTTATATTGAGCAAATCTTTTAAAAAAAATACTTTTAACTATCAAATTATGAAAAAAAATATATATAGATTTATTTTATAATTAATATTATTTAAATAAATAAATAATTTTAAATATTTATTATAATTAATTTTAATTTAATTTTTTATTTTTTTATTTAATTAAAATAAAAAAAAATAAAAAAATAAAAAAATATATTAAAATTTTAATCAATATAAATACAATTGAATAAAAAATAATACATATTGAATATTTTACATAATTTTTATACAATAATATACATGTATCAAAATATATCAAAATACATCATTCACTAAATAATGGAAGGATTGGGTAAAAATAAATAGGGATAGTTATGATAAATAATGATTTTAAGTAAGGATATTTTTGTCTTAAAAAATTTAATTTTCTGCTTGTGCTTCTGCTTCCAAGGAGAAGCTCCAATTTTCTGCTTTCTCCCCACAGCAAAAAAACTACTTCTGTTGTCACTCAAAAGTAAATTATTTTTTAAAATAAGCCTAGCTAAACATCCTATTTTTTTAAAATAAGTATTTTTTTAAAAAAAAATATTTTTTTTTTTTTAAAAGCTTGGTCAAAAGGCCCCAAGTCTACTAAGACCATACAACGAATGCTCTAGAAAAAAAAGAAATCCAACAATTCGGTCACAAGCAATGAGATGGAGTGCAAACAGAGTGGAGCAAAGCAAAAGTAATAGCCTACTAGATCTTTAAAACACCATTGAAGCATCTATGGAGAGGCATTGCTAGCTTCCCTCATCCAATTTGCTCATAATTGCTCATAGAATGCATTTGCAAGGCCTTCCATAGGAAACAATTCTCATGGTTTGGAAAATCACAAATAATTATTATTTAAGCACGTGTAAAGCAGGACAAGCCGAAGAAGATAAGAGGTTACTCATAAGGTAATCAGGCAATACTAGATTAATAAATTTGCCCCTCATCATCTATGATTTTAAATAAAAACAGCAGATTGCAGTAGACTAGACTGACCTTTTGAAGAGGCACAACATGGACCTTCAGATCAAATCCCATTTTAATTTTTTGAAGTACGCTTGCTGGGTTGTCTGCTGCTACTCTATTTCTGATGAAAATGGGAGGCAAATGGTCTCTACCACTCAATCTTGTGGCTATATTTTTTCCAGCAAAAGCATGAGTCCTGCATGGATCCTGCATTCTATCTTCCACTGCCCAAATCTCCTTGGCTTCATTCTGGGAATACAGAAAACAATCTGAACCCTTCATCAGTAACACCCACATGTATTTTCACTATAATCCTTGCAAGGAAAGACCAACCTGAATCACATCTGAAACTACACTTTTTATGTTTTTATTATTACTATCATGTGATCCCTTACAATAAGACCATAAACAATGAAGGGGTGAAGAGTCTTAGCTCTTATAAGTCCTCATAATATGCCTATTTCAAGGTTAATATAGCAATTCTCAGGAAGGATTCATCAATATTAAATAGGATTTCAGACCAGCACTTACTGTGGAAATTTATGTGAATATTGCAGCACCAAATTATAGTTCTGTTATTAGTAGTAAGATAGTAGGCAGTGGGATTAACATCAGTCGAAAGATGCCATTTAAGCTTGGGTGTTCTTGTCAGGCTAAGGATTCAAATTCATATATTCATTCATAGATATCACAATTGATCTATGGTTAATCTTAATGAATCTGTGCTGCAGTATCCTTTAATTTATATAGGCTGTTGGGGATAAACCCCGCTCCTGCCGAAGT
Source organism: Cocos nucifera (assembly GCA_006176705.1). Taxonomy (NCBI): domain Eukaryota; kingdom Viridiplantae; phylum Streptophyta; class Magnoliopsida; order Arecales; family Arecaceae; genus Cocos; species Cocos nucifera. The sequence goes on along the minus strand of QRFJ01000107.1, from coordinate 1,588,013 downwards.
TCAGTTCGATACTCTGTCTAATACAATCAGTAGCCGCAGTCGAACTCCTTGGACTCCCAGCGGCCGAGCTCCTTAGACTCCCAGCGGCCGAATCTTTTGGACTCCCAGCGGCCGAGCTTCTTGGACTCCCAGCGGCCGAACTCCTTGGACTCCCAACGGCCAGGCTTTCGTGGAACTCCTCAACGGCCGAGCTTCAGTCGAACTCCCGCGAGGGCCGAACTCTCTCCGCGCCCTTCCAGCCAGACGCCTACAAGAGCCGAACTCCCTCCGAACTTCTCCTTCGATCGGACTTCTTCAAAAATCGGACTCCTCCCAAACATCCCTTTCTGCCGGCCGAGCTCCTACCGAACTTTCCAGCGATCGAGCCTTAGCCGAGCACCTCCAGCCAGACGCCTACGGGAGTCGAACTCCTTCCAAGCTTCCTCTTTAAGAGTCCGAGCTCCTCCGAAACGGATACACATCAAGGCTCTTCAACCCTTCATTCGGCCCCGAGAGGCTCAGTATCAAGACAACTGCAGCCATCACCATCAGTCCGCCGTAAGCGACAGCGATCCGCTACCAGGTGGCGATGGCTGTCACCATCAACCCGCTGCAGACGATGCCTTTTCCTGAAACTGACTCCACCGGACCTCGAGCGGTCCACCAGCATGCGGCTACAGCTGTCACCATCAAGCTCTACGTATATAAAGGACCCTCCATATACGCTAACTCTAATCTCTCTGATTTCTAAGATCTCCTCTTCGTCTCTAAGCTCTGCGAAAATCATTTTCGAGCACTCCATTCCTGTTGGCCAGAGCTGACTTGATCGTCGGAGGATCCTGCCGGAGCCACCCCCACCGGCTCCGGACGGGACTTTGTTTTGCAGGTCCCGACGGCGACCTCGTCCACCACCGCTCCAGCTAATTTCGGCGACGATCAGATTCTGCATCAACAAATTGGCACTAGACAAAGGGCTTGAACCTCCGAGGTTTCCTTGTTCTTAAAGGAGTGCTCGACGATGATTCCTCTCTTTCCACTCCAGAGATCTCTCTTCTTTCTCTTTAGAATTTCTTTCCAAAAAAAATGCCCCCCAGGATAGCCTCGACCTGACGATCGGCGACCTCCGTGGCCCGATCCCATTCGGATCCGTCCGCTCTCGCTCCAGTCCCGACGACCCAGGTTCCCTCTGTAGCCGTGGTGGACGCGGAGCAGATCAACTTGCTCGTCCAACATGTTCGTGGTCTCACGGAGGCAGTGCACGCGGTGCAGGCCATGCACCAGCAGGTTCCAGTACCAGCTCAACCGGTGCGGGATTCTTTAGAGCCGTGTGGTCCAGTCCAGGGGCGACCGACATGGGCTACCCGACCTCCAATCCTTGGAAGAGGAAGGCAACAGAGGGAGAGCCCCTGCTCGGACCGCGGCTCGATCCAGGGTGAAGCTTTGCACCCATTCTGTAAGAAAATCTTGGAGATCAGAGACCACAAAAATCTCTTGGATCAAAGGCTCTTAGAAATGAACCGACGAATCGAAGAACTTCGTCACACTCCCTCCTCACGCAGTAATGACATCTGCACTGACCCCCCTTTTTCGCAGAAGATCATGCAGGAACCGATCCCGCCGAACTTCAAGCTCCCATAATTCGAGAGCTACGATGGGACCACCGATCCGATCGACCACTTGGAAGCCTTCCGGACAACGATGTTACTCCATGGCGTGCCAGATGCTATCCTGTGCCGGGCTTTCCCCTCTACCCTTAAAGGGGCCGTCAAGAACTGGTACTCGATGCTCAAGCCGAGTACCATCTTATCGTTTGACCAGATGAATCAACAATTCGCGGCCCACTTCGTCAGTAGTCGGCGTCCACGTCGAGGTTTAGATTCTTTAATGGCCATCAGGCAGAAGGAGGGGGAGCCCATCCGGGCTTACGTCATCCGATTTAATACTGCTGCACTAGAGATCCGGAACCTGGACCAGTCAGTCGCCATGGCCGCTCTCAAGGGCGGCCTTCAGAAGAACGACTTACTGTTCTCCCTGAAAAAGAAGTATCCTAAGAATTTTGCCGACATGCTAGCTCGGGCCGAAAGTTATGCCCGGGCAGAGGAGGCCTTCGAGGCTAAGGACGACGAAGCCAGCGGCAAGCGGCGAATCGACGGACTAGGCAGGCCCGTCGAAGAAAGAAAGCGGACTGAAGCTCGGCCGCATTTTCGAACTCTCCCTGGTCGCGGGCGAGCCCGAACTCCCCCTCAAGCTCAGAGGCAGAGAAGCCCCAACGGAAGGGCACACTGAGGTTCCTCCCAACGCCGAAGTTCTCCCCGACGATGATGATTTCACAACTACGCCCTCCTTAACGCCCCAAAGACTTAAGTACTGATGGAGATCCGGGAACAACTTCCAAGATCGGAGAGAATGCATTCCCATCCTGACAAGTGCAACCCTAATAAGTTCTGCCTTTACCATCGCGACCACGGTCATGACACCGAGGAGTGCATCCAACTCCAGGACGAGATCGAAGAGCTTGTCAGGTGAGGCAGACTTAGCCAATTTCTGCGAAGATGATCTGAGAAGAAGGAAGATCGACTGAGAGCGTTACCGCCAAGTGAGAAAAATCAACAAGAAGATCGGCTGCCCCTTGGCGTCATCAACACTATCTCGGGGGGACTTCAACAAGAAGAGGCCAGCGGATCCGAGGGACCGGTGAAGAGGCGGAGGACCATGGAATCCGTGACCTTTACTGAGGCGAACGGCCAGGGGATCCAATTTCTGCACAATGACGCGGTTGTAATTTCTTTGAACATTGCTGACTACGATGTACGCCGCGTTTTGGTAGATAATGAAAGCTCGGTCGATGTGTTATTTTACGATGCCTTCTCAAAAATGTCCCTGCCCGATGACCGCTTGGGGCCTATGAATTTTTCACTGGTAGGATTCGCTGGCAATGCCGTACCAGTCGAAGGCATAATAACATTGGCCGTAGCGGCAGGGCAACGCCCGAAGTTGGTCAAAGTGCAGGTTGACTTCCTAGTCGTAAGAACCCCATTCGCCTATAACGCGATTCTTGGCCGACCTGGTCTAAATGCACTCCGGACGGTAGTGTCAACCTATTATTTGAAGATGAAGTTCCCGATGAATCACAGGGTCGGAGAAGTCAGAGGAGACCAGGCTCTGGCAAGGTATTGCTACTCGATCGCCCTGCATAAGAGAGATCAGCCCGACCCTTATCTTGTTGATGGACTGGACGTCCGCGACGACCTCACTGAGGAGTGGGGCGAGCCTGTGGAGGACCTCATCTCTGTGCCCTTGAATGACGGAAACTCAGAGCATGTGGTGCAGATCGGCTCTAACTTGGCGGACGAGGTTCGGGAGCAGCTCGTCGCTTTCCTTAGAAGAAATGCGGACATCTTCGCCTGGATCCCAGCGAACATGCCGAGAATCGATGTCGAGGTCATGGAACATCAGCTGGCCGTCGATCCGAGGCACCGACCGATAAGAGAAAAGATGCACCACCACACTCCGAAGAGGCAGAAAGCGATCACCGAAGAAGTAGATAAGCTCCTCAAAGCTGGACTCATCCGAGAGATTAACTATCCGACCTGGGTCTCGAACGTAGTTCTCATCAAGAAAGCGAATAACAAGTGGAGGATGTGCGTCGACTTCAAGAAGCTGAATAAGGCCTGTCCAAAGGACAGCTACCCCTACCCAGGATCGATCAGTTGGTGGATGCAACCTCAGGCCATGAGCTCCTAACCTTCATGGATGCCTTTTCTGGTTACAATCAGATACGCATGGCGCCCGAGGACGAAGAGAAGACCACCTTCATTACTGACCGTGGTCTTTATTGCTATAGGGTCATGCCTTTTGGACTCAAGAATGCAGGGGCAACATACTAGCGTTTGGTTAATAAGGTCTTCAAGAAGCAAATTGGCCGCAACATGAAGGTGTACGTAGATGATACGCTCGTCAAAAGCCGAGCTTCAACAGACCACCTGGCCGACCTTAAAGAGACCTTCGGTGCACTCAGGAAGCACAAGATGAAGCTGAATCCGACCAAATGCGCCTTCGGTGTGACCTCCGAAAAATTCCTAGGATTCATGATGTCGAGATGCGGAATTGAGGTAAACCTCCAAAAAATCCGAGCCATTCAGAAAATGACTATTCCAAAGACGATCAAGGAAGTTCAGCGCCTGGCCGGAAAGGTGGCATCCCCTAAATCGCTTCATCTCAAGATCGATCGAACGATGCATGCCCTTCTTCCAGGTTCTCAGGCGACCGAAAGACTTCTGCTGGACAGCGGAGTGCCAACAGGTATTTAAGGAGCTTAAAAACTACCTCGACACACCCCCACTACTGGCAAAGTCTGAACCCGAAGAAGAATTATTTTCGTATCTAGCTGTCTCTCCGGTGGCCCTGGGGGCAGTCCTGGTCAGAGAAGAAGCAAAGACGCAGCGACCGATCTACTACGTGAGCCGAGTCTTGAGGGAAGCGGAGACCAGGTACTCTAGGTTAGAAAAACTAACTTACTATCTTCTAATTGCTGTCAGAAGACTCCGACCTTACTTTCAGGAGCATACCATAACGGTCCTCATGAACCAACCAATAAAAGCAGTCTTCCACCAAGCAGACGCTTCCAGAAGAATTGCAAAATGGGCAATCAAGCTCACAGAGTTCGACATCAACTACCGACCCAGGCCATCGATCAAGGCCCAGATACTGACGGATTTTATGCTAGAATGCACAATTCCAGTCGAAGCCGAGCTTGAATCGAGCGGGATCGGCACCAGAGCGAGGTCGAACTTCGACGAAGCCGAGCTGTCGCAACCGAACCTCTCCGAAGAGAGCGCCGACCTCCCTGAAGGTTCCTGGGCTCTGCACGTGGATGGTTCGTCCAACTCCGCTGGAGCTGGTGCGGGGCAGGTCTTGGTCAGCTCCGAGGGAGTCATCGCCGAGGACACGCTGCGTCTCGAGTTTTCCGCGACCAACAATGGGCCCGAATATGAAGTGCTGATCGTCGGATTAAAGATAGCAAGAAAATTAAAAATAGATCAGCTTCAAGTCTACAGCAATTTTCAGTTGGTGGTTGGTCAAGTTGGCGACGGCTATGAGGCACGGGAGGAAAGCATGGTAAGGTACCTCGAAAAAGTGAAGCATTTGATCCCGGCCTTTGACAGTTTCGGCATTCAGCACATCCCGAGGGCGAAAAATGCAAGAGCCGATCTTCTCTCCAAGTTGGCCGTTTCAACCCCGACCGAGCTGCCCAAAGAAGTATTTTTGGAAACTTTGAAGTGCCCGACCACAAAGGAATCTCAGACCATCCTGCAGACGGAATTCGAGCCCAACTGGATCGACCCATTGATCGCCTACCTTGAAGAGGGGATCCTTTTCTGCGATCGAAAAGAAGCTCGGAAGCTCAGGAATCAAGCCTCCCGCTACGTCTTATACGAAGGCAGGTTGTATAAGAGGTCGTACTCCCTCCTATTGCTGAGATGTCTCCGACCTTCAGAGGCCGACCTCGCACTATGGGATGTGCATGAAGGACTCTATGAAAGTCACGTAGGAGCCAGGTCCCTATCACAAAAACTACTCCGATAGGGATACTACTGACCGACCTTATTTCGCAATTCCGTGGAATACGTAAAGAGGTGCGACCGCTATCAGAAGAACGCCAGCGTGTAGAGACAGCCGACATCCGAACTTACTCCGCTCAGCTCACCTTGGCCATTTGCGTAGTGGAAAATGGATATACTTGGCCCCTTCCCAATGGCGTTTGGGCAGCGGAAGTTCCTCCTGATCGCAATCGACTATTTCACCAAGTGGGTCGAAGCCGAACCACTAGCGAAGATTATCGAGACCAAGGTGCAGGACTTCGTCTGAAAGTCACTAGTCTACCGGTTTGGCCTGCCCCGAATCCTCATAATCGACAATGGGCGACAGTTCGCTGGGGCAAGGTTCGCCGAGTTCTGCGAAGGACTAAACATCTTCCATCGCTTCACATCGGTGGCTCACCCGCAGGCCAATGGAGAAGCTGAGGTAACCAACCATACCCTACTATAAAAAATCAAAGCGAGGCTCGATAGGGCAAAAGGGACCTAGGTGGACGAACTCTACCATCTCCTTTGGGCATACCGAACTACTTAGAGGGTTCCGACTGGAGAAACACCCTTCGCCTTGGCCTTCGGTACTGAGGCAGTTATCCCGGTCGAGCTCAAGCTTCCGTCTGCACGAATCGTGGGCTTCAACGAGCGGCACAACCCCCAGGACCTCAGAGTCAATCTCGACCTTCTGAAAGAAAAAAGGAAGGAAGCCCGCATCCGGATGGCAGCCTACAAACAGAAGGTGGCTCGGTACTACAACTCCAGAGTTAAAAATAAGACGTTCAGAGTAGGAGACTTAGTGCTCCGACGAGCCGCTGTCACTCAGCCTCAGAGTTAAGGAAAGCTCGCCCCAAATTGGGAAGGTCCGTATGAGGTGATGGAGGTCATCCGATCCGAAACTTATCACTTGAAGAAACTCGGAGGGATAGTGCTTTCTCAACCTTGGAACTCAGAAAACCTAAGGATGCATTATCAGTAGACTTCCTTTAAAAACTCCTTCGCTCAGCATTATTGATTTTTGGTACAAGGATTACGTAATGGCAGAAAATAAATGAGCGAAAGTGGCCCATTAGAAATAGGAGGAGAACCTTGTCCTAATGTGAGCAGGTTAAAGACCACTAAACTTCGACTGCAGGAGATAAGATCTCCCCCGGGGCAACCTCGGCTGCAGGAAATGAGATCTCCCCCGAATCAACCTTGACTGTGGGAAATAAGACCTTCCCTAAGTCGAAGGCCTCGTTCACCTTAGACGAGACGGGGGGAGAGGCTCGGACGACGGTCCGCATGTGCCCCCACAGCCCATTAGAAACAGAAGGAGGATCTCGTCCTAACGCGAGCAAAGTCGAAGACCTCGTTCACCTTAGATGAGATGGGGGGAGAGGCTCGGACGATGGTCCGCATGTGCCCCCACTGCCGTTAGGAACAGGAGGAGGACCTCGTCCTAATGCGAGCAAAGTCGAAGGCCTCGTTCACCTTAGACGAGATGGGGGGAGAGACGAGGACGACGGTCCGCATGTGCCCCCACAGCCCATTAGGAACAGGAGGACCTCGTCCTAATGCAAGCAAAGTCGAAGGCCTCGTTCACCTTAAGACGAGATGGGGGGAGAGACTCGGACGACGGTCCGCATGTGCCCCCACAGCCCATTAGGAACAGGAGGACCTCATCCTAATGCGAGCAAAGTCGAAGGCCTCGTTCACCTTAGACGAGATGAAGGAGAGGCTCGGACGATGGTCCGCATGTGCCCCCATAGCCCGTTAGGAATAGGAGGAGGACCTCGTCCTAACGCGAGCAAAGTCGAAGGCCTCGTTCACCTTAGACGAGATGGGGAAGAGGCTCGGACGACGGTCCGCATGTGCCCCCACAGTCCGTTAGGAACAGAAGGAGGACCTCGTCCTAACGCGAGCAAAGTCGAAGGTCCTCGTTCACCTTAGATGAGATGGAGGGAGAGGCTCGGACGATGGTCCGCATGTGCCCCCACAGTCCGTTAGGAACAGGAGAAGGACCTCGTCCTAACGCGAGCAAAGTCGAAAGCCTCGTTCATCCTAGACGAGATGGAGGAGAGGCTCGGGCAACGGTCCGCTTGTGCCCCCACAGCCCATTAGGAACAGGAGGAGGACCTCATCCTAACACAAGCAAAGTCTAAATTCGAGCTCCGAAGTCTACAGGAGACGGAATCTCCATCAGCCTCGGCCAGAGCATCCGAGCCAACCTCGATCAGGTCGCTCGAGCCAACCTCGGCCAGAGATAAAATCAAGAGATCATTCCGATCAGAGCGCCCGGGATGATCTCAGACAGAGATAAAATCTCTTCCGAGCGACCGCGTCAACTCCAGCTGCAAATCAAAGCTCCCCCGAACTCCGACCTGAACCAGCACAAAGTCCGAAAGAGGACTTCGGCAGTCATCTTTTTGGCACTCCCTTCCTTCGAGCTTCGAACTCAGGAGTGGGGGGACTACTGTTGGGGATAAACCCCACTCCTGTCGAAGTCTAGTTCGATGCTCTACCTAATACAATCAGTAGCCGCAGCCGAACTCCTTGGACTCCCAACAACCGAGCTCCTTGGACTCCTAGCGGTCGAACTCCTTGGACTCCCAACGGCCAGGCTTTTGCGAAACTCCTCAGCGGCCGAGCTTCAGTCGGACTCCCGCGAGGGCCGAACTCTCTCCGCGCCCTTCCAGCCAGACGCCTGCAAGAGCCAAACTCCCTCCGAGCTTCCCCTTCGATCGAATTTTTTCAAGAGCTAGACTCCTCATAGACATCCTTTTCGGTCGGTGAGCTCCTACCGAACTCCCCAGCGATCGAGCTTTAGTCGAGCACCTCCAGCCAGACGCCTACGAAAGTCGAACTCCTTCCGAGCTTCCTCTTCAGGAGTCCGAGCTCCTCCGAAATGGGTACACATCAAGGCCCTTCAACCCTTCATTCAGCCCTGAGCAGCTCAGTATCAATACAGCTGCAGCCATCACCATCAGTCCGTCGTAAGCGACAGCGATCCGCTACCAGGCGGTAATGGCTGTCACCATCAATCCGCTGCAGACGGCGTCTTCCCCTAGAACTGACTCCGCCGAACCTCGAGCGACCCGTCAGCATGCGGCTACAGCTGTCACCATCAAACTCCACCTATATAAAGGATCCTCCAGATATGCTAACTCTAATCTCTCTGATCTCTAAGATCTCCTCTTCGTCTCTAAGCTCTGCGGAAATCATTCCCGAGCACTCCATTCCTGTTGACCAGAGCTGACTTGATCGTCGGAGGGTCCTGCCGAAGCCACCCCCCACCGGCTTCGGACGGGACTTTGTTTTGTAGGTTCCGACGGCGACCTCGTCCACCACCGCTCCAGCTGATTCCGACAACGATCAGATTCTGCGTCAACATATTTATATAGGCTATGGGCTAGATCTATGGTTAATCTTAATGAATCTGTGCTGCAGTATCCTTTAATTTATATAGGCTATGAGCTAGATCGACTCTAATATCATTTGTAACAATCCATAACCTTATCCAAAAAGACTAGTCAGAAGATATTAGTTGGATTCCTTAGACCCATATAAGTGCCCAAAATTTTTTTAGTGAATAATCGATGTGGGACTAAGTAAGTCCTCACACATGATGCAATATTGATTCATTTTAGTCACTTGAGCAGAATCCTTAAAAAAAATGTTTTTACACCGAAGTAGATCAAGTCTCCACACCGAAGTAGATCAAGTCTCCATCTTGCCAGTGCATCTCTACGATATGCGGTAGGGAATGAAAAAAATGATACTTCTTCAAATTGTTCCTGTAGTGGTCTCACTTGGCAACTTACTGACCTGAAAAAGCTTGTGATTAAGTTGGATAATCTATAATGTTTTATCAAACAAGTCTTCCAATATTGCAGGAAACTAAAATCCACAGACTGGTAACAGGACACATCCATGAAATATAAGACTTTGGATCTACTCTTAAGAAGTCAGTTTTGTCAAACTCTCAGTTAAATATGTGTAGTGGCCCAGAGTACATGAGAAGCCAGAGAAGTTATTGTATAAAGCCGAGGAGACTAGGTTGGAAGCATTTGTAGGAGAAAGTTATTTTTAGCTGTGGAATATTTGCTCTGTGGAAACTAGTAGGCTGGGTCAATTTGGAAAATATGAGGTAGAAAATAGTGATACGTGCATTAGATTTAACTAGGCACCGGCAATGGAAAAAGGTTATAGAAATCAAAGTTGAAATCTTGCCCTATGTAATGAACTTTCCACCCATGTAAAACCAAATTAATTCTAGAGAGGCAATAGGGTAAGACCATTTTGATTGGAGAGTAATCAAATCTTCCAACAACTCAACGAGCTCCCAGTGCAGTTGTTTTCATCCCATCATCAGGGATGGCAGAAATAGACAGGGAGATGGAAGGACAAGAGCAAATTTGCTTCAAAATGTCATTGGATTCACTATATCTTAAATAGCAAAAACATATAATTTATAATTGTTGGGGATAAATCCCGCTCCTGCCGAAGCCCGGCCCGACGCTCAGCCCAATGTAACCAGTAGCCGCTGAAGAGCTTTAGCGCCAGGCCGAGCCCCTACCACGGCCGAACTGCCTAGAGGCCGAACTCCCCTGCGCCAAGGTCCGGGCCGAACTCCCCTGCGCCAAGGTCCGGGCCAAACTCCCTCCGCCCGCCGAACTTCCTGACGGCCGAGCTCCTTGGACTCCAAGCGGCAGGACTTCTTCGGGAGACGGACTCATCCCAGACGCCCGTTTGGCCACCCGAACTCCTCTCGGGTTTTCCTTTCGGACCGACTCCAGGCGAGCCCAGGCGGCCGAACCCCTTCGGGCCGACTCCAAGCGGCCGAGCTTCAATGAAGTCCTCTCAGCGGCCGAACTCTGTTACAAGTCCGAACTCCTTCGGACGAACTGTCGCCTGCAGCAAGACCGGACGGCACCTTCCTCTCCGTACCGGACTCCATGCGACCCACGACTCGCCAGTATGGCTCCCACGACCCGCCGGACGACGCCTTCCTCTCCGTACCGGACTCCATGCGGCCCACGACGTCGCCAGTATGGCTCCCACGATCCACCGGACGATGCCTTCCTCTCCGTACCGAACTCCATGCTGCCCGACGACTCTCTGCCAGACGGCACAGCCGTCACCATCAACTAAGCTCCGCTATAAAAGGACCCCTCCCGACATACTAAGGCTAAGCTCTCTGAACTCTCGACTCTCTAAGCTCTCCTCCTCATCTCTAAGCTCCGGAACTCATTCCGAGCACTCCATTACTGTTGGCCGGAAACTAACTTGACCGTCGGAGGGTCCTGCCGGAGCCACCCCCCCACCGGTTCCGGACGGGACTTCGTTTTGCAGGTCCCCGGCGGCGACCTCAGCGGCCTCGATTGCGGCGACCTCCGGCGAGCGATGGATTTCTGCACCAACAGATTGGCGCTAGAAGGAAGGGACCTGAACCTTCGAGGTTCCCTTGTTCTTAAAGGAGTGCTCGGCGACCCTTCTCTTCCCTCTCCAGAGATCTTCCTTTTCTCTTTCGAAGAGAAAACGCCACCCAGGAGAGCTTCCGCACGGCGTTCGGTGGCCTCTGCGACCCGATCCCGTCCAGGCCCGTCTGTTCCTGCTTCAGCCCCGGCGGCCTAGGTTCCACCTGCAACCCGCGGTGGATGTGAAGCAGTTCGGCCTGCTTGTCCGACAGATCCGTGGCCTCACGGAGGCGTTGCAGGCTATACAGCAGCCTCCGGTAGCGACTCCACCAGCAAGCCCGCCATGAGGGCGTGAGAAATCAGCCTTAAGGAAGAGCCCAATCGCCCCGAAGAGAGAAACAGGAGAGCAGAAGTTCCCCGCCGAAGCGGAAAGAAGTTCGGCTCGGAAGAAAAGCCGGGCTCCCCCCAAAGCTCGGCATCAAGGTAAAATGAAGCTCGGTGGAAAGCCGAACTCCTCAACTCAACCTCCAAAATAAAGTTCGGCGCCGGCAAGGACGGAACGAAGCCCCCCTCCCAGAAGGTTCCGCAACTACGACCCGCTCCTCTAACTCGAATTCTCGGCAAAGTTAAGAGCCAACCGCCAAGACCTGAAGGACTACGGCCTCTCCAAACATGCGCGATCAAGGAGAAGATCGGCTATAGGCACTGCCGTAACCGGAAAAGACAAGAAGGTTGGCCGTCCCGCGGCGTCATCAACGCCACCCCGGGGAGGAGCTAGGAGCTAGCTACATCGGTGATTGTCATCCCCAGCGACAAAGTCAAGAGAAGCATGGTCCAAATTATGAAGGCCGGCATGAGATAGAGGAGGTCGTCTGGACGGGACTTGCTGCTCGAGGGAGCTCCGAGGAACAACGCCCCGTCGACCCCTCAAACGAGAGCGCGCTGTCCACGATTTCCCTTCGGTAAAATTCTCCCCTCTGCATAATATTATTTCTGGATGCGAAAACTATGCGATGACAGGAGAGCAGCAGTCAATAATCGCCGCGTTAGGAACAGGAGGAGAACCTCGTCCTAACGCGAGCAACAAGCTCGGCCGCAGGAGATAAGATCTCCCCCGAGCGCGCACCTCGGCCGCAGGAGATAAGATCTCCCCCGAGAGAAGCTCGGCCGCAGGAGATAAGATCTCCCCCGAGCGCGCACATCAACCTCGGCTAGAGATAAGATCTCTCCCGAGCGACCGTTGACAACCTCGGCTAGAGATAAGATCTCTCCCGAGCGACCGTGAACAACCTCGGTTAGGAACAGGAGGAGAACCTCGTCCTAACGCGAGCATTAACCTCGGCTAGAGATAAGATCTCTCCCGAGCGACCGTTGACAACCTCGGCCAGAGATAAGATCTCTCCCGAGGGCAAAGTTCGGCCAGAGATAAGATCTCTCCCGAAAAATAAGTTCGGCCAGAGATAAGATCTCTCCCGAACAACAAGGTCGGCCAGAGATAAGATCTCTCCCGAACCGCAACCTCGGCCAGAGATAAGATCTCCCCCGAGGGCAAAGTTCGGCCAGAGATAAGATCTCTCCCGAACAGCAAAGTTCGGCCAGAGATAAGATCTCTCCCGAACAACAAGTTCGGCCAGAGATAAGATCTCTCCCGAACAACGAAGTTCGGCCAGAGATAAGATCTCTCCCGAACAACAAGTTCGGCCAGAGATAAGATCTCTCCCGAACAACAAGGTCGGCCAGAAATAAGATCTCTCCCGAACCGCAACCTCGACCAGAGATAAGATCTCTCCCGAGGGCAAAGTTCGGCCAGAGATAAGATCTCTCCCGAACAACAAGGTCGGCCAGAGATAAGATCTCTCCCGAACCGCAACCTCGGCCAGAGATAAGATCTCTCCCGAGGGCAAAGTTCGGTCAGAGATAAGATCTCTCCCGAACAACAAGTTCGGCCAGAGATAAGATCTCTCGCGAACAACAAGGTCGGCCAGAGATAAGATCTCTTCCGAACCGCAACCTCGGCCAGAGATAAGATCTCTCCCGAGGGCAAAGTTCGGCCAGAGATAAGATCTCTCCCGAACAACAAGTTCGGCCAGAGATAAGATCTCTCGCGAACAACAAGGTCGGCCAGAGATAAGATCTCTCCCGAACCGCAACCTCGGCCAGAGATAAAATCTCTCCCGAAGGCAAAGTTCGGCCAGAGATAAGATCTCTCCCGAACAACAAGTTCAGCCAGAGATAAGATCTCTCCCGAACAATAAGTTCGGCCAGAGATAAGATCTCTCGCGAACAACAAGGTCGGCCAGAGATAAGATCTCTCCCGAACCGCAACCTCGGCCAGAGATAAGATCTCTCCCGAGGGCAAAGTTTGGCCAGAGATAAGATCTCTCCCGAACAACAAGTTCGGCCAGAGATAAGATCTCTCCCGAACAACAAGGTCGGCCAGAGATAAGATCTCTCCCGAACCGCAACCTCGGCCAGAGATAAGATCTCTCCCGAGGGCAAAGTTCGGCCAGAGATAAGATCTCTCCCGAACAACAAGTTCGGCCAGAGATAAGATCTCTCGCGAACAACAAGGTCGGCCAGAGATAAGATCTCTCCCGAACCGCAACCTCGGCCAGAGATAAGATCTCTCCCGAGGGCAAAGTTCGGCCAGCCGGAACAATCTCGGTTAGGAACAGGAGGAGAACCTCGTCCTAACGCGAGCACCAACCTCGGCCGCAGGAGATAAGATCTCCCCCGAGGGAAGCTCGGCTGCAGGAGATAAGATCTCCCCCGAGCGCGCACTTCACTTCGGCTGCAGGAGGTAAGATCTCCCCCGAGGGAAGCTCGGCCGTAGGAGATAAGATCTCCCCCGAGCGCGCACTTCAACCTCGGCTGCAAGATAGGAGGTCTCCCTCGAGTCGACTTCAACTGACGAAGATAATGTCGCCCCCGAGGAGCTCAAATCCGACCTCGACCGAAGGAGGCGAGTTTTACTTCGGCTTCAACATCAGCTTCATCGACTTTAGCCGGAAACGAGTTCCATTTCAACTCCAAACATCGACTGAAGATGAGGTCTCCCCCAAGCCTCAGCCTCAACTTCAGCGTCAATCTTGGCTGGAGATGAGACCTCCCCGAGCTTCAGATGCAACAAATGCGGAGCCTGGAAGAAGACTTCGGCAGTCGCCTGTTTTGGTACTCCCTTCCTTCAATTTTTGAACTCGGGAGTGGGGGGGCTACTGTTGGGGATAAATCCCGCTCCTGCCGAAGCCCGGCCCGACGCTCAGCCCAATGTAACCAGTAGCCGCTGAAGAGCTTTAGCGCCAGGCGCCAGGCCGAGCCCCTACCACTAGCCGAACTCCCCTGCACCAAGGTCCGGGCCGAACTGCCTAGAGGCCGAACTCCCCTGCGCCAAGGTCCGGGCCGAACTGCCTAGAGGCCGAACTCCCCTGCACCAAGGTCCGGCCGAACTGCCTAGAGGCCGAACTCCCCTGCGCCAAGGTCCGGGCCAAACTGCCTAGAGGACGAACTCCCACCGCCAGCCGAACTTCCTGACGGCCGAGCTCCTTGGACTCCAAGCGGCTGGACTTCTTCGGGAGACGGACTCCTCCCAGACGCCCGTTCGGCCATCCGAGCTCCTCCCGGGTTTTCCCTTCAGCCGAACTCTCCTACAAGCCCGAACCCATTCGGACCCCACGGCCGAACTCCTTCGGACCGACTTCAGGCGAGCCCAAGTGGCCGAACCCCTTCGGACCGACCCTAGGCGACCGAACTCCTCAGCGAGCCCTGGCCGAACCAACTAGCAACCGAAGTCCTTCAACTGGCCAGCCGAGCTTCTTCGGGCCTCTCAGCGGTCGAACTCCTCGGCAACCGTCCCGCGGCCGAACTCTACAGATGGCCGACCCTTCAGCCAGACGAACTCCCCCAGCTTCCCCCTTCGGCCGAACTCTGTTACAAGTCCGAACTCCATTGGACGAACTGTCGCCTGCAGCAAGACCGGACGGCGCCTTCCTCTCCGTACCGGACTCCATGCGGCCCACGACTCGCCGGTATGGCTCCCACGATCTACCGGACGACGCCTTCCTCTCCGTACCGGACTCCATGCGGCCCACGACTCGCCGGTATGGCTCCCACGATCTACCGGACGACGCCTTCCTCTCCGTACCGAACTCCATGCGGCCCACGACGACTCTCTGCCAGACGGCACAGCCGTCACCATCAACTAAGCTCCGCTATAAAAGGACCCCTCCTGACGTACTAAGGCTGGGCTCTCTGAACTCTCGACTCTCTAAGCTCTCCTCCACATCTCTAAGCTCCGGAACTCATTCCGAGCACTCCATTACTGTTGGCCGGAAACTAACTTGACCGTCGGAGGGTCCTGCCGGAGCCACCACCCCACCGGTTCCGGACGGGACTTCGTTTTGCAGGTCCCCGGCGGCGCCCAGCGGCCTCGATTGCGGCGACCTCCGGCGGCGACGGATTTCTGCACCAACAATAATAAATACACATTAATTTTGTTATTTGCAGAATAATAAATGCTTAGAGTTATCCACAGGGCAAGGAGCAGAACCATATGGAAACTTGAAACTGGACCATTATTGGAAAAAAACAAATGAGTGACAATCGTCTAAATCTGCAATAACTTCTTTTCTCTATAGCTCAGAATAGAATAATAGGTTTTTGAGGATCTTCATCATCTAGGGAATCAATATTATTGAAACCCTCTCAAGAAGCATGTGAAAAAAAAAAGAGGCTGCTTTCCCGTCAACACAGCTGTTGGCCTGTTATATAATGAAAGGAACTTACCTAGCATGAGGAACATAACAATCTTAATTCAATCTTAAACCTCAAAAGCTCATCTCTCATTGTGCATCAAGACCTTTTCCTTTGTTATTTGTTGAGCTCCCCTAAACTAGAACAAGATTTATCCTGTACACAAGCAGCTGGTGCAAGCTTTCACCCATGGGCACCAGTTGATCAAAGAATTGCTGCCCAATTTTTATTTCTTGTATATGTATCCGCTGCATGTCAGGAGACCTTACCTAAAAAATGATCATAATAAGTAGGTAAACTTATCTGATTGAATGCATTCAGATTTTTCCATAAACCATATTTTCCTTAAAAGCACATCCTTTTAGTCAACATTCATGGCAAAAAATATCTCAACTTGAAAAACCATCAATTCAGGAACAGTAAAGATAAGGCAAATTTCCACTAAGATTGAAACGATGGCAAGAAGACCTCATTTTGACAACACCTGATAGACTGATACGGAGAGTGAAATTTTCCATATTCAGATGTGCATGAACAAAGTGGATCATATACTACAAGTCTTCTACCAGTCATGATTTCCTCCATACATTCATGATGCATCATAGGAAATTTCACATTCTCATCTAGTGACGGGATAACATACAAGGTTCCTCTCATAAATATAATGAAAACAAATTGAATATCACCCACAACAAGCACCACCAAGGATATACGTTATTGATCAACTTTTATCTTCTTGGCCCATCAAGCTCTTGTTACCTCAAGAAAACGGAAACCATCCCTGTTGTCAATCGAATAATGCACACATGGTCAAAATTTTATCATCGGAGAAAACCTTGCTTCTCCTATAACAGGCGTCCTTCACTCATTTCACTGTCCACCAATCAGCCGTTGTTGCACCATCATAAATCAGCATGTTGCTTCATTTCGACTCTCCAGATCCTCTCTCCATTTGAGAACTTTTGTTTCTGTCTCTTATGCTCTTTATATGCTGCAATGCATGTTGGAGGCTCCCTACTCCTGTTTGTTGATGATTCACTGGCTTTCGATTTATTTTGAGGATCAGATTTCTCACCAGCAGATGCATCCTGATCTTTCTTTCCAACTTCTTGATCCTTGGCTCGGTTGGAATGGGAATTTTTTTCTTTTTTTTTTCATCAACAATTCCCTTCACAGCCACTTTTGATGCATCTGACCTGACATTTACCATCTTTAATAGCTCCAAATCAGACCTTTCTTCAACTGAAGTAAGTTCGGCCTCTTTTACATTCTCTTCTTCCTTGGCTTGTTTCGTTTTCAGCTCTACTTCCTGGAACACCATGTACCTAACAATCACTGAAACTCCAACTAAAAGCATAATATATTTAGAGACTCAAGAACATCTGCTCAATCAAAATCCATAGAAAGTGTTTCTGAAAGCATAAATAGTGTAGACCAATGACAGAACGACATAAAATTACCCACTAGGTCCTCTAATTCGAAAATGTTTGCCACATTATATCACTGAGGATCCAAAGAGGTCAGCATACATGCAGAAGACAGTTCAAGAAAGCTATTTTGAAAGTGTTAGGAGTTACAGAGCTAAGCTAAATGGAACGGCCAAATTCTACTTCATATTTACTGGAAAAAGGGGATAGTGATAACAACCAATGCACCAGAAATCACCATAATAACTGGTATCAACAGGCCAATAAACTAATGGGGGAAAAGTCATGGTCAAACAATTAAAAAGAATATGATCAATATGGAAATTCATGGTCTGGCCTTACTGCTACAGGGATCAAGCAAGCAGTTTTAAACTCCAACATTGCTTCCTGGCTTATCCAAGCTAAGTTAAAAAAAAGTAAACATCACAAAGATATTAAGAAATATATCACTCATACGAACCTAAAAACTGATGAGTCATGAATAAAAGAAAGTTCAGCATTTCTCAAGCCAAAAAGGCTAAAATAATCAGCTGTACAACTATGCTAGTACCATTGTAACATTGATCTAAAAATGTTAAGAGTAAAAGAAAGTTCAATGATATAAGCCAAAAAGGCTAAAATAATCAGCTGTCCAACTATACTTCTTCTATGGCAATGTTGATGTCAAATATTTAATGAAACTCGTCCAGGAAGAAGGGATCATCTTTGGGTAGGTACTTAAAGAGTTTACCATTTGACGGCTTGGTCCCAAAACAGTATTCTCAAATTGCAAATAAGTATATCAGAAATTTCAAACACAAAATTGCATCTGAAATGCACAGATTGGAAGATTTCTTCCCTCCTAAGAGGGGCAAACCCATAACCATTAATGCGAACAACTTAGAGATTCCATGTAGATAAACTCATAGTCTTGGTTTAAGATTTTATACCGCACAAACAACAATAATTATGTATAAACTACTAAATTTCAATCTCAAGACATAAATAATCACAAAGGGTACTGAAATAGCCTAATCTAAGTAGACCTGTTGCTACCCAACCAACCTGACCAAAATGTACAACATGGACACTAGCCTGACCTAAATAAGAGCCATGATGAAGCTCCCTCAACCATAACTTATTAAGTATAGGGGCCAACTATGTGGCCATATCCTAGAATAAAATCAACTTGGAGCCAGTCCAGTTCATGGTAACACAGGTTGAATGCAACTGACGTGCATCCCTAGAAGTAAATTCAATAAATTTATGATAAAAACAAGTATAATACATACAAATATATAGCATCCATGCCAGCTCCATTTGCATTCTTTGGTTGTGACCAAAGGAAGCATAATCAACTCACAATGAGAAACCATGGCTAACCACTTATCATTGTATGAGGATAATCATACCAACAAAAGAAACATTTATTTACACATTTCCTCATGTATTGATGTACCCAACATGCTCTTTCTTGCATGATGAAAGTCACCTACCTAGCATGTCCGGTCATCTATTTTGACAACAATTTATAATACATAACAACTCTAATTATATTGTTACAAAAGTAGCTACATCATCTAGTAATTTCTGTAAGCAAAGATTATTAGCATATTAAGTTGACATATAAATTAAAAAAGATATCAAAATACAAGTTAACTTGAAGTAAAACCTAAAGAAAAATATTGTAGAAGCTGATGAGATCCTTAAAAGGAATATTGAGTAGGAGGCAGGACATGGGACTCTCATCACCACCACAAAGTTTTGGCTAGAAAAACTCCTTACAGTTTCAAATAATAATTAAACTGAAAATGATCTAAAGAAAACATGTTCCAACCCCGAAGAAACCCAACAAAAGTTCCAACAACTGATCACTAAAACCTAGCATGCCTTTACCATTATTTATAGCCTTTTTCCATGAGAAATCCATCAGCAGCCTTCCAGACAAAGTTGTTGAGAAATCCAAATTTTTTGGGTTTTTAACTAAGTCTAAAATTTCATGACCATGTCCCTTTTCCACGCCACACTTCAGGCTAGGTCAGATCCGAAGAAGGTTCCATGGCCTACCAAAAAGCACAAGATCTATATTCTAAGCAGATCTAACCTATAGTTGTCCAATGAACCTCCATGGGATGTGTGTTGCAACATATATGACTCCAAGTACTCAATTTCTGTCATTCTCTAGACTTCTTTACATATTCAGCAGTTTTCAATAAATATAATATGTTATCTTTATGTTAATTTTGTTAAAATTCCATATAAATAATCAATTTTCCAGCCCAAGGCCATGCGTTAATGGTCAGAGAAAAGTTTGCACTATTATATACTTCAAATGAATGATACTGATTTATACCCAAAAAAAAAAGAATGATGCTTACACTAACAGCAATCTCAAAAACATCAAATATTGCAGTTCCACTGACTTTCACAAAAATCTTAAACTGCAGTGAAATGAAAATTCTAAAATTCCATCTAAATTGGAAGATATCACATTTGCACTATTATATACTCTGCGAACGAATGATACTTATACTAACTGCAAATTCCAAAACATCAAACATTGAAGTTCCTCTAACTTTCATAGTTTTTTATACCTCGCTGAAATGAAAATTATATTTGTCAAAGACTAATTTGCAAATTGGAGGTGTTGGAGGCAGTTCAGGTAAACATCACAAGGGTATATATGAACATGACTTTAAATTTACTGTAAGTTTTGCGCTTTAAGCGAACTGACATGTGCATTAGAACCAGATGTGCATTACAAGCAATGTAAATACACACATCAGTGGGCAGCTAGGATTTCAGGATACATAACATCAAAATTTTCGTTCTATGAGATATACAAGTCAGACATGACAATTTGAGGATGTCACTTTGTTCATTTGCACTCATGGACAAGTTTCATAGTTTCCAAACTATGAGATCTTTATTCCAAAACAAGTAGAACCTCTATATGCAATGTGAGATAAAAAGCTATCAAGTATAGAACCTAGAATTTCTAAAGGTTTTCTTAACAAACTTGGTGTAGGAGGGTGCCAACTAGTGCAGTTGGTAAAGTCTTTGGTGCTTGGCACCACGGACCTGGGTTTCAGTACTGCCTTCATCCAGATTTTGGCTAGAATTTTTTCCATCTCAGTTCTTAGTTGGGGAAAAAAAAACGCTTAGTGTAGTTTTACAATGTAATTCGTAGATGTTAATGCAAATATGCCATCAGTTATCTCCCTCATTTTACCAAATTCATCATTTAATTTGTACAAATATACTCAACAATATGAATCCAAGGAGGAATATCAGGTTAAATTTTGATAAGCTCCATAGCTAATTATACTTTAAAACTACTCAAATGCATTTGCTTTGACAGTCTATGAAGCTAATGGTTATCCAAAACAAGCGTCAGTATGTGTTCCAGGAGCAAATTAAACATCATGCTAACTGAACTTATTCCCAACCGAGCAAGATAGGAGGGGGTGGAGCATTAAGCATTACAGCCTCCGTTCTTCTGATGTCATATCGTGCATATTGAGCCACCAAATACCCAGCAGTTACCAAAAAAACAAACGCCTTCAGATCGCCACGCCGAAAGGCTTCAACTTTCCCGAAAGAAACCCCATTTCAATCCAAAAAAAACCTGATTTTTACAGCAAGAAATGAATACCTAGCAAAGGCATGCAGGCAAACAAAGCTACATGAGGTGGAAATCCAGCCTCCACCCAAGCAAGCAATCCAAGAGCCTCACAATCCAAACCCTAACCCTAAACCTAGGCTGACGAGTACCATAAAAATTAGAAAGAGGGAATGGTGGAAGAAGTACCCAAACTACTTCCTCTTCGGTGGGGTGGTGAAGAGGATCTTGGCGGCGGTCATGAAGTCCAGGTTCTGGAGCTGGCAGTAGGCCCCGCCTCTAGCCTCCGACTCCGCCGCGGCGGCAGTGGCATCGCTCGCCTGTTTGTAGGGGAGGTGGTCGGAGGCGGACGAGAGCCGGCTGGCGCCGAGGAGGAGGGTGCGGGAGAAGCGATACGAGGCGTTATTATATGGAAAAATTATTGGTTTGAACTGTGCTTCCATCAAATTAGCATATCATGAAAAATAAATAAATAAATAATATATTATTATTTATATTTTATTTAAAATTTTAAATAAAAAAATATTTTTTTAAATGATATGCTGATTTGCTATCATACGCGCCGAGTGTTCTGACCAGGCGTCCAGGTGGATAAATTATTTGGTAGACCCGGTGTGCCGGCTCAGCAGTAGACCGGTCCAGTAATATCCCTCCACATCAATTCAAATTTCTGTCTAGCAAAATACTAAATAAAATACAAATATATTCGCAGAAATTATAAAAATAAAATATTTAAAAACTAAGCACGAAAATAGCTTTTTCTGGCAATAGCATTTCATAGGATTCCGTCCAAATGGCCTTTAGAAAGTCAAGTCCTGCTGAGAGATACAACACTCGACATGGCTGCCAGGTGATCAAAACTGGTTCGGCATGACAAAAAGTCGCTGTCTTTATTTGATACAAATACATTGCTGACCTCGTCTATTTTAAACTATATAGATCTATTTGCTAACAATATATATATATATATATATATATATATATATATATAGTTTGTATCACCTTGTAATCCTTCATTGCAATGTCCTATTTATTTGTTAACAAAAAATACCGAAGGAGGAATCTGAAGTATATGTTAGTTTGGAATTGCTTGAGACCGTTTGTATTAGGAACATGGTGATACAAACCCAGTTCACATTTAAATATGGATTATGGTTTTGAATCAAAAC